>CAUYUJ010017939.1:100000-219458 GCA_963575745.1 Prorocentrum cordatum
GGCCCCCACGCGCGACGCGGCGGGGCGCCTCCTTCCGCTGGGCGCGCGCGCAATCGCCCAAGAAAGAACCGATCGCGCCCTCGAAACGGGCAGGCGCCGCCGCGCTGAGCCGCTCGTCTGCTCATCGCCAAATGCCGGAAAAAGCCAGTCAACCACGGCGCTGTCCTCGCGGGGGCGCGACCGCGCCCCTGGCCTCACCGCGCCCCGACCTACATGGAGCGGCTTGGCCAGGGTGGCGGCAATAGGTCCACGCGCGCTCTTCCAATGGGCACCGGCGCGATCGACGTCGCCACCGCTGCGAAATACCTCGCGCACTCTAGGCCGCGCCTTCCGAATCCGCGGGCGCAGCGCAGGCCGTGGAAGCCGCGACGCCACCCATTCCTTTATCAACTGCTTCCCGAGGTCAACCCCAGGGTCGCCGGCGCCAGAAACAGCTTGCAGCGCCGCGGCGCGGCATCTGCCGCGCGCGGCACCCGCCGCACTGGCAGCGGCGTCTCTGCGCAGCCACAGCAGGGCGGGCGGCGGCGCGCCCGTGATCTGGCGCCCGAAGACCGCCGACGGCAATGCGCCCGCGTCGAAGAGCTTCTTGGTGATGAACGTGCACTTGGGCAACCGTCTCAGCCTCATCGCGTTGTTCTGCCTCATCATTGCTTGCGGCCGTCTCTTCCGCATCCGACGCGTCGGGCGCCTCCTGCCTGCAGCCGCGTCTGAGCCTAGATCTACAGCGGCGCTGACATTCTGCGCTAGACTGCCTCTCTTGCTCAACAACCGCTGAAGCTCGGAGCCGATCTCGTCGCTGCAGGCAACCGGCGTGGTCTCATCCGATATGGTGGGCCCCAAATCCCGAAGACCAGCCGCCAGCGCCGTCGCCGTTGCACACGCGTCAGGAATAACTTTGCAACGCGCGCGCACCCTCGCCCATCGCCGCTCGTAGCAGCGCCGCCCGCAACGCCGACGAGCCAGCAATGGCCGCGCCCCAGAAAGCGGCCGTGGAAGACGACCATCCGCCAAAATGCTCGGCGCGAGCCCTTGGACCACGCCACACGCGCCAGCGGAACCAATCCCAACGCTCTGTGCCATCCAGCTTCTTCGGGTATAGCTGCGCCAAGTGCAATGCTCAGGCGTGCGGGCTAAGCCCCGCATTGCTCCACGCAGCTCAATATCTGACAAATACTGCCGAGCTGCTTCAGGCTGACGCTGGACGTCGATAGGTCAGTGGTGCCATTCTACTGGCGAAGCTTTTGACGACAAAACGCAATTCAAAACATTAAACGTTTAATCGCAAAATGCTCGGTATAGCGTTGGACCAATCGCGGCTGACTGAACGCGAGAACGCGAGCGCCCGCGCGATGCTCCTCGCTGCAGACTGAAGCCCCGATGGGCACCACGATCACAGCGTTTGGCGCGAAAGGGCGCGGACCGAATTGCCTGCCAATCGCGACGTTGCGATGAGGAACCGCTGCGCCAATGACAGCGGCAGCGGTGATACATCGAACAAACACCTTGGAGCAAGTGTCATTGCGACAGCGACATCAAAGGCGCCATTACGTTCAATGACACATTGGAGGTCGCGCAACCACGCGCGAACCCCACGCGGCACTACAGCGCGCAACCGCATGATGAACGCAAACTGCACAAGCCAACGCGATGCGCGTGCCTGCGCGCGCTAACCCACAACCAGTGGCTCGCACGTGCGCGCGCGCACGTTCGAGGGCGATGGCATCGCCAGAAGTCGCGGCGCGATGGCAACTGGCTGTGCAAATTTGCAGGTCGCCAGGCGCACTTCTGAAAGTTCTTGGGGTCGCAAAACCATAATGAAAACCGCGCCGCGCATCCAAAGCGACGCGATCACGCGAGTAGGGCCGCCCGCGCACGGCAAGGCGCGAACGCAACCCAAGCTGGAAAAAAACCAGCGAGGTATGGAATCGGATTGCAACGGGCGCTGGTTTTCAGGGCGCGCTAAAAACGCATCGCGCGTCGAAGCGCGACCGCCAACAGTCAGCTATGAGGCTGGGCACCCTCGCTGGGAACGGTCAGAACTCAAGAGCAGCGGCCAGGAATTGATGGGCGCCTCGAACGGCGGCGACAACAAAAAAAAACACATCCTCTCGTCGCCACACGGCGCAAGAAGCGGCGCAGTCGACCGCGCACGTCCGCACCGCGATTAGCGCAAGACGCGACGTACAACGAAGGGATTGAAAGCCCGCTCGCGCGCGCACGCGCGCACGCCGCAAAGGCGGGAGCGCGCCCCCGCGGGCCTGCGCGCGTTCCGAAGGGCCGACAGCGCGCGCCAGCGCAGCCTGCGCACTGGGCGTCGACCCACCGCGGAGACGACGTCGACGCAGAGGGTTCTGTGGAGCCAGAATACTTGAGCCAGAATGGTCGGATCCAAAATTGCAACAGAGGGGGGGGGCGCCGGGGGCGGCGGGGGGGGGCAGGAGCGGAGGGTCTGGCGGGGCGGGGGCCGGAGGCGCAGCGGGGGGGCGCAGAGTAGAGCGCGGCGAGGGGGGGAAGGGGGTCGGAGGGGAAGGAAAGGAAGGCCGCCACCATGCTTTCGCACGCAGAGGCGCGTGAAAACGCTTCGCGCTTCGACTTGGGATTATTTCCAACGTTCTCTAAGGCGTATGACGTACTTGCAGTTCGACAGGATATGCAATCGCACCCCGTCTGGCGCGCGCAATGCGTCTGGTTAGTGTCATCGAGGCCACGGCCGTGCATAAGTGACACAACAGCCGCCCCGTCTCAACAACCATCTGTTTGATCGTTTCAACCCCCGCGCGTTCCAATCCAATGTTGGCCCTACGCTGCCCGACAGGTTCCAAAGCGGGCCCCGAGACGGCCGCGCGTGGCCCCGAGGCGGCCCGCGAGGCGCCCGCGGCGGCGCAGGAAGACATCGCGACGGCCCCTTGGGGATCCCAGAAGGCGCGCCGCGACCAGCTAATCCTTTGATTCCGCACCGACAAGACCCACGAAGGACGCACGAGGCGGCGCAAACGCGCGCAAGGATATCCGAGGGCCCCCACCACAGCACCGAAAGACAAATACTATTGATCTATCCTTGATTATATTCAAGATGTGGGGGTCCGCACCTTTCGGGCTCCCTGGCGCCCCAGGGCGGCCTTCGAGGTCCCCAAAGACCACTCCGAGACGGCCAACGACCCCTCAGAAGACCGCCCGATTGTCGGAGAGGGCCCCAAGACGGCCCATACATCATCATAGATTATCAAACGACGCCCACAGGCGGTCTCGAAAGGAGTCCGCGAACAGGAAAAGCACTCAACCCGCGGCCGCCCAGGCGGCCCAAGAGCTCCGCAAGGGCGGCCCCCGCGCTGGTCCACAGAAGCCGACGCCATGCATGTTTCATCGTTTGTGTCCACGTTTGAAAAATCTGTCGCGTTTGTTTTCCGCATTTTCGGATGGGCCGCGAGATTTCTCCGAACGCCCCAAAAAAACTTCCAACGAGGTCCTCAACGGGGCCCATATGACGGCCCCGAACGGCCTCAAAATGACGGAAAACGAATGCAGGGCCACGCGAGGACGCGCCACGATGCCCCCCTTATCAAGCACAAAACCTGGGACAATGCGGGGCCAGTGTGCAAATTAGCATGTGCACCAATGCACCCAATGACATTTTATCAAACCTCAACTGTTCGAAACCATGCGTCTACCACATGTCAGCAACAAAAAAACTGATGTGAAAACGCAACTGTCCAAAACGAGTTTCCTGGACAATTGAATCGCGGTTCTGATGTCTCGAATGTCATGCCGCAGGTTGCCTTCATCATCCGCCACAACACTGCGGAACCTCAACTGTTCCTAACAATTGTTTCCCTGGGCTCCTTACCACCAGGCTAACCCAACAACGCGGATAAGAAACGCCCAGCCACCAAACAAAAAAAAAACAACGTAACCTGGCGAAAAACCCAACCGTATACAACTGGGGGCTCCATGTGGGGCCGCGGACCGTGTGAGGGGTGCGTCCATGTGACGTGGCGCCGCCATGTGGACCATGCTACTGGGGCCTTCGGTGGACCCCCCTGTGGGTCCACGAACCGCGCGCTGGGTTTGTAGCCGCACGATTTGTGAAGACCGCATGCGGGGCGGCGCACGATTTGTGAAGACCGTCTGCGGTGTTCTTGGCCAGAGGATTTGTTAACACCGTCTGCGGGGTTTTTGGCGGCACGATTTGTTAACACCCTGGGCGCGAAACGATGTGCGAACACCTGGGCGCCGCACGATGTGGTAACAACCTGGGCGCCGCGCAGTCCCACCAGCCCTCTGGGCGTAGGTGGTTTGGGGAGTTTCCTCTTCCAACCCCCTTTCTTCCCCTTGGGGGAGGGGTTTACCCCTCCCCCTACCCCCTCCACTGGACCTGGACGGGAGGTTTCGCTGGTAGTTGGAGCGTCCAAGATGGCCCAAGATGGCTCCAAGAGCGCCTCGGGGAGCCCAATATGAGCTCCAAGATTGCTCAAGAAGCTAGCCTCAGATGCCTCAAGACGGCTCCGAAGATGCTCCAGTAGGCCCGAAAACCGCCCCAGGACGGCTCCGAGAGGCCAGCTAGGTGCCCCAGGAGGCCTCCAAGAGGCCAAAATCCTTCAAAAACCGAAGGAACATCAATGCGTGTTGCTTTCTCACCCTTTCGCTTCCGATGGCCTTCCGAGGCCTCAAGATGGCTCCAAGAGGGCCCAAGATAGCCCCAAGAGGGGCCCAAGATGGCCTCAAGACGGCCCCAAGAGCGCCCAAGAGCGCTCCAAGAGCGCCTCGAGATGAGCCCAAGAGGCGATTTTAGAGGATCTAGAGAGGCAGGCCTAATTAACCCCACTCTCTTCTTTGATCGATCGCCTCCAAGATGGCCCTAAGAAGCGCCAAGGAGGCCCCAAAAGGCGCCAAGATGGCCCCAAGATGGCCCCAAGATGGCCCCAACATGGCCCCAAGAGGTCCCCGAGAGGCTCCCCGGGGCACCCAAGACGCCCCAAGAGGCCTCCGGGACCGCCGAGACGCTCCCAAGACGCCCTAAGAGGCCTTCAGGACGCCCCCAAGAGACCCCCGAAGAGACTCCGAGAGGCATCCAAGAGGCCTCTGGCCATTCTGCTCGCCCTTCTCCTCGTCCTCCTTTTCATTCTCGTCCTGCTCCTGCTCCTCCTCCTCCTCCTCCTCATCCGCCTATTGCTCTTCCTCCCTCTACCCTCCTCCCGCTCCCCCTTTTCCTCCTTGAGTTCCTCCTCCTCATCGTCCTCCGATTCATCCTCCATCCTCGCCGTCTTGGGTAAGACGGGTTCCCCAGCCTTGTGTTATTATGTATGCCCCCCACTTCCCTGATCACCCCCATTCGCCTGGGCATCGTTACTGCATGGGCTGTTGGGGATACGCGAAGCGTCAAGAATTTGTTGGTCTGGAACAGACTGGGCGCTACACGATTTGTTAACACCGTCAGCGGAACTGTTGGCTGCACGATTTGTTAACATTGTTTCCGGCGGAGGCGGGGTGGCAATGCCACCTCCGCGCGTCGCAACGCCACTTCCGCGTGTGAAGTGCACGCCCAACTGGAGCGGCGCCGCCATGTGGACCTTGCCACTGGAGTCTTCGGTGGAACTCCCTGCGGGGCCACGAACCGTGATGATGCGTGCGCGTAAACAAGGCGGCGCCGCCATGTGGGCCCTGCCGCTGGGCCCCCCTCGAACTCCATGTGATGCCACGGACCGTGTCAAGTCTGCGCCCGCATGGCGCGGCGCCGCCATGTGGACAGCGCCGCCGAAATCTGCGGTGGAGCTCCCTATGGGAACGACGCCCCCCCAGAAGGGCTGGACCAAGCAAGAAGAAGGCGGGGGTGCCCGCCACCGTGTCCCTTCGCCCTCCTCCTCCTCCTCATATTATTCCTCCTCCTCCTCCTGCAAATTTCCCCCCCCCTCCTCTCCCTCCCCCACCGCGCCGCCATGTCCCCCCACCCCCCCCCTCGCCGCATAATGCTACTGCGAACCCGCTAGGACCGCGAATCGCCCGGCGAACGCGGCACGACCTCGTGGACGCACCAGACCGCCCCGACAAACAGCCCAACCAAACTGACCGACAAAATGCCCACCCGGACCGTCGAACAAAATTTCCGGGGGGTGCATCCTAACTGTGAATTTACACTGAATCCGCTCGGCAGCGACAGCCAGGAACGAATTTGTCGCGACACTTTCCTGGGTCGGTCCGATTTTTTTGTCGCGCCCGTCGTTTTTTTTTGTCGGCTCATTTTGTCGGCCGCCTCTTTTTTTTTGTCGGCCCATTTTGTCGGGCCGAGTTTTTTTTGTCGTTTGTTTTTTTTGTCGGGGAGGTTTGGTTTTTTGTCGGCCGATTCTGTCGGGGCAATCGTTTTCTTTTGTCGGCTGGGCGCCGCCCGCAATGCATAGATGCAGGGGGGCAGACGGGCCATGTGGCAGCAAGGGCGCACGCGCAAAACGCAGAAGGATAACAAGAAGGAACGCGAACCAGGGCAAGGCAAGAACAACACGGAGGGGGCGAGGGGGGCGGCAAGAGCAGATGATGACGAACGGGAAAAGACATTTGCTCGTGGAGTACGTGTCCCGACGGATCCACTCACAGGGGGCGCCGAAGTGATGACGGCACCTTTGGCCTCCAATCTGTAACCTCGATGCCAGCAGCACAGGCGTGCGCAGGATGCTCTGTGGGCACAGTGCTCATGAAGTCCGCCCCGCGCGTGACGCAGGAAACAGGCGACGCAACTCAACCCCCTTGCGCCTGAGACCGGGCGGCCGCGCACGTCAAGAAACTCAAAGAGCCCCCGCGGTCGCCCCAAGGGGCCCCGCAAAGGCCTGTCAGGACCAGGACAAAAATAGGCCTGGCGAAATAACCAACCACATGCTGCTGCGGGTACCATATGGGGCCACGATTGCGCGGGGAGCGCGCCAAGATGAGGCGGCGCCGCCATGTCGACCACGCCAATGGGGCTTCCAGTGGTACTCCACGCGGGGCCACGAACCGAGTGAAGGGTGCGCCCCAATGGGGCGCAGCCGCCATGTAGACCCTGCCACTAGGGCCTTCGAGTGAGCTCCATAAGGGGCCACGAGCCGTGCGAGGGGTGCGCCCGCATGGGCGGTACCGCCATGGGGCCATGCCACTGGGGCCTTCGGTGGACCTCCATTTGAGACCACGAAACGTGTGAGGGGTACGCCCAAATGAGGCGGCGCAGCCACGTGGACCTTGATCCAGCATGAATCCTGGCACGTCGGCGGGCCTGGCGAAAGCATAAATGTATCCAAGAATTTAGGGTCTTGTCCGAGCCCATCGATATCCTCCTGCGTGAATGCATAATCTTCATCGCCACCCAGACTTATTCATGGTGAGACTCACGCACGCCCCGTTCGTGGCCGTTTTGCGGGGGTGCCTCAAGCGGTTTGCCTGTCTTCTGTCCCAACATCCTTGGCTACCAGAGCAGACTGTGAGGATGTCTCAGGCGGGACGCTGGTTTCAGCCCCCCCTGACGGAAACCACCACGTGTTATTTCACTGTCCCATTCGCGGCCGTTTTGTGGAGATGTCTCAAGCGGTTTGCCTGTTTCCTGTCCCAACATCCTTCGCTGTCGGAGCAGATTTGGAGGATGTCTCAAGCGAGGCGCTCATTCTCACCCCCCATAGGGGGAACCGCCAGGGCTTATCTCACGGTCCCGTTCGGGGCCGTTTTGTTGGGATGCCTCAAGCGGTGTCCCTGTTATCTGTTCCAACATCCTTCGCTTTCGGAACAGATTTGGAGGATGTCTCGAGCGTGGAATGGGAGGCGCGCGCGAATGAGGGGGGGAAGGGGCAACGCGGCGAGGAGGAGGAGGATGAGGCGGAAGGCGTGGATGACACGGGGAAAGGGAGGGGAGGGATAACGAGGGCGGTTGAGGGGGGCGAGGGAGTGGGAGAACACCAGGATGACGAAGGCGAAGTAGGATGAGAAGGAGGAGGAGGATAACAAGAGAAAAGGGGGGTAACGTGAGGAGGCAGGGGATTAGTATGATGGCGAAGTGGGGCGACGGGGGGTAGAAGATAACAAAGAGGAGGGGTCATGCCGCATTCAATTTCCTCTGGCCCTTTCCGGCCGTTTTGCTGCGATTTGGGCGGTTCTTCGGGTGGTGCCGAGCGCTCTAATACCCAGAAGGGCGAGAGCGTGACGTTCCTTTTCATTTTCTTGTGTCTGATCAGTTTGATGGCGCCCGAAAAGCATCCTCGCTGACAGCGCGCGGTATTTTTTGGGAGCTCTTGGATTGTCCTCGGGTTGGTGTGAATCATTTTGGGCCGCATGGGCCGTCGCATCGTGATTGTCTCTATGAAAAATGATCACCTTCAGCGGTGTCGGCCGTCGTTGGGGGCAGTGTGCGCCGCCATGGCAGTTCGCATCAATGCAGAGGACGTTTGAATGACATAGGGCCGATGGGGGGGGGGGGACGGCATATTTGGGAGCAGTTGCGACGATTGGTATGGCCGAGCCGCCCTCATTCTAAATATGCGACGTGCTCGTTATTTTTTGTTTTTTTTTCCAGGGCGTGCTGTCAGCAGGGGGAACGCCGCGCGCCTGGATTCCCCGATGGGAGCTCGCGGATTGGATTTTACAGTGCGACTGGGGCCACAGTCCGTTATCACCGCGTGATGTTCGCCCCGCGCGGATGGCGTTGCATGTCAGACGGGTAATCCCCATCGAGGGTTTGGTGCAGTTTGCATTTTCGTCATATCCTAAGATGGTTTTTTGTTATTACTTGGACGCCTCCTACTCCTTCTCACTCTTCTCCTGTCCTCTCCTGCTCATGCCCCGACTTACTCATATACAGACTGACTCACACTCAGAGTAACTCATACACATATTCACACACAAATACCTACTCATACTCATACCTACTCATGCTCAGACCTGCTCCGACTCAGACTTACTCATGCTGAGACTCACGCGCGCCCCGTTCGCGGTATTTTCGTGGGGATGCCTCAAGCGGTTTGCTCGTTTTCTGTCCCAGCATATTTCGCTATCGGAGCTGATTTAGAGGATGTCTCGAGCGAGGCGCTAATTTTCACCCCCCTTACGGGAGCAGCCAATGGTTATCGCACGGTCCCCTTCGCGGCCGTTTTGTGGGGATGTCTCCAGCGGCTTGCCTGTTTTCTGTTCCAACATCCTTCGCTTTCGGAGCAGATTTGGAGGATGTCTAGAGCGAGGCGCTCATTCTCACGTCCCTAAGGAGCCGCCGAGGGGTTATCTCACGGTCCCGTTCGCGGCCGTTTTGTGGGGATGTCTCAAGCGGGTTTGCCTGTTAGTTGTCCCAACATCATTCGCTTCCGGAGCAGATTTGGAGGATGTCACCCCCCTAAGGGGATTCAAATATTCACTGCGTGGGGCTCCCCATATGCGCATTTATTCCCATGGACCTGTCCGCCGTGAGAATCTAGGTGCAAAAACTTTCGAGTATAAACGGGTTTCAGTTGTGACGGTCTGGTCATGAATCTAACTGAGAATCAATTGGAGTGTGAATGAGCCTCAGTAGTACGAGCGCGTCTCTGCGCATGACCCTGGGTCCTCCTGGGGCCTCCTGGGGCCTCCTGGGGACCTACTGGGGCTTCTTGGGGCCTCCAGGAGCCTCTTTGGGCCCCCTGGGGCCTCCTGGGACCTCCTAGGGAGGATTCGTGCCCGAGGAGAGGCCCAATCTATAGCAACAGTCGCACATAAAACATTGCGACTTGGAGCCGCAGAAAAAAGGGGCAATCTATAGGAACACGCGTACAACACCAAGGAGTCGTGCCCTAGGAGAGGCCCTATAGGAACATAAGTACACAGGATATGGACAATCTATAAAAACATACGTATAACATCAAGGATTCGTGCCCCAGGTGAGGCCCAATATATGAGAGCATACGTAAAACACATGGGATTGGACCCACCCCTGTTGCCTTCTGAGGCCTCCTGCTCCTGGGGCCTCTCGGGGCCTCCTGTTGCCCTCCGGAGACCTCCTGGCGCTTCCTCTGGCCTCCTGGGGCCTCCTGTGGCTTCCTGAAGCCTCCAGGAGCTTCCTGGGGCCTCCTAGAGCCTCTTGGGGCATCCTGTGGCCTCTTGGGTCTTTCTGTGGCATCCTGATTCATCCTGGGACCTCATGTGGTCTCCTGGGGCCTCTTGGAACCTGTTGGAGCCTCCTGTGGCATCCCCAGGAAAACCAGCGCCCACGAGTCTGGCCACCGATCGAGACATCCTCAAAATCTGGCCCACCTGGGGGGGTGAAATGGAGCGCCTCGCTCGAGACATCCTCCAAATCTACTCCGAGAGCGAAGGATGCTGGGACAGAAAGCAAGCACGACGCTTGAGACATCCCCACAAAACGGTTGCGAACGGGACCGTGAGAGAACCATTGGCGGCTCCCCTTAGGGTGGTGAAAATGAGCGACCCCACCAGTCCTCCTGCCAAGGGAACCTGGCTGTGGTTTTCGGCGACGCACCAGCGCCCTTGGCTAACAGCGTTGCAACGCACGCGCTGCATTACGCGGAAGTAGTAAGATGATATGTTTCTGACATGATGCGTGGGCGCGCACGGCGCGGGCCTACATGGCGCGTCGAAGGCGCCTGACACACGCCCGCGATACTATTCACGACCGAAATCGGAAAATTAGCTCCGGCGGCGCACATGCGGTGGGACACGCGTGCGTTCGGCATCACCCGCGCGAGGTGGCTAACAATTTCGCGGCGTTGCGCTAAAAATGCCATTGTGCCCAACATCGTTTCGAAGCGCGCTGCGGTGCGCCGCGCAAGCGCGCGTGGACTGCGGCCTGCATGCGGCCCGCGCACTAGTACGAGCGATTGAATCTGAAAGGGCAAGGCGCGGCACGTGCGCCATGAAAACGCGGCACACGGCAGAAGCAGTTACGAGAAGGAAACTCGCGCGATTCGCGTGCCTCCGTCGACCGAAATCGCTAAATCAGGGCAAGCGATCGGCGACGACCGCGTTTGACGCCACCAATAAATACATGAAAAAATGCAAAAACAAATTTGTCGAGGCCCTCGTTTTGTTTCCTGGTGGGCGCAACACCTGAGATAGGGCTCAAGACATCAACTCCATTCGCCTTCCCAGCGGATAAGGCGGGTAAAACAGCATCGGTGTCGCGTGCGCGACCTGCGGCAGCGGACCCCCCCGGCAACTTTCAGATACTCGCCCATCGAATATCGTTGGGCATGTCCACCGGGTCGCGCCACGTGCCGATCCGCTCAGCAGCCGAGGATTGGAGCGCCTCCTGCCTGTCAGCGGTGACCGAGCCACGAAGATCGCGCCCTTCCCATTCCAGGGGAGAGGGCTGTTTGACAGGCCGATGCACCGCTCCATGCTTGGACCTCCGAGCGCCCTGCACCCACTTCATGGGCGCGGACCGCGACGCCAGCAAAACGCGCGAAGCCGACCAGCCCAGCCACTCCCGAGTGCGATCCAGAAGCGCAGGCAGGAGTGGCTCAGGAACCCGATGCAAATCAGAAGCCATTCCCACCCACTGCTCAACGACCGCAGGTTCAGCTTTCTTCCCAAAATACCCCGCGCACATGCCCGCATTGACCAACCCAATATACTTCTTGACCCACTTGGCACAGAGGTCCGACTGCATCGGGTCGGCACCGTTGCTGCGCGCGGCGGCGTAGCGGTCGAACAGGGCACCCGCCGCCCCCCGCCGCTGGGCTCGCTGGCTGCGCGTGCGAGCGCGGCCGGGAGCGCCCCCCCCCCCCCCCAGTAGACCTGCAACTGGGCCCGCGCCAAGCGTCCGCAGGAATAGCGAAGCATGAGGTGGAACAAGCTCATCAATGCCCTCCCGATGCTCAGGCGGCAAGGCAAGCGACTGCCTCTGCCTCTGCTCCGCGCGCCCCCTGGACCTCTTGTTCAGCGGATCAGGATCGACACGAGAGCGCTCGCGCGCAGGAGGCGACTTGGGCACTGCTATGTGGCGATGCTACCGCTCCGCGCGAGTAGCTTTGACCTTGGACACCAATCCGACATGAGTCTACCAAGGTACTCGAAGTTCCGGCGGCAAATCGAGCTCTGGGCAGCCCGCACTCGCCAGCCCGTAGTCATACATGCGCCCATGGTCCCTGTCACAAGTGGCCCAACAGCTCGGCGCAACCGCAGGGGCGCCCCGCTTGTCAGGCCATCCCGTCTGGCAGCAGGCCCCAGGGGCGGCGGAGCTGGGCCCCCCGAGAGGGCGGTTCGATGTCTGACTGAAACAAGCAAGACAAGACGATCTGTTCACCAGGCGCCGCGCGGGCGTTGTTATTGTTTTTGCACCCCTAAACTCCTCGAGCCCCCCCCAGAACAAAAACGCCAGAAACTGGGTGCCAGCTGCGCGGGCTTCGACGCCCCGTCTCAGCTACCTGAGCTTCAACACAGAACGTCCCAGAACAAAACATGATCGGCCCCCCCCGAGGGGGGGGGGCGCGGCGGGGCCGACTTGAGCCCGAGGGGCGGGGGGGGGGGGGCGGCGGAAGGGGGGCGTGGGGGGATAAGCGGCTGACGGACTACGATGGGGAGTGTAATTTAAGTTCAAGAACAAATATATGCAATTTACCCATTTTACTAGAGCAATCTGGGGGGGGGGGGGGGCTGGAAACTCTTGAGGGGGGGGGGGGGGGGGGGGGGGGGGGGGGGCCGGGGGTTGTGGGGCGTGCGCGTGCTCGGCGCGAGTGTGAGTGTGTTGTGGTGTGTGTGTGTGCGTGTGAGTGTTGAGTAGTGGTGTGTTGTGCGCAGTGATTGTGCGTGTGTAGTGTGTGAGTGTGCGTTGGTGCGTGTGCGTGAGTGTGCGTGTGCGATAGTGTGCGTTTGAGCGTGCGTGCGTGTGCGTGTGCGGTCGTGTGCGTGTGCGTGTGATGCGTGCGTTCGCGTGTGTGCGTGTGTAAGTGTGTAAGTGTGGTGTGTGTGTGTTTGTGGTGTGGTGTGTGGTGGTGTGTGTGTGTGTGCGTGTGTGTGGGTTGCTGTGTGCGTGTGTGTGTGTGTGTGTGTGTGATCTGTGTGTTGTGTGTGTGTGTGTGTGTGTTGTGTGTGTGTGTGTGTGTGTGTGTGTGTGTGCGGGTGTGTGTGTGTGTGTGCGTGTGTGTGTGTGTGTGTGTGGTGTGTGTGTGTGTGTTGTGTGTGTGGTGTGTGCGTGTGGCGTGCGAGTGTGTGTGTGTGTGCGTGCGTGCGCGCGCGCGTGCGCGCGGGCGTGGTGGCGTGCGTGCGCGGGGGGGGGGGGGGGGGGGGGGGCTGAGCCCGAGAGGGCTGTTCGATGTCTGACTGAGACAAGCAAGACGCGACAATCTGTTCGCCGGGCGCCGTGGGGGCGTGTGTTTTTTTTTTTTTTTTTTTTTTTTTTTTTTTTTTTTTTTTTTTTTTTTTTTTTTTTTTTTTTTTTTTTTTTTTTTTTTTTTTTTTTTTTTTTTTTTTCTTTTTGTTTTTGTTTTTTTTTTGTTTTTTTTTCATATTCTTCTTCTTATATTGTTCCTGCTCCCCCCCTAAACTCTTCGAACGAACGACGCCGAAAACTGCGCGCCAGCTGCGTGCGCTTCGGCGCCCCGCCCCAGCTACCTGAGCCTCAGAACAGGACGTCCTAGAATAATCTATTCGTCGGCCCCTCCCAGCCGACCGCGCAGGGCCACTGGCCGAAGGCCTAAACGTATAAGCAGCCGAGCGCTGGCCAGAAGGGGAGGAGGGAAGCGAGGCTGAACTGATTGTGTAAAAATTCGCCGGCCCAACGGGCCAGGGCGTGCTAGGATCTCCGGTAACTGGTTAACAGTATTAACAGTATTTCTAGTTCGCGCGCGCGGGGCGGCCCCTGGGGGTCCCCCGGCGAAAAGTGCCCCGACCAACGCCCGGCCGCCGCCCGACCAAGTCTACTCAGATATGGTTTTCCTTCTGGGTGCGGCCTCTCAGGCTCCCCAGAGCGCGCTCAGAGTGCCCCACGAGGCCCCCAAGACTGCCCAAGAGGCCCCCGAGACGCCCAAAGAGCGCTCGAAGACGCCGAAGATGACCCCAAGACGGCCCAAAAGGCCCCCAAGACAGCCCAAGAGGCCTCCAAGACGCCCCAAGAGCCTTCCAAGAGGCCTCCGAAGAGAGCCCCAAGAGGCCCAAATCGTTGATTTTCATTGGTTTTTTCGATGTTTTTTGTGTTCTGGCTTTTTCGGCTTCCGGACGCTCCAAGACGGCCCAAGAGGCCCCCAAGACCGCTCCAAGACGGCCCACGAAGCTCCCAAGACGGCGCCGAAACGACCCAAGAGAGCCCTCAAGACGGCCCAAGTGCCGCCCAAGACGGACCAAGAGGCCCCAAGACGGGCCCAAGAGGGACTCAGGAGGGATACCGAGAACTCAAAAATGGAGCCCTCCGTCCCAGAAGGCGCCCAGGAGGTCCCAAAGAGGCCCCAAGAGGCCTCCAAGAGGCCCCAAGATGTCGCCAAGAGGCCCCAGGAGACTCCCAGGAGGCCCAAAAGAAGCCCCAGAAGGCTTCAAACATGTCTCCCAGGCGCCCCCGAACGGCCTCTCAACAGACCCCAAGAGGCCCCCCAAAGAAGCATCTTGACGACGACTCTATTTCGCCCCATCGAGAGACGACCCCCAGGGAACTGCTTCACCATCAAAACTCCCCACGCAACGCGTCCGAACGACACCCGCCCCCAAGAGCGCAACATGGGCAACGAACACACAGACAAAAACCAGCGATGCCATATCACGGGCCGGCGGAATGAGCGAAGCGATTCAATAAGGACCACGCCCCCCCCCCCCCCCCCCCACAAGGGCCCACTCATCCCAGACTCGGCTCTTGTTTAGGACAAGGGAAGAGAATGGGAGCTGGGTCTGCGTGGGCCCATACATGCGAACAGGCACCTCGCGCTCGCGGCCGATCGAGCGCCTTGACGAGACACTTGCCGAGCGGCGTCTCAGCACCAAGGCCCCGCACGACGGCGTCGTGCAGCGCCTGCCGCGGGCGGCGCCAGGAGATGCAGCCCTGCTTGATCTGCGGGCCCTCGAGCTCGCTGAGCTCCTCCACCAGGACGCGGCACTTGGTGTACCGCTGAAGCCCCGCGGCGGAGGCCCAGCGCCCACGGCGGCGCGCCGCCCCCAAGTCGCCGCTCAGCGCCGCGAACCTCGCCGCCGCCGCGTGCCGCATCCCGTGCGGCGGCCCCGTCTTCCCGAGGCCGACGTCCTTCGACGTCTTCAGCCAGACCTTGCGGAAGCTTGGCTGGGTGAACGGGGGGGCCTGGTCGTCGGGCTCGCGGTCCTGAACCAGGACCTTCAGCAAGAGCCGCGAGATCGGCCGCTCCAGCGCCGCGCCCTGGTTGGCGCCCGTCTTGGTCTTCTGGCCCATCAGGCGGTCGCCCAGCTTGAGGCCCACGCCACCGCCAGGAGAAAAGCTGACGTGCTTGACCCGCAACATCTCCAAGTCCTGCTCCCGCAGCCGCCCGTCCAGCTGGGCGATGCACGCGCGCGCCTCCAGCAGGTGGCCCGTCTCCAGCATCCCCAGGATGATCACGCCCATCGCCTGGAACGGGATCGGGCGCCCCTCGCCCCCGAACTGCATGCGCTCCTGCGACTTCAGCGCCCGATGAGCCGTCGGGAGCTTCCCTCGGCGGTCCTCGAAGATGTGCATGAACCCGTTGAAGGCGAGGGAGGCCTTCATGTAGTTGTCGCCCGGCAAATAGCAGAGATCGCTGATGTAGTTGCCGAGGGCGCGGCCCCTCTGCTCCAGCGTCATGAAGGGCACCTCGCCGCGCTTGCCGTCGACGAGGAAAGCCCTGACTTCCCGCTCGTAGACGACGTTGGTTGAGTCGTCCACGGCGTGGACCACCGGGCGGTTGTTCCAGCGCGGGCGGCCCAGCTTGGCCTGCAGCCATGCACGCGACCCGCGCTTCTGCAGCGGGGGGGCGGACACTCCGCGCCGCGCTCCACGTGCCACGTGGAGCGCCGTCGCCAGTGCGACCCAGAAGGACAACCTGCAGCTGCTTCTCGTAGTCGACGTAGCTCCCGAAGCGGTAGCAGTAGCGGTCCACGTCGCCGAGGTGGACGCCTGCAGCCGCCACGTTCTCCCTTGGGAGGCGCGAGCCCCCCTGCTGAGCAGGTAGTCGAGCTGCAGGCGCGCCGCCAAGGTCCCGCAGATCACCGCCGCCGTTCGAGAGCCTTCAGGAGCGGCCGCACCGCCTCCGGCGCCGCCCTCATCCCGTCGGCCTCCTTGGTCTCGTCCGCCGCCCCGATATCGACGCCCCTGCTCGGCCCGTCCGCCATGTTCCACTGGCTGGGGGCCCGCCGGTAGTGGCCCCTGATGCCCGGCGCCAGCGAGATGCCACAGGCCACCCGCGCCAGTCTCAGGAGGGCCGTCGCCGATGAGCGACCCTTCTGCAGCGCGCCCATGGAGACCACCGAGTCCGTCATTATCACGACACGCTTGTTCCAGTATCTCGACGATCTCGCCGAATGCCGAAACGCGCTGATCACGCACCTCAGCTCCTGGCGTTGTTGTGCTCCTCCGCCCCCCAGCGCCCTCTGAAAAAGCTCGTGCCAACTCGACTCGTTGACCCTGGAGGCGCCGATCGGAATCACCTGCCTCCTGCTCCGTACCACCCGAGGTCGTCCTCGTCGAAGCCGCACCTGCGCCCCCCTCGGGACCTCGTCCCAGGCGCAGTCGAGCTGCTCGAGCTTCGCGGCGTAGCGGTCCACGAAGACGCCCCCGCAGCTGACGGCGGCGCCCGAGACCAGCGCGAAGTCGCCCCGCAGCCCGTCGCTCTCCGCGAGCGTCGCCAGGTTGGTCAGCACCATCAGCTCCCCCACCTCCAGCGAGAAGACGCCCTCCCGGGCGGCGAGCCTGTCCCGGGGGGGCCACTCCAGCACGTTCAGCGGGACGGCCCCATGATGACGAAGCCCGGCCCCTCGCGGACGGCGAGCCAAGCGATCTCGACGATCACCTGCGCGATGAAACTGTCTTGTGCTGCATCCTGTCGCTGGGCCCCTCGCAGCCCCAGGGCGCGCGCGCGTTCCGATAGTAGTCGTCCGAGAAAGTGTCCAAGAACATGGTGAGGTGGCAGATCCAATACCAACGCCTCCTCAGACGGCTGAAGAGGCGCTCCACCATCATCACGTCCAGCAACTCCTCCACCCGCACGTCCCCTATCCAAGCGCCCACCTGGTGCCCGAGCTCCCCTTCCAGATCCAGCAAGCCCAACTGCAACGCAAATATACCAGGCCGACCTTCGCGCGGGTGCATCATCTCGTCCTCCTCCAGGCCCGACTTGCTCGCCTCCCCCTCTATCTCCGCGTGCGTCTCCCCAGCACGAATCCGCCGCACTTGCTCGGCCCCACGGCCCAGTTCGTCCTTGATCTCCTCCGCGCTCGACTTCGTCGCCACCGCGCCGGAGCCCTCGTCGCTCGCATCGGTCATCTAGACCGTCGTGTGCCAGTCCAACTCCAGGTTCGCCTCGGAGAAGATGGCCAGCGACCCCAAAGCCCTCAGCTTGTCCAACGCGGCGACGGGAAGACGCTGCAGCTTCTTGGCGCCCTCGACCGCGAAGTTGCCGACCCGCCAGAGCAGGCGTCCAGGATCGCAAAGGCAGGTCCGCAGACCAACGTCGCCCACGCCCAGCAGCCCACCACCGTAGCCAGCTCCCGCGGTCGCAAGAACTGAGTCACCACAATCGCCTCGGCGCAGATGATCAGGTCCTTCATCTTCTCGGGGTAGATCTTCAGCGTGTAGGGGCGTCCCGATATAGTAAGTCCTAGCCCTCGCCGAAGTCCTCCCCCCGCCTCCTCTTTGTGCACTGGGAGGCCCTTCGCATTCAAGTAGCTCCGCGCGTGGCCCTTGGTCACCTGGAGCTCCACATCCTCCCCATTCCTCGCGAGCTTCAGACCTGCGTAGTCGTCGATGTACAACAGCAGCAGGAGCTCGGCCAAGGCAGAACTCGGACACGCCAGGCCCGAAGTAATCTGCTCTGTGGACAGACCGCCCATGGACTCGAAGCAGTCGACAAGGGCAGAGCGGGCCAGGAAGACCGCCCAGGCAGCGCCCATCACCGGCGCGACTGACCCCACCCCCACGGCCCCCGCGGGTAGGGCGGGGAGGTCCACTCCCGCTTCCTTCGCTAAGGCGCGCAGCCCCTCGGGCGCAACCCCCTCGAGCGCGAAGTGCTCTGCCAGTCCGTCCGCCCACCTCAACCTGCAGAACCGATCCGGCACGTCCCCCTGGAATCCTTCAGGATGTCGCTCGTCAGCTCCAGCTCGGACCAGGCGGATGGCGACCCCAGTGGTGTCCACGGAGGCAGCCGAAATAACAGATTCACCTTCCGAGCGTCCCAGATGAGGTGAGACTTGACCACGTCCCGCCCATTCTCGCCCACGTCCTTTGCCACGCAGAAGAGCCCCGCCGTGTGCTTCACCTCATTGACGTACTGAGCCATACCTGATTGCATCACCCCCATGGCCACGATGAGCCTGGTGCGTCGATCCTTCCAGCCTGGATCGGAGTAGCTCTTGATGCTCTCGTACTTCTCCCAGCCCACCTCCTTCGGGCCCTCCAGCGCCCGACTCTCGAAGCGCCCCAGGTAGGGCGCCGCGGGGCCCGAGAGACCCACCAGAGGCAGGCCCGCGGACCCCGGAAGCGGCAGCGAAACCTGGTCCGCCACCGTCCTGCAGAGGTCGCCCTCCTTGATAAACGTAGTAGATGATGTAGTCTGCTTCCTGCCGCACTCTCCGCCTGGCGTATCGCCCGAGCTGTCGAACCCCCGCAGACGGCGAAGTACCGCCTCGCCGTCGCCGATGCTTCCCCGCGCCCCAAGAGAGGCGCGGCGATCCCAGATGTCGTAGACCACCCTGCGCTGGAGCCCAGTCGCCGCCGACCGCGAGCTCGGCGCAGCCGCCCCATCGGCTGCGCCAGCCCGCCCAGCAGCAAGAGCACGCAGAGACCGAAACGTCCGGCAGGTACGCGGCCAAGTCAAACGCAACTGCTCCGCCGTGAAGCCCGAGTTCGAGGCCCTCGACGCCAGCGGCCCCGTAGGCGAAGGAAGGCTCCGAAGTGGGCCCCTCTCTCGGAAGTCCATCATCATCTAGGTGACGCAAAGGAAGCACCCACTCACCTGGGGCGCGACGTAGGTTGGGCGCAATGGTGTAGCCCAGGTCCGCGATGCACAAGACACGGCCTGAACTCGAATCGCCCCGCAGCCCAGCGTCAACACGGCTAGCGAGGCTCAGCGCGGCGAGCCCGAGGGAAGCAACTCTCCTGCCCCACCCTCGACCTGACGATCTCCCCGCTGACGATCCCGACGCAGCACAGGTCCACAGGAGTGAGCATAGCAGCGCGCGACTTACCCAAGGGACACCACTCCAAAACGCACCCTCGGGCCACCCCTAGTCGTCATCCTTGGGCGCCGCGTCCCGCGCCGACGTCAGGTGCTTCTGATCTGCGCCCTCTTCCTCAGCTTGTCCGTCACCTCGTCGTCCACCAGGGTGTCCTCCATGGAGTCCTGCGAAGTCAGCCTCAGGGACTCTTCGCCGAGCGACCAGTCGACCTTGGACTTCCACTTAGCCCCACTCGCGTTGCGAGGCCTCTTCCAGTCGTTCTCGCACGCGACGCCCTCGTAGGCCCTCATGATCGCGTGCGTCCTGAGGCAACTCAGCTCGCTGGCCTGGGAGTTGATAAGTCCCTTGAAACCACCAGAGGCCATCATGCGGCCCAGCGTCATGGCGAGGACCGGCATCTCGTTGGCGATGGGGGCCTCGGTGAGCTCTTTACTCCTCAGCCACTCCGGCACCTCGAGCTTAGCAGTGCGCCCCCCCTTGTAGACCTCGCTCAGCACCGTCGGCGCGACCCGACTCTTGATCCCTCCAACGCGCATGTTGGGGACGTGCTCGTAGCTCTTCAAGGTCCTTGACGAGGGCGTCCCTGGGGCTCTTGCTCTCCATTTCCAGCTGGGCGATCGCGTCCAAGACCGAGCCTGGTGAGACTGGCGGAAGCTTCTCCCGCTCCGATTCCGAGGGCGACCTTCCTGCCTCGCGTCCGCGGCCCCTCGTCCCCGCTCGGAGTCGCTCTTCACCAGCTCCTCGTGCTCGTTCAGCCTGGCGATGAACTGGTCCAGCTGCGCCGACGTCGGCGCAGCACTCTCCTCGGCGGAGCTGTCCGACCCACCCGTGGGCCTGGTCGGCGGTTCCGTCCTGCCCTGGTTCAGCGCCTCCGTGATCGCCATCAGCCCTGCTCGCAGCTCATTCTGCCCTCGCTGCAGCTCGGCGCGCAGACCCTTCGCGTCGGGCTCGTCGTCCGAGTCGGGCACCGCGGCCCCGGGGATCAGCTCGCCATCGGACGCGTCGGACTCCGAGTCGGAGTTCGAAAGCCCCTGCCACTGGCGGACCATGTAGTTCAGCAGCCACGCCCCGAAGATCACGCCCCCGATCGCCATCGGGGTCGTTTCCGGCTCTCCAGACTCCCAAGCGTCCACCAGGAGGCCCCAGTAGTCGGACACCTCCTGCGCCGTCTCCTTCGCGGCCACCGCCGCCTCGTACATCTCGTGGAAAAAGCGGCCCCAGCTGGAAGTACCTCCAGGTGCGCCAGGCGGCAAAGGCCCCGCCAGCCAGGCCCCCGCGCGAGCGGCGCAGCCACCCGTAGCAGAACAGGTTCGAGCCCATGGCCCAGAACCAGTTCACGAGGCCCGCCTTCTTCGAGGCCTTCTTCTTGCCGCCCGACCTCCAGAGGCCCATCTTCTTGTCCGAGACCTCGTTCGCCTTGACGTTCTCGGCGCCCAGCTCCTTGCGCGCGATCAGACGCGAGGAAGCAGCCGGCGCCATATCCCTCGTCTTGTCCGTCAACCCTGGGAACGGCGCCCAGTTGCTGATCCCTCGCGGAGGCTCGGTGAAGACCGACTGCTTGTCTTTCAAGCTCACGATCTGCACCCTGAGGCTCGGGCCCACGCAAGTCCACGTCTGGTCAGCCGCCTTAGCGACGCGCTCGACCAGAAGCATGGCCGCGCTGGTGGCCTGCCCCTTGGGCAGGTCGTAGATCCTGCCCCGCTGCGCCCGGCCGCCAATGACGAGCGGGGCGGCGCCGGCGACGCTAACGTCGGCCGCAACGTCGATGAGCTCAATTTCCTCGACCTCGGCGGTCTCTACCGCCTCGCCCACCTCGGCCTCGCCCTCCTCCTCGCCCGCGAACCGCAAGCCGAAGAAGTCCAGGGCCTGGCCCTGGCCCAGGCCGCCCCCCGCGGCCAGCGCCCCCTCCTGGAGGTCGCCCGGGGAGGCCCAGGAACGCGAGCGGCGCGCCCGCGAGCGCGCGCGGCCGCGGAATCGCTCCGCGGCGGGGAGGCCGTGCCCAGGCACGACCGCTGGAAAGCCCGCCCGCGGGCCTCGCCCGCGCCGACTTGAGCCCGAGGGGGGGCGGAGGAGGACGGAGGAGAGAAGGCGGCTAACAGACTACGATCGGGGATGCACAATTCAGTTCAAGAACAACTAGTCGGCCAGCGCGAGCCACGGGCCCGCCGGGGCGTAGGTGAAAAGGCCCAAGGCCACCAGCACGTCGTTGCTCCAAGCCTTCGCACCCAGGCCTGGCTGGAGGTATGCCGCAATCAAGATGAGGTTGCCGCCCTTCGCGTTGATCGCCATCGGCGCGAAACCGCCGCGCGGGTCCTGGCGACCCGCTGCGCGCGCTGATGACCGAGCACTCGCAAAGCTTGATGTCGCAATGCGCTTCTTGGCGAGAATCCACCCTCCGCCCGGCAACCCAGACTTCGACTTGCCTGAGGGTCGGGCCGCAGCGCACGTCATGCGCCAGCCGTCCTTGTCGATTCTCTGACAGACTTACGACGTGTCATCCTCGCCCTTGCGCGTCTCAACAAGGGCCACGATGCCGCGCCCATTCTCCTGGGGCAGGAAACGCGCAGCCTGGGGCCCCCACTCCGTGATGCCGCCGAGCAAGATATCCAAGGTTTGGGCCTCGGACTTGCCAGATGCTGCTACTGCAGCAGTGTCGCCCCAAGGAGTGGAGCGAAACAGGCCGTCAAACACGTGGCGCGCCAGCGCCGGGAGCAGGAGAGCCTGTGCCATAATTGTTCGGGGAACCAACCGAACATAGCCTTCTGGTCGTTCTCAGGGACGACCATCTTGGCCTTGCTCGGGCGCCCCGCAGAGGAGGCAGCAGCTGCCGCATCCTCAGACACACCGGCCTCGCCACCTTCCGTAGCGGAGCCGTCCAGGAGCCGTCCACGTCGCGATTGCGCCTCTTGGTGGCCGCCGCCTCGCGCGCCGACCTCGCCTTCCCCAGCAATTCCTGAAACTCCTTCTGCTTAGCCTCGGCCTGGTCGGCGACTGCCTGCAACTGCTTTTTGAAGGTCTCGAGGGCCTTCTTATCCGATGGCTCGAGCTCGTCGAGGCCCTCGAAGAGTTCGGGGTCCAAGGCGAAGAGGGAGGGGCCGCCCTTGGACCCGGGCGGCGCCGTGAGCCGACACACGTCCGCCGCCCGCACCTCGTCCGCCGCCTATATCGAACCGCTTCTGAGGCCTTCTCCAAGTTGAGCATCGCGTGCTGGAGCGCCGTGGTAGCCCGCTCCAGCGCCTCCTGCTTGCGCGAGCAGACCGCCGTCACCTCCCCTTCTTGGAGTCAGCAAGCGACGCGAAATCCTTCGACAAGCGGGTGGCCTCGGGGTCGGTGCCCAGCCCAGCGTCCGCCAAGGCCTTGGACAAAAAGTCGCCGACGTTGGCCAGCGCGGGCCGCGGGCCCTGCCGGTTGCCCGAGCTGTGGCCGCGCGACGACGCCCACGGAGCACACCGTGAGCCTTGGGCCGACGAGACCCAGCCTGGGTGGAGCTTCCCGCAGACAGCGCACTCCCCTTTCTGCTTCTCGAGCCTCCAGTCCCACGCCCAGCTGTCGCAGTGCACGCAGGTCGAGAAGCTGTTCCTGCCATACTTGCCCATTCGCTCCAGAAAAAAAATACTCACAGAAACATGCTCCAGCAGGAGCCCACAAACGCACGAGAAACTGGCCCGGAATAGGGCTATCCACTTTTGCCAATGCGGGCTCACTCCGCCGACATCAGAACCGTGAGCCAAAATTGCTACGGAGGGGGAAGAAGGGGAGGGGGAGGAGGACGAGGCGGAGGAGGAGGAGGAGGAGGGGGAGGAAGGAGAAGGCGGGGGAGGAACAGGAGGAGGAGCAGGAAGAGGAGGATGAGGAGGAGGAGGAGGATGGGGGGGGGGGGGGGAGGAGGAAGGAAGAGGAGGAGGAGGAGGGGCAGGAGGAGAAGGAGGAGGAGAAGGAGGAGGAGGAGGGCGCTCCTCTCCTCTCCCTGTCTGCCTGCCCCCCTCGAGGCCACTGCACATGCTCCTTCTCCCCGTCCCACTCCTCGCCCGCCCCCCCGTCCATTGGTATTATCACACTGCGCCTCCTGCTCCAGCGCCCTTCAACTGCACCTCCTCCTCTTCCGTCCTCTCGCCCCGGCCCCCCTGCTGCTTCTCCTCATGTTCCCCCCCCCTCCTTCTGAACCTGGGCCCCCTCCGAATGAAGGCGAACCCTCATGGTTTACTACACATCGTTCGTCATTGTGCAAACCTTCCGTTGGCCCTCCGGAGTATGCAAGGCTGCAAAGAGCGATGGCACCAGACAGGCATCAACATATCAAATGGACGACCAAGTGGAGATTGCAATAGGCGGGCAGAAGGATGCTTCGGGTAGCGGCATGGCATGACTTCGCTATAACGATGCGGCTTAAGGTCCGAACGGTCGCACGGCGACAATCAGAAATTTATCCGCCGACCCCGCGAGGCGTGCGGGGCATCCTTCTCAGCTGCGTACGATGCCACCCTATGCATCATAATTGGCACTATCTGCGCACGATGCCTTCAGACCCGCCCGCCCTGCAGACCCTTCGCCGATCTCAGCCCCCCCCCCCCCCCTCCCCCTGCACCCCGACGCCCCCAGCCTCACGAGGCCTCTGGGCATGCGTTTTCTCGCCCGAAACCACCCATGCCCCCCTCCTCGCCCCGGCGCCCCCCACCCATGCCCCCCTCCTGGCCCCGGCACCCCCACCACAGGAGTGCTCAATTCTTGGGGCCCCCCACGCGACGATTTCTCCCCCGAAACCACCCATGCCCCCCTCCTCGCCCCGGCACCCGCCACCCATGCCCCCCTCCTGGCCCCGGCACCCCCACCACAGGAGAGCTCAATTCTTGGGTCCCCCCACGCGACGATTTCTCACCCGAAACCACCCATGCCCCCCTCCTCGCCTCTGGGTAATGGTTTGTAGGCCACCCACCCTGCAAATTCTTCGCCGGGACCCCCCCCTTGCACCCCGGCACTCCCAGCCTCCCGAAGCCTCTGGGCATGCGTTTTGGGTAGGTTCTTAAAGGCCACCCACCCTGCAAATTCTTCGCCGGGACCCCCCCCTGCACCCCGGCACCCCTGCCTCCCGAGGCCTCTGGGCATGCGTTTTTGGAAAGGTTTTTGGACGCCACCCGCCCTGCAAATTCTTCGCCGGGACCCCGCCCTGCACCCCGGCACCCCCCCCGAGGCTCTGGACATGCGTTTTTTGAAACTTTTCAGAAGCCACCCACCCTGCAAATTCTTCGCCGGGACCCCCCCCTGCACCCCGGCACCCCCAGCCTCCCGAGGCCTCTGGGCATGCGTTTTTGGTAAATTTTTCGAAGCCGCCCGCGCGCCCTGCAAATTCTTCGCCGGGACCCCCCCTTCTGCACCCCGGCACCCCTCCCGAGGCCTCTGGGCATGCGTTTTTGAAACGTTTTACAAGGCCACCCCTCCTGCAAATTCTTCGCCTGGATCCCCCCCTGCACCCCGGCACCCCCAGCCTCCCGAGGCTTCTGGGCATGCGTTTTTTGCTAAGTTTCTAAAGGCCACCCACCCTGCAAATTCTTCGCCGGCCCCCCCCCCCCTGCACCCCGGCACCCCCGGCCTCCCGAAGCCTCTGGGCATGCGTTTTTGGTAAGTTTTGAGAGGCCACCCCTCCTGCAAATTCTTCGCCGGGACCCCCCCCCTGCACCCCGGCACAACTGCCCCAAGCACCCGCAGTCGGGAGCTCCGAGTGCGCTGGAGGACGGAACCGCAGGTTCGCCACCCGCGTGTCCGCAATCATGCGGAGGGACCGCTTGTCGCTCTTGAAAACAAAGGGGATGCCCACCGTGGCCTCGGTCCGCTCGCCAAGGTCGATCAGGCCCCTGACGAGCAGCTCCCCAATGAAGCGAGCGTACGTCTTCTTGCAATGCGCTAATTTCGGATCGGAGACAGGTCGAAGTCGAGGTCCGTCAGGCGTCAGGCGGGCCTTCTTCGCGTAGAAGATGCTTCTGCCATCCTACCCACAGCTCAAGGGCACGTCCAGTCAAGCAGTCAGTGCCAACACACTGGCCGCCCATGGTCGGCAGGGAGACCAGCCCCTCAGAGTAGGAGGCTCGGCGCACGGTGTCTTCTGCATACCCCGGCAAGTGAGAGCACAGCTCGGCGCGAGCTGCCGCCCGTGAAAAAGGTGGAGGCCCCGCCTCCTGGATGATCTCGCGGACGCGGTCAATGCCGGCGAGCTGGGCGCACGAAGCTCGAAGATCCTGACGTGGAGCTCCATGTCCGCACAATGAATTGATAGCGCGCAAGGCCTCAGAGAGCCACCGCGCAGCGTGCTGACGCTGCCGAGCTCGAGAGCGCACCGCCCGGCATCCCCCGCTGTTCCAGTCACGGCCGGGCGCAGGCACGCCTCTGGGCATGCGTTTTTGGTAAGTTTTTAACAGCCATCCACCTTGCAAATTCTTCGCCGGGACCCCCCCCTGCACCCCGGCACCCCCAGCCACCCGAGGCCTCTGGGCATGTGTTTTTCGTTGTCAGCCACCCACCCTGCAAATTCTTCGCCGGGATTCCCCCTGCGCCCCGGCGCCCCCAGCCTCCCGAGGCCTTTGGGCATGCGTTTTTGGTAGGTTTTGAGAAGCCACCCACCCTGCAAATTCTTCGCCGGGACCCCTCCTGCACCCCAGCACCCCCAGCCTCCCGAGTCCTCTGGGCATGCGTTTTTGGTACGTTCTTATAGGCCACCCACCTGGCAAATTCTTCGCCGGGCTCCCCCCCGCACCTCGGCACCCCCAGCCTCCCGAGGCCTCTGGGCATGCTTTTTTGGTACGTTTGCAGACGCCACCCACCCTGCAAATTCTTCACCGGGATCCCCCCCTGCACCCCGGCGCCCCCGGCCTCCCGAGGCTTCTGGGCATGCGTTTTTGAACTTTTCACACCCACCCACCCTGCAAATTCTTCGTCGGGGACCCCCCTGCACCCCAGCACCCCCGGCCTCCCGAGGCCTCTGGGCATGCGTTTCTGGTGAGTTTTAAGAAACCACCCACCCTGCAAATTCTTCGCCGGGACCCCCCCCCTGCACCCCGGCACCCCCAGCCTCCCGAGGCTCTGCGCATGCGTTTTTGGTAGGATTTTAGAAGCCACCCACCCTGCAAATTCTTCGCCGGGGCTCCCCCTCTGCACCCCGGCACCCCAGCCTCCCGAGGTATCTGGGCATGCGTTTTTGGCAAGTTTTTCGAAGCCACCCGTCCTGCAAATTCTTCGCCGGGACCCCCCCTGCACCCCGGCACCCCTCCCGAGGCCTCTGGGCATGCTTTTTTGGTAAGTCTGAAGAAGCCACCCACCCTGCAAATTCTTCGCCGAGACCCCTGCACCCCGGCATCCCCAGCCCCCCGAGTCCTTTGGGCATACGTTTTTGGTAAGTTTTGAGAGGCCACCCACCCTGCAAATTCTTCGACGGGCACCCCCCCCTGCACCCCGGCACCCCCAGCCTCCCGAGGCTTCTGGGCATGCGTTTTGGTAGGTTTTTCGAAGCCACCCACCCTGCAATTTCTTCTTCGCTGGGCCCCCCCTCTGCACCCCGGCACTCCCAGCCTCCCGAGCACTCTGGGCATACGTTTTTGGTAAGTTTTTAGAAGCCACCCACCCTGCAAATTCTTCGCCGGGACCCCCCCTGCACCCCGGCACCCCCAGCCCCCCGACGCTCTGGGCATGGGTTTTTGAAAAGTTTTTAGAAGCCACCCACCCTGCAAATTCTTCGCCGGGACCCCCCCCCTGCACCCCCGCACCCCCAGCCTCCCGAGGCCTCTGGGCATGCGTTGTTGACAAGTTTTTCGAAGCCGCCCGCGCGCCCTGCAAATTCTTCGCCAGGGCCCCCTTCTGCACCCCGGCACCCCTCCCGAGGCCTCTGGGCATGCGTTTTTGGTAAGTTTTAAGACGGCACCCACCCTGCAAATTCTTCGCCGGGAATCCCCCTGCACCCCGGCACCCCCGGCCTCCCGAGGCGTCAGGGTATGCGTCTTTGGTAAGTTTTTCGAGGCCACCCACCCTGTAAATTCTTTGCCAACACACCCCCCTGCACCCCGGCACCCCCAACCTCCCGAAGCCTCTGGGCATGCGTTTTTGGTAGGTTTTGAGAGGCCACCCACCCTGCAAATTCTTCGTCGGGACCCCCCACTGCACCCCGGCACCCCCTGCCTCGCGAGGCCTCTGGGCATGCGTTTTCTCGCTCAAAACCACCCATGCCCCCCTCCTCGCCCCGGCGCCCCCCGCCCCTATACCCCCCTCCTGGCCCCGGCACCCCCGCCACAGGAGTGCTCCATTCTTGGGGCCCCCCACACAACGATTTCTCACCCGAAACCACGCATGCCCCCCTCCTCGCCCCGGCACCCGCCACCCATGCCCCCCTCCAGGCCCCGGCACCCCCACCACAAGAGAACTGAATTCTTGGGTCCCCCCACGCGATGATTTCTCGCCCGAAACCACCCACGCCCTCCTCCTCGCCCCGGCACCCCCCACCCCTACCCCCCTCCTGGCCCCGGCACCCCCACCGCAGGAGAGCTCAATTCTTGGGGCCCCCCACGCAACGATTTCTCGCCCGAAACCACCCATGCCCCCCTCCTCGCCCCGGCACCGCCCTTCCATGCTCCCCTCCTGGCCCCGGCACCCCCGCCACAGGAGAGCTCAATTCTTGCGGCCCACCACCCACCCGCCACCGCGCCAGAAACCACTCACCCGCCACCACGCCTGACATTCCCAACCTCCTAGGGCTTCTCGGCCTCTGCTTTCAAGGGCCCCCAGCCCTGCAAAATCTTCGCCAGGGCCCCCCCACCGCGCCTGACATTCCCCGCCTCCTGCAGCCTCTGGGCAATTGTTTGTAGAGGCGACCCATCCTGCAAATTCTTCGCCGGGACCCCCTCCTGCACCCCGGCGCCCCGAGCCACCCGAGGCCTCTGGGCATGCGTTTTTGGTAGGCTTATAAAAGGCCACTCACCCTGCAAATTCTTCGCCGGGACCCCCCTGCACCCCGGCACCCCAGCCTCCCGAGGCCTCTGGGCATGCGTTTTTGGTAGGTTTTTCGAAGCCACCCGCGCGCCCTGCAAATTCTTCGCCAAGACCCCCTTCTTTCTGATCCCCGGCACCCCTCCCGAGGCCTCTGGGCATGCGTTTTTGGAAACTTTTTAGAAGCCACCCGCCCTGCAAATTCTTCGCCTGGATCCCCCCCTGCACCCCGGCACCCCCAGCCTCCCGAGGCCTCTGGGCCTTCGTTTTTGGTAAGTTTGTAGACGCGACCCACCCTGCAAATTCTTCGCCGGGATCCCCCCCTGCACCCCGGCACCCCCGGCACCCCCAGCCTCCCGAAGCCTGTGGGCATGCGTTTTTGGTAAGTTTTTAGAAGCCACCCACCCTGCAAATTCTTCGCCGGGACCCCCCTGCACCCCACCCCAGCCCCCTGAGGCCTCTGGGCATGCGTTTTTTTTTTTTTTTTTTTTTTTTTTTTTTTTTTTTTTTTTTTTTTTTTTTTTTTTTTTTTTTTTTTCTCTCTCTCTTTTTTTTTTTTTTTTTTTTTTTTTTTTTTTTTTTTTTTTTTTTTTTTTTTTTTTTTGTTTTTGTGTTTTTTTTTTTTTTGTAAATTTTTAACAGCCACCCACCCTGCAAATTCGTCGCCGGGACCCTGCACCCCGGCACCCCCGGCCACCCGGGGCCTCTGGGCATGTGTTTTTGCTGGGCTTTCAGAAGCCACCCGCCCTGCAAATTCTTCGCCGGGACCCCCCCTGCACCCCGGCACCCCCAGCCTCCCGAGGCCTTTGGGCATGCGTTTTTGGTAGGTTTTTCGAAGCCACCCACCCTGCAAATTCTTCGCCGGGACCCCCCCTGCACCCCAGCACCCCCAGCCTCCCGAGTCCTCTGGGCATGCGTTTTTGGCACGTTCTTACAGGCCACCCACCCCGCAAATTCTTCGACGGGCTCCCCCCCGCACCTCGGCACCCCCAGCCTCCCGAGGCCTCTGGCCATGCGTTTTTGGCAATTTTGCAGACGACCCACCCTGCAAATTCTTCGCCGGGATCCCCCCCTGCACTCCGGCACCCCCTGCCCTCCGAGGCTTCTGGGCATGCGTTTTTGGCGAGCTTGCACAAGCCACCCACCCTGCAAATTCTTCGCCGGGACCCCCCCCGCACCCCCGGCACCTCCAGCTTCCCGAAGCCTCTGGGCATGCGTTTTTGGTAAGTTTTTAGAGCCACCCACCCTGCAAATTCTTCGCCGGGACCCCCCCTGCACCCCGGCACCCCCAGCCTCTCGAGGCTCTGGGCATGCGTTTTTGGGCAGGTTTTTGGAGGCCACCCACCCTGCAAATTCTTTGCAGGGACCCCCCCCTGCACCCCGGCACCCGGCCTCCCGGAGGCCTCTGCTGGGCATACGCGCCTGTCAGTTTTTAAGAGCCACCTCCGGCCCCTTGCAAATTCTTCGCCGGACCCCCCCTGCACGCCACGCTCCCGAGGCCTCTGGGCATTCGTTTTTTGTAGTTTTAAATGCACCCACCCTGGCCAAATTCTTTCGCCGGGCCCCCCCCCTGCACTCCGGCACCCCCACGGCCTCCCGAGGCCTTTGGTCGTGCGTTATGTAATATATAGATATATATATATTATATATATATATATGATATATAATATAATATATATATATATATATATAATATTATATATATATATATATATATATATATATATATATATATGCTATATATTATATATTATATATATATATCTATTATTTTAGCCATATCAAAATTATTTATTGGTTATATTTTTTTTATATTAAAGCCTCTCCACCCTGCAAATTCTTTTGTCTGCTTTCCTCCCTACACCTTACAGCCCCGGCACCCCCAGCCCCCCGATGCTTCTGGGCATGCGTTTTTGGTGAGTTTTTTACGGGCCACCCACCCTGCAATTTCTTCTTCGCTGGGCCACCCCTCTGCACCCCGGCGCCCCCAGCCTCCCGAGCCCTCTGGGCATGCGTTTTTTTTTTTGTAAGTTTTTAAAAGCCACCCACCCTGCAAATTCTTCGCCGGGACCCGCCCCGCAGCCCCGCACCCCCCTCCTCCGGGCTTCTGGGCGTGGCCTTTTTTGGAAACTTTTTAGAAGCCACCCACCCTGCAAATTCTTCGCCGGGACCCCCCCTGTACCCCGGCACCCCCAGCCTCCCGAGCCCTCTGGGCATGCGTTTTTGGTAAGTTTTTCGAAGCCGCCCGCGCGCCCTGCAAATTCTTCGCCAGGGCCCCCTTCTGCACCCCGGCACCCCTCCCGAGGCCTCTGGGCATGCGTTTTTGGTAAGTTTTCAGATGCCACCCACCCTGCATAATTCTTCGCGGCCGCCCCCCCCGGCACCCGGCACCCGGCCTCCCAGGCCTTGGGCATGCGTTTTGCAGCAGTGTTTTAGTGGCCCCCCCCAAACAACCCTGCAAATTCTTCGCCGGCCCCCCCCCCCTGCACCGCGGCACCCCCAACCTCCCGAGCCCTCTGGGCATGCGTTTTTGGTGGGTTTTCAAAAACCACCCAATCTACAAATTCTTCGCCAGGACCCCTCGTGCACCCCGGCACCCCCAGCCTCCCGAGGCCTTTGGGCATGCGTTTTTGTTAGGTTTTGAGAAGCCACCCACCCTGCAAATTCTTCGCCGGGACCCCCCCCTGCACCCCAGAACCCCTCTGGGCATGCGTTTTTGGCACGTTCTGATAGGCCGCCCACCCTGCAAATTCTTCGCCGAGCTCCCCCCCGCACCTCGGCACCCCCAGCCTCCCGAGGCATCTGCCCATGCGTTTTTGGCAAGCTTGCACAAGCCACCCACCCTGCAAATTCTTCGCCGGGACCCCCCCCTGCACCCCGGCACCCCCGGCCCCCCGAGGCTTCTGGGCATGCGTTTCTAGTAAGTTTGAAGAACCCACCCTGCAAATTCTTCGCCGGGGCCCCCCCTGCACCCCGGCGCACCCGGCCTCCCGAGGCCTCTGGGCATGCGTTTTGGTTGGTAATTCACGGGCCACCCACCCTGCAATTTCTTCTTCGCTGGGCCCCCCCTCTGCACCCCGGCACTCCCAGCCTCCCGAGCACTCTGGGCACACGTTTTTGGTAGGTTTTTAGAAGCCACCCACCCTGCAAATTCTTCGCCGGGACCCCCCCTGCACCCCGGCACCCCCAGCCCCCCGACGCTCTGGGCATGGGTTTTTGAAAAGTTTTTAGAAGCCACCCACCCTGCAAATTCTTCGCCGGGACCCCCCCCTGCACCCCCGCACCCCCCGCCTCCCGAGGCCTCTGGGCATGCGTTTCTGGTGCGTTTTAAGAGGCCACCCACCCTGCAAATTCTTCGCCGGGACCCCCCTGTACCCCGGCACCCCCAGCCTCCCGAGGCTCTGGGCATCGTTGTTGGTAAATTTTTAGAAGCCACCCACCATGCAAATTCTTTGCCGGGACCCCCCCCCTGCATCCCGGCACCCCGGCCTCCTGAGGCCTCTGGGCATGCGTTCTTGGTGAGTTTTTCGAAGCCGCCCGCTCTGCAAATTCTTCGCCAAGGCCACCAACCCTGCAAATTTGTCGCCGGGACCCCCCCCCTGCACCCCGGCACCCCCGGCCTCCTGGCAAGTGTTAAGAAGCCACCCGCCCTGCAAATTCTTCGCCGGCGCCCCCCCCCTGCACGCCGGCGCGCCCGGCCCCCCGAGGCTCGAAAAAAAAACGGGCCACCCACCTTGCAATTTCTTCTTCGCTGGGCCTCCCCTCTGCACCCCGGCACCCCCAGACTCCCGAGCCCTCTGGGCATGCGTTTTTGGTAAGTTTTAGAAGCCACCCACCCTGCAAATTCTTCGCTGGGACCCCCCTCTGCATCCGGCGCCCCCAGCCCCCCGAGGCTCTGGGCATGCGTTTTTGGAAAATTTTTAGAAACCACCCACCCTTCAAATTCTTCGCCGGGGCCCCACCCTGCACCCCGGCACCCCCGGCCTCCCGAGGCCTCTGGGCATTAGTTTTTGGCAAGTTCCTCGAAGCCGCCCGCGCGCCCTGCGAATTCTTCGCCAGGACCGTCTTCTGCACCCCAGCACTCCTCCCGAGGCCTCTGGGCATGCGTTTCTGGTAAGTTTCAAGACCCCGCAAATTCTTCGCCTGGACCCAGCTGCGCCCCGGCATCCCCGGCCTCCCGAGGCCTCTGGGCATGCGTTTTTGCAAAGTATTTTGAAGCCACCCACCCTGCAAATTCTTCGCCGGGATCCCCCCCTGCACCCGGCGCCCCCAGCCTCCCGAAGCCTCTGGGCATGCGTTTTTGGTAAGTTTCTTAAAGCCACCAACCCTGCAAATTCATCGCCGAGACCCCCCCCCTGCACCCCGGCACCCCCGGCCTCCCGAGGCCTCTGGCCATGTTTTTGGTCAGTTTGTTGAGACGCCACCCACCCTGCAAATTCTTTGCCGGGACCCCCCCCCTGCATCCCGGCACCCCCAGCCACCCGAGGCCTCTGGGCATGTGTTTTTGGTTGGTTTTCAGAAACCACCCACCCTGCAAATTCTTCGCCGGGACCCCCCCTGCACCCCGGCACCCCCAGCCTCCCGAAGCCTTTGGGCATGCGTTCTTGGTAGGTTTTGAGAAGCCACCCACGCTGCAAATTCTTCGCCGGGACCCCTCCTGCACCCCGGCACCCCCATCCTCCCGAGTCCTCTGAGCATTCGTTTTTGGCACGTTCTTATAAGCCGCCCACCTCGCAAATTCTTCGACGGGCCCCCCCCCGCACCTCGGCGTTCCCAGCCTCCCGAGGCCTCTGGCCATGCGTTTTTTGGTAAGTTTGTAGACGCGACCCACCCTGCAAATTCTTCGCTGGGATCCCCCCTGCACCCGGGCACCCCCGGCCCCCCGAGCCTTCTGGGCATAGGTCTCTGGGCATGCGTTTTTGGCAAGTTTTTCGACGCCACCCGCCCTGCAAATTCTTCGCCGGGACCCCCCCCTGCACCCCGGCACTCCTCCCGAGGCCTCTGGGCATGCGTTTTTGGTAAGTTTGTAGACGCCACCCATCCTGCAAATTCTTCGCCGGGACCCCCCCTGCACCCCGGCACCCCCGGCCTCCCGAGGCCTTTGGGCATGCGTTTTTGGTAAGTTTTAAAAAGCTCTCCACCCTTCAAATTCTTCGCCGGCGCCCCCCCCCCCCCCCCTGCACACTCGACACCCCCGGCCTCCCGAGGCTTTTGGGCATGCGTTTTTGGTAAATTTTTCAAAGCCACCCACCCTGCAATTTCTTCTTCGCTGGGCCCCCCTCTGCACCCCGGAACCCCCAACCGCCCGAGGCCTCTGGGCATGTGTTTTTGGTAGGCTTCAAGAGGCAACCCACCCTGCAAAGTCTTCGCCGGGACCCCCCCTGCACCCCGGCATCCCCAGCCTCCCGAGGCTCTGGGCATGCGTGTTTGGAAACTTTTTAGAAGCCACCCACCCTGCAAATTCTTCGCCGGGACCCCCCCCTGCACTCCGGCACCCCCAGCTTCCCGAGGCCTCTGGGCATGCGTTTTTGACAAGTTTTTCAAAGCCGCCCGCGCGCCCTGCAAATTCTTCGCCAGGACCCCCTTCTGCGCCCCGCCCGAGGCCTCTGGGCATGCGTTTTTGGTAAGTTTTAGAAGCCACCCACCCTGCAAACTCTTCGCCGGGATTCCCCCTGCACCCCGGCACCTCCAGCCTCCCGAGGCCTGTGGGCATGGGTTTTCGCCGGGTTCCAAGAGGCCACCCACCCTGCAAATTCTTCGCCGGCACCCCCCCTTGCACCCCAGCACCCCCGGCCTCCCGAAGCCTCTGGGCATGCGTGTTTGGCAAGTTTTTCGAGGCCGCCCACCCTGCAAATTCTTCGCCGGGACCCCCCCCTGTACCCCGGCACCCCCAGCCTCCCGAGGCCTCTGGGCATGCGTTTTCTCGCCCGAAACCACCCGCGCCCCCCTCCTCGCCCCGGCACCCCTCGCCCATGCCCCCCTCCTGGCCCCGGCACCCCCACCGCAGGAGTGCTCAATTCTTGGGGCCCCCCACACGACGATTTCTCTCCCGAAACCACCCATCCCAGAGGGTAGCACGATCTACTTTATAGATCGTGATTTTCCAAATCTATAAAATAGATATGGATTTAGGTTGGTTTGTATGTTCAAACATATATTTAAGCAATAAATATAACATTCGTGTATTCCTTTTGATTCACAATATGTGATACATCCAACGTGAAATTCTGTGTTGTTTCCAAATGGCGTGCACATTTGTTGTGGCATACATGGTGTGTTCACCCACACAGTGCAGCGCTTCGTGGCCCAATAGGAGCCCCACCGAAGCCCCCAGTGGGGCCGCCCGCATGCGCCCCCCGCGCCCAACTTGGCAGTTCCACCCACCCAGTACAACGCTTCGTGGCCCCATAGGGAAGTCCACCGAAGCCTCCAGTGGGACCGCCCGCATGCGTCCCCCACGCGGGCCGCGGTCGTGTGGACCTGCGGCAAAATCGAAACGACGAGGAGGAGGAGGAGGGCGAGGAGGACGAGGAGGAGGAGGAGGACGAGGAGGAGGAGGGGGAGGAAGAAAGGAGGAAAGAGAGGATAAGGACGAGGACAAGGAGAGGGAGGGGCAGGGGGGGGAGGAGAGAAGGGGGAGGGGCTGGGAGAGGACGAGGCGGAGCAACATCATCAGCAGTAGGATGATCGAGGAGAAGCACGAGCAGGAAGCGGAGGAACGGGGGCAGCACATCATCCCGATCCCTCCTCATCGTTTGATTTTTTTGCGTCTCATGCTCATCGCGTTCATGCTCTCATTATTGTTATTATTCCTCCTCCTGCCCCTCGCGCCGCCATTTGCCCGCTGTGGCCCCCCAGACGCGAGAGGGCACAAGTCACGAGCATGGAAACGATGAGGTGGGGAAGGGCATGGAACGATGATGAGCATGGAAACGATGATGATTCTGGCGCTCCGCGCGGCGGCCAAAACGGCCGGCGCACAGTTCCGCGCGGAACGCTCACCTCCTCCTCACCTCACCTCAGCCCATACCTTTTAGCTTGATAATCGATCATCTGCTGGCAGAGGGGGAGGAGCTGGGCCATGACCTGGCGCTTCTCGTCGATCGTAGTGGCACGTTCGAGCTCATCGCCCAGCCTGTCCATCGACCTCGTCTGTCGATCGATCTTCCTCTGCTCTTTCGCCTTCCAAGCTAGCTCGTCAACGAAACCATCCTCCTCCTCCTCCTCCTCCTCAGAAGCATTCCTGCGTCTTCGTCGACCTTCTGTGTCAGCTTCGCGCTTCCTGCCCCTGTCTTTTTTGGTCTTCCTCAAACCTCCTCTGCTGTCACTTCTCGTTGTCCTCCTCACCCTCTTTCTCGCGCCCCTTCTTCTGCCCCTTATTTTTCTTTCCTCCTGATCCGCTCTAGCCTTAGATCTGCGCGCTCTGCATCATCATCTGCGTCGTCGGCCAGGACTTTCGCCTTCTCTGCTTTCGTAATCGCCCTCTCTGCTTTCCTGTAAGCTTGTTTGATATTCATCTTTTCTTTCAGCTTTGCTTTGGACTTTTCTTTCTTGTCTTTGCTGCTCACAGGGGCTGGTGTCTCCTCCTGGTCTCGTCTGCCTCCTGGCGTCGGCCTTGTATTCGCCTCGCGGTTCTTCCTCCTCTGAAGTGCTCGTCCTCGCCTTCGCCTCGCGGGCCTTTCCAGCCTCCTCGTCTGCTTCATCTGCAACGGGATCCGTCAGCTCGCTCTCCTCCTTCTTGGCAGTCTCATCAGCACCCTTTTCTCGTTCTTTCGCCCTGCTTATGGTCATCGCTTTCATGACCAGCTGGCGCGCTTGCTCGAGTGCGCGCTGCCGTGCGAGATCAGCGTCCTCGACCTCGGCCTCGTCTCCTCGACCTCGGCCTCGCCTCCTCGATCTCGAGTGCCCCTTCTCCTCGACCTCGGCCTCGTCTCCTCGATCTCGGCCTCGCCCTCGTGGCACCCTTAAGACAGCCTCGTCCTCGGCTTCCCTCTGCTTTCTAGACTTTAGGCAGGCAGCCTTCGAAGATGTGCCCTCCATAGCTGGCCAGCGGGCCCCGTGCGCATGGGGGGGAAGGGCGGCCCTCTCGTTACATGCGCCCCTGAGCACGGACGGCGGGCAGGCCGGCGATCGACGGGGAGGGGGGGCTGGATTTGCGACGAGAGGCATGTTAACAAAACGATCGAACAACCGAACCGCACACGAAATTCAACCCAGTCGTTATCAGATCGGATGGGCGGGCGCGGGTTACATGGGTTGTTGTCGTGATGGAGGTGCGCTGAGGGTATAGAGGGTGAGGAGATAGTGGGTGGAGAGCACGCAGAAGTCGGGAGCTACGTGGAACGCGCGCATGGTGAGTGGCGCGCGTTCGTTTTCCTCGGCCCCCACTGGCCCTAATCAGAAGCAGAACTCGATTCGCTGCTAACGCTCGGGTCTTCCCCGCGATCTGGTTCCCACATCATCTTGATGCGGCGCTTACAAATTGCGCATGTATGCCCAACAGCCTTGCACGCCGGGCACGGGCCCCACTGTTTGGGCCTCTTTTTCCTAATCTGCGGAGGGCAGCCGAATCCACACTTCGTTGTTACGACCCCCCCCCCCCCCCACCACCACCTCCCGCGCGCACGCCATGCGCTGCCCAGCGGGTACCCTCGCGCACATGCCATGGACCACGCGCGCACGCATCTGTGCATTGCTAGATATGTTTACGTTTCTGCTCGCGCGCACCGCCCCCAAAATGTAACACCTTAGAAGATCTGGAGTCGGCCCCCCCCGATTGCGCCTCTTCTTCGCCTTGTAGTTCATGTAGTGGAGCTGGTCAGCATACGTGGCGGTCAGCCGTGCTTTCCTCTGCGTGCGCAAGCGCTTGAGCTCTGCGTATTATGGCGGCACCTTGGTCCTGGGATGCAAGCCCCTCGGCCCCGCCTCGATCGCTCGTGATCGCGATATACGGGGGGGTGGGGGGCATCGAAAACATGCGGCCCTGACCTGAATGACCCCCCGGGGAAATGGTTGGTTTTTGGCCCGCGGTCATGCAGTTCATGCGGTTCCCAGGCTCGATCTCGAATTCGATGATGTCATCCGCAGTGGGCCTAGGTCGAACATATGTTTATCCATCCGTCAATCGGCCAGGGTGGGGCCCCACCCGATCGAAAACACCAGGGGCGTTTGATACAAAAACAAAGCGTTCCAGAATAGGCTCCGAAACTGTAACGAACTCAATGTGGACGCTGCCAGATGGAGCCCCAACGCGACCAAATTGTCAATGACATAGCCCTTTTGTTCCCAACACGGCATCTGGAATCTCACGAACACCTCGTCCGGTTCGATAGGGGGAATTATTGTGAGAGGGTGGGGGGGACGAGCAGGAACATTATTTGGGAGCGGGTTGCATTAAGACGTCTGCTCACCTTCAGCGGTAGGAGACACACCTTTGCCCTCGCTCCACTGTTGGCTCCCAAGTCGTTCCAGTCAAACGCGGGGCACCTGGCTACCGTGCATTCCTTCTCCTCCTAGCCAGTGCTCCTATCAGCCGACGTCATCGTCGACATCGTTCTCCACATATCCTCGTGGTCGTCGTAGTCCGACTTCTCGCCTACGTCGTGTTCGTCGGCATCCTTGTCCTCAGTATCGTATGTGTCTCTCCCGTCTCCTGTCCTCCTCGTCGGAGGTATTACCGTCGTCGTCATCTATACCTGGTATGTGGGAACAGCAAGGCACTCGGAATCAGAAACATCATCTCGCTGAGCTGCCATTGCAAGCCTCGCTCGGGGCCCCTGCACCTGAGCGGACCTCGCGCCCGACACCCCACGGGCAAAATACACAGCCTGGAGCCGACAGGCGGTTGCTCTCGGTGCCGCGGGGGTTGGGCATCAGCTACCAGGGGGGGTTGGGGTTACGATTTTGGGGGGGAAGGTTCGTCAACTGGGTGGTCCGAACACACAGGGGCCAACGCAATTTTGACACCATGACCCTTTATCTCTGGAGACTCACACCTTCAGGGCTGACGGCAGTGGGAAAGGCGGCTGGCCTCGAGTTCGCCAGGAGGGCGGGGGGAGGGGGAGGGGGGGTCGGGATGCGGTTAACGGGTGGGTAGATATCAGTTGATATCAGTTGTTTCTGCATCTCCCCCGCCCCATCCTTCAACATTGTCGTCCTCTTTGGCGTCATCAATCCAGAACCCCCTCATCGCAATTCCCCCCTAGTAGACGCTTCCCAACGACACCCTTTATGTTTTCCCTCGGGCCGCTTGCTACATCCTGTAGTACCGACCCACTCTGCGACTAAAACAAAGCATTGACCTTGGCAGGAAAACGCACGCCTCAGCTCAATAGCGCGATATCCTGAGGGTTGAAGCCGAAGATGGTAGATAATGCGGTTCCCGACATAGACCTGTGAATTGCCCCCCCACTCGTCATGCAGGCACATCGTCATGCACGTGCACGTGCTTACCAGAGAACATGATATCACTGAAATGATCGACGAACGGGGAAGGACACGTCGAGGGATGAGGGCATGCGGGAGGAAAGATGAAACCACCGTTGTTGAGCACATCCTGACTGATACCCAGGGAACTTGGAAAACTACTGAGAAGGAGGGGGAGGATGATGAGGAGGGGGAGGAGGGAAAGGAGGAGGAGGATGAGGAACAGGAAGGGGATGAGGAGGAAGAGGAGATGGACATATGAAAGCGCACGCATGCCCACGCACGACGGTATCAACAACACTGCCGTGACGCTTGCTCCCTCTCGCAGTCCATTGACTTGAAACAACCACACGCGCAATGTAGCACGACACCTTGCCAAATTGTGTTTGGGCAAGCTCTCCCTTCCCAGCGCGGCTTTCTGTGGCGTCGAGATCCGTTGCAAAGCGCGCGTTCCTTTCAGCTCTCACTTAAGCATGGCCCGCGCAGAACCCTGCCCTTCCCCCCCACCCACCGTTGCGACTGTAAATCTCACGCAGAATCATCATCGTCATCACGATGACGGCGGCCCAGGTGATCATCAGAGGGCGCAGCGAACAAGTGCGTGTGCGTACGGAGCATGCCCATGATGGAGAAGCACATATATACGCTTTTGTGTAGAGTTCTCGGGTGCGCGCGCTCCGAGCACGTGCGCAATGTCAGGTTTATCCCCTCGTCCACGAACGTGTCATATGCCCTTGGGTTCCCGAAGTAGTTGCTCCTAGATGGCGCGAGTTCAAATTCAATGAGGAGTGCTCTCATCTTCCCCCGTTTTTTTTTTTTTTTTTTTTTTTTTTTTTTTTTTTTTTTTTTTTTTTTTTTTTTTTTTTTTTTTTTTTTTTTTTTTTTTTTTTTTTTTTGTGTGTTTTTCTTCCCCCCCCCGATGCCGCGGCGCGGGCGTGGGAAACACGGTTGAAACTTACCGACCGTTGTTTTTTAGAGGCCCAGCCGACATGGTCCTCATTGTCATGCGCATAAACACGTGAAACTTGGGGGCGGGCGTCGCACGTGCAAGTTCAGCATTCATGATGAAACGGTCGGCGCTCTCAATCAATAGTTGGTGTTGCTCTTCTGACAAACGCGTTGGCGACGTCCTGCACGTTGCCATCCATGCCAGAAGGGCTTCTCCGGCTTGCAACGAGAAAGCATGCGTTGCCTCATCTGTTTGGTGAACACGCATTCTGTCGACTGCAAAATGTAACATGGACAGAGTTTCGCTAGCTTTGAGCTTGAGCACCCCCACCACCGTAAACTGAGTTTCCTTGCATACCACCCAACATTTTCATAGTAAGAAGTCCAAGTCTGCGCTCGTGTGGTGCAGTTGCCCTATCGTAATAGGTAAATAATTCTGCTTCTAACCGTTTGATTCTGACATCCCAGTTCGGAACCCTCCATGTTTTTTTGGCCAAAATGCGTTGTAGTGCGGCTGAGCAATATCGCATCATGGGCCAAAAATAATATGTGTGCAAGGAGTCTATAGCTAGAGCTCGCGCGGGTGATGTACCAAGCTGTTCGTCAAACAGAAGGGATCGGTGGTTGCATGGGCCAATGACCCGTCCAAATGAATCAGCGTTTGCTCTCCAGAAGGTAGCCCAGAACGGAGTTGTCGCCCGATCGAATCGCGCGGGCACTAAGAGGTCGTCCGAAGGTTCCAATCTATCCCCAGCCCGCAAAACCCACATGTTATCGGGGTGGACGAAATCACTTGCAAGTGTTCGTCCTTTCTTCTCGCCGCCGTCGACCAGTAGGGTAGCAACACGATCTCTGATTTCGTTGGTTTGAATATGGATTACATGTTCGTTTCGAGTACATGCAGCGTCGAAATCTTCATGCGTTCGCCCGGGGTAAGCACCGCCTGACCACGCGAGACTACCAGGAGCAGACATGACATCGCGTGGTACCTTACAGACTGGGCAGGGGCTGTAAACTGCGTTCCATGGTGGTAACCCCATCGAATGGTGATTTTCGCTCCAATCCCCTTTGATATATAATGCCGTTGCTTTAAATTGCAAATCTCGGTCTGCATCGTCAGCATTCATAACACTTAGAGGTTTACCGTCATGTCCCCTGTCTGGTAACACACCTGAGCACAACGCGCGAAGTTGCCATTGAACTACTATGAGAAGAGAATGAGTTGAACAATACCCTCCACACCCACATGCACATAATTGATCTTGCCGCATCAAGCCTACCAAATGCCGCGTGTCTGACAACAAGCTTACCACCGAGACCCCAATCAGATAACACGCTTGCCCAAGCAGTTCGGGCGTACCGCGCGCAATTGCACACCTCCCAAAATCAGGTTTGATGCGCGCAACGCGCGTGCACATTCGCGCACAAGCAGCGTGCCATGCGCACGCTCCCTATCTGGTTATACACATGTTGGGGCGTCGGATGTAACGACAGCGGTTAACTTGTTGCGGCCAGCGGCCTGCCCTGCGTAGCGAAACCCGCCCATAAACACGGCGAGTGGTAAAATATACTGTTCATCGTGATCCCTCGCTCGCAGCACGTGTGGGTGATCACGATATGCTGGGGCGCTCATGACACTGTTCGGAAGATCATGTTCTCCATCTCTGAGGGCTTCCTGGATGTACTCGCTATTCTTCACTTCCGAAGAAATGGTGCGATATATTTTCCTAGATGAGATGCAAATGGTTTGTTGATTATTGTCTTTCCGATTTGTACCTGGAATGTAAGCGTAGTAGAAAGGCCCACACCCAGGAAGTGTAGAATCCAAGAACTTTTTGTAATTCCCCGAGGACGCCCCAGGCTTCATGGCATAGGCTGACCAGGACCCTCTAGGAACTTCGCACACATCACAACAATGACATAAAACAGTGAAGTCCTGCGCACTCATGCGCTTGCACGACGCGTACAGCCCTAACAGAAGGTCGAACGCGCGTGCTCCAGCATCGCGCTTCTCTTGCCCCCTCGCGTCACGGACGAATACGGCATGTGTTCTCCCCCTCTTTACGTGGGAAGTGGGCATCCTGACACTCGAGCTGGCATGGCTACACAGATGGAACGTCGCCGCCGTGCTGTGCCCACTTGTCGCAGCCAACATGCCTGTCACGGAATCACTGTCGCCGTCATCTTTGGTTTGTTGTCGCTGTCGCCGTCGTCGCTGTTCATGCCGCTGCTACCGCCATCGTCGATGCGCCCGCAGCTGCCAGATACCTTTCACAACTTATCTGGCCGAACGTACGCTAGCATCGCCGATGCATGACTCACCATCGACGTCGCCGATGCATCGCCGACGACCCCAGGGAACCATATTGACATCATCACGCGCGTCGGGATCACAACCCCGATTTTTCATCGACAGAAAAGCCGCAGCAACCCCACTCGTCAAAATGCATGCACCGTCGCTCGAATGCAAGACTGATCAAGCATTATGGCGCCTGCAACCACACCTGATATATAAAACGCAAACGCTGGGGGTGGCGCAAGCACGCGCAACCTAGCAGCAGCTCGGACGCAATGGAACCGTACGATCATCACATATGCTTCAACCCATTTCCCCTCTCAGTCCCTCGCTTTTCCTTGCGAGCTGCGCGCCGAGTGAAACTGTGGCTGCTAGAAGAAAGTCGGCGCGCCTGCCTGCCCCTGCGATGCTTGCCAATGCCGCGCAATTAAGCGAGACATAAGGACAGTGCAGCTGATCTGCTTCGAACGACCACGGCTCCACGCGTTGCCCACTCCTGTGAGTGATGCGAACTCCCGTCGCCGAGCGTGGCCAGCAGTGCAGAGCTAAATCTGATGGCTCGAATGGCACTCGGATCGATCACCATGCGACTGTTTCCTTCTGGGCCCCAGAAACCAGGACGTCACGATTTCGAACAAGTTGTTTGGACATCCGAACAGCACCACGTGGTTTAGAAGTACATGCTCACCATTTTGGTTTTTTTTGTTGTGCAATGTGCGTGCTTGCGCTGACAGTTTTGAGCGAGTGCGCGGTGTCGAAATTTATTCGGAGTTTATCCGGAGTTTATTCGGAGTTTATTCGCGTGTTTTTGTATAAATATATGGTTTCATATGGTTTATTCGAAGTTGATTCGCAATCTATTCGCAGTTATTCTGAGTTTATTCTGTGTTTATTCGCTGTGTGGTTCACTTGGATTTCCAAACAATTAGCCGAGATCACCGGTTACACGTCAGTTGTGCGGGGCACACCGTTGCAAAACATTAACACAGAGTCGAACGATCATAATATTTTGTGCGATCGATCAACTGATTTCGATCAGATGTCTCCGAGTGTCAAGTTGCTCACTGCCTGGACTTGGTATACCTGGCCTGGTTCATGGTTCTCAAGCTCTTGCACTCCTCCAGGAGACCGCCACATGGCTCGCGCAGAACCTCATGGGCCTTCTTAAGGTGGCGCGTGAGCGTCTCGTCACCAACCTCTGAACAACACTTAAATGCGAAGATCGGAAGGCAGGGGGGAGGGAGATATGCTCACATTCAGCGAATGCGATCTATGTTGTAACATCCCCCCCCCCCCCCCCCGCCCCACAACACAACACACACACACACACACCAGACGCGCCTCCACCCCCACCCCGCCCACCCACCCCCCACCCGCCCACCCCCCACCCCCACCGCCACCCCACCCCGCCCCCCGCCCCCCTCCCGCCATCCTCGCCCATGGCCTCCTCTGCTCTATCTTCCCACCCACCGCCCTTCCCCCTCCCACCTCTATTATCATTCCTTCTCCAATTCTGGCAGGGGGTGGCTGCAAGTTGCGGGGCCCCCTTCTTGTAGACAGGCAGCTTGTCCTCAGACATCAGCTTGAACAGGAACTTGTGCTCAGCCACGATAGCATTCACCTGCGCAGCGAACGGGGCGAACAATACTGCAAACGCACACATGCATCAGTCGGGTCAACATAGCACGTTACAGGATATGTCGGGCAAACTGTATATAAACGCAATAGGGCGCTTGGACCCAGACCAGAGCCAAGTGCAAACGAACAAGACGAGCGAAGCATGCTAAGTGCGCGTGCACAACCATAGACCGAGATCACCGACATACCAATCACATTTCTTTGAGGATGAGGAACGGGAAGGGCGGAAGATCAGGATCGAGGAAGATAAGGGATGAACACCACCCCCAGCTTCAATCCCAGTTTGTCTCCTCCTCCTACTCCTCCTCCTCCTCTTCATCCTCGCCCTCATCCCCCCGCTCCTCCTACTCCTCCTCCTCGCCAGCCCCCCATGCTCAAGCTCCGCGCCTTATCGTGGGCAGCCTGGAAATATTTCAGGACGTCTGGGCTGTTCTTGGCCCACTTCCAGGTCTGGATGAGCTGCGCGGTAGACGTGCGCTGCAATATCGCGTTGTCGTACAACACTTTGACCTTCTTGAAATTCTTCACGTACTCGGGTGTAGGCGTCGTCCTCTTCTTGTCATATTCAGACTGGTCCTTATCCTCATCCCTTTTCTTATCCTTACCCTTTTTCGTATCCTTAACTTTTTTCTTATCCTCAGTCTTTTTCTTCGTACCCGCAGTCTTTTTCTATTCCTCAGTCTTTTTATTATCCTCAATATTTTTCTTGTCCTCCGTCTTTTTCTCATCCTCAATCTTATTCTTGTCCTCGGCCTTTTTCGCGCCCACGGTCTTCTTGCGATTCTTGCGTGTCTGCCCCTCCTTCTGCTTGCTCGCGCCTTTAGCCTCCGCAGCCGCGTCCTCTTCCTTGCGCTTCGAGCCGGTGCGGGTCCTCTTCTTAGGCGGCATGTCGTCCTCTGAATATGTCGGCCTTTTCTTCTTCTCTTTCCTTGTATTTTCCTCGTCCTCTTCCTCTTCCTCCTCTTCCCCCCCCCCCCTCGCTGTCTTCTTCATCCGCCTCTTCCCGGTCATCGCTGGATGACTCATCGCTCGAACTGGCATCGCCCTCATCGTCTGCATCGGGAAAAGCCTTGCTCCTTTTCTTGTCTTTAATGGCACCGCCACCGCGGTCGGCGTCGTCGTCGCCCCCTGGCCTGCACGTGCTCAATGATTCTACTTCTTCCCATGCTTCCTTGAAAGTCTCAGACATGCGATGCGTGAAATACAGGAATTTGATGCTTTCGGTCATCTGGTCCCATTTTACCAACATCCCTCCAAGTATGATTGCGTTCGTGCGATATTTGAACGCCAGCTGCATCCCGTGGAGCCCTCCTCCTTCCTTCTTCGCGATCCTGCCGATGCTGCAGTGCTCACCGTCCTTCATCTGCGCCTCCGTGAGCGTCGTCGAATGGGTTCTGGCCCACTTGCACTTCCAGTCCCTGTGCATCCGCTTGGCCCACCTCGCTCTGAACTTCTGGGGGTCATGGTAGCCATGGCACTTGGCGTACTTGCGCCGAAGTTTCTCGCTTGCCTTCAAAGCGCGCTGCCAGCGGCTTCCTGCAGGGTTCCCAGCCCCCGTGGATGCGTTGATATATATATATATATATATATATATATATTCTGCAGTTCCTCCCACAACTCCTTGTCGCGCTGTGCGTCCTCTGGCAGCTCGTCCTCAGCCTCGATCTCCTTTGCCTCATATGGTGATGTCTTTCGTAGCTCGTGCAACCTTCCCACCAGCCCGCCGTTGAGGAACTGCGTCAATACCTGGTCCATCCTCTCGCAGGACGGGCCCTCCCCGCTGCGCATGATGTCGCGGTTGGACAGCTCGGCGATTTCAGCCTTCAGTTCCTCGAGCAGCTTCTGCCTGTCTTGAACGAACTCTTGATCAGGGACTGGCCGCACGTCGATCCCATCTTGTTTGAAGAACGTAGACTGGTTCCCGTCTCTCGGCCACAGAGATGGTCCGCCACCTCCGAACATCTGCTTGGCGCACTCGGGTTCAGACCGTATATCATGGTCCTGGCTGCGACGCAACAACCATCTCCCTCCCTCCATCCCTCCATCCCTCCCTCCCTCCTTCCCTCCATCCTCTCCCTCTTGCTGCTGCTGCTGCTCTTCATCCGCCTCTTCAGAGGGGAGATGGGCGAGGAATGGTTTGCGGGGCGTCGACGACGGTCCTTCACGGACGTTCCAGCTGCCGTCGTCGAGGGGGTGTTCGGCGTGATTGCGCCACCGACAAGGTCCTATAAGAGCTGCGCGATTGTAAAAGCAGTGTCACGTAAGAAAATGATGAGGTTGTCAAGACGGACGGAGGTCGAGAAGATCGGAGGGGAGGGGGTGGCGATGTTTCTAGCGTGTGTGCGCGGGGGGGGGGGGGGGGGGGGGGGTGGCCGCGCGAGCAGGGCGGGGGGGGGGGGGGGGGGGGGGGACAATGCGAGAGAGAGGACGAGAGAACGACAGACAAACCAATGCAACCCTTGTTGAGCTTGCTGCCCGTCGGCGCGCCGTCCTTGCTGGCCTTGTCGGCCTCGGCGTCCGCCTCGGCAGTTGTGTTCTCGATCTGGTTGGGCCCCTCTGTGCCCTCAATCTCCTCAAGCTTTCGGCCCTCGTCCTTCTCTGCTGCATCCTCGGGCTTTGCTGCCACCTCAGCGCCAGCGTCTCCTCTCCTCTGGTGTCGCGCCTTTCTTCTTCGGTGGCTCAGCCTCTGCAGCGTCTCCTGCTGGCGGGGCCACGCCTTCACCTTTGGCCGCGCGCCTAGTCTTCTTCGTATTCCTCTTCTTCCTCTCCTTAAGTGCCGGCCCTCCTCTGCCGCCAGCCTCGAATCCTCCAAGCGTCCTCTCAACTCTGGTTTCCTTCGCCCTCCACGTCCTGGTCCCGGGCGTTCTCTCTCCAGCGGGTCACCTGTCTTTCTCGCCTGGCCCAGCTTCCCTCACCCTCTGCTCTGCGCAACCTTCTCCCTGGGCCTGTTCCTTCTTCTCTTCCTTGGCTGCCATCGTCCTCATCTTTCTTTTTGCCTCTTCCCATCCTCACTGCTTATGTCCTCTGGCTTGTGGGCTGGCTTTGGCCTTGTCGCCGTCATCCCCGCCTCATCGCATCAGTCTCTGTCTTTCCTGACTTTGGCCCCTCGTCTCCTGACCGTCTCCTTCCTCGCATCATCTCCATTTTTTCTGGGAGGAAGGCAGTGGTGTGGACCTCGATGGGCGCAGGCCCTTGGCGGCGCGAACCAAGCTGACGAACAACGCAGCACGCGAGAAGCAAAACTGCGAATACAACGCGACAGGGGGAAATTGCGTTCTCGGCTAAAGTGCGCCCATCCATTCCTTGTTACTCTTCCTCATGCCCTCATCCGCCTCCCCGAGAAACGCACGCTGATGCGCTTCATCACCTGTCACCCGACCGCCTCTTTCCTCCTAACCTCCTCATCTTTGTCGACGCACTACATGTCCTGTGTCCCGAGCTCGCGTTCCTGTTATTGTAGCGTCTCTGCCATTGAACGATCTCCCTCTTCCTGGTGCCTCTGCCGTTCGATTGCTCTCTCCGCCTTCGAACTGGGCCTACCACGAATGCGCCTGGTACTCGCGTTGCGAACCTCGTCGGTTATGAACCCGATTCTCCAGAAGTTTTATACCTCCATCGCGGCGCCCTGCAGCGGAGAGCAACATAGTGATTTCCAATGCTGGGCGATCGAGGCCTGGCAACACTGGCGAGGGAGACGATCGAGAAAATCAAATTGAGAAATGGCTATGAAGGGGTTCGCCAGGTGCAAGGGGCCCTGGGCTCTCTCGTAGACCTGCTTCCTACCCAGAAACGTTCTGATGTCTACGAACTTGATGGCCTCTAGTCTGTCCTTGGGCATAATGGCTACGGTTCATGAAGTGGGCGAGCGGCGCAATTGGTCGACTGGCAGGGCTTCCAGATCACGTCGCAAGGAGCGGTGGGGGATCCGAAAGATGGCGCGCTGATGCGGGACAAACCGAACGACACATATGTATAAAGACACAAATATGTGATAATATGGTCAGCGACGCGCGCGCGTTTACCATTGTCACGATATTCTGAGGTTCAAACTGTTCACCCACACACTGCATTTTTGATATTTCAATGAGGTTGCCTCTGTCGTCGTATTTCGAACACCGCTGCGCACGTAGGTTCTACCGGGGGTGCAAACTATGTTTTTCCCAGGACCCAGGGCCCAAGGTAACCCACACTCCGATCCGCTACACAACCTCACTACGGTTGTTTTTTTTTTTGCACGACGCGCACGGCGAATTGCAGCACTGTCTAGCACAGCATCGTTGCCAACGCGCGCGCTCAGCACGCGCCGCGGCTGCATAACGAGAGCGGCCACGCTAACTGTTCCGCCAGCCACACGACGAAACGCGTCTCAGACAAACCTAACACGCAGCAGAAGCATGCAACAGTGACGCTGACCGCGGCATAGCAAAGACGCTGAGCTCGCCGGCGTAGTTGCACGCGGAATATAACGTCAAAGGCGCCTTGTCGAACCAATATTGTGATTGCAAAGCGTGGGAACGCAAAACTAGTGAAGACGACGACGCTGGACATCAGCGAACTGTCATCCAAATTCCGACACATTACGCGCACGGTTGGCAACATGGGAAATGCGGAGAGGGGGGGCGTTTAAGGCTGTGGCAAAAAGAGCAACACAGAGGAAGCGCAGGTGCGCCTCGCTCACACCATGCACTTGCCGAACTCATCGATGACCGTCATCGCCTGGAGTCTGTTGGAGGTCTGAACTTCTTTCTAGCTAGGGGGCTGGCGTCGGGGGCCTTTGACCTTCTTTGCTTTCTCCTCGGCCATTTGCGTTCTCCTCTGCCTCTGATTTCTCCTCTGCCTCTGCTTTCCTCCTCTGCCTCTGCATTCTCCTCTGCCTCTGCTATCTGATCTGCCTCTGCGTTCTCTTCGTCCTTGATCCATCCCCATCTGCTTCAGAATCCTCAACCTCTGCCGCGACCCTTCAGCGCCTGCGTTCTCCTCATCGGCCTCTTTCCTTCTTCATTCTCCTTCCTGTTTTCGCGCCTTCGAGAGCTCCTTCTTCATATTGTTTTGGTTTGTCCGGTTGTTTGCTTGGTTGGCTGCCGACTTTCCTCGTATGTTTTTCTTTTTCTTCTTCTTCTCCTCCCTGGCCATGCTCGTTCTCCGCTGAATACTATGTGGTTCTATAGGCTTCCGGCTGCGCGCTCTTAGCTTTCTTGTTTGCCTTTGCTCATGCGCTGGCTTTTGAACTTCTTCTTAGGCGCCTTGCTATTCACGTCTGGTCCGTGCTCAGACCTCAGTCCTGATCCTTCCTCCCCCCCCCCCCCCCCCCCCCCCCCCCCCCCCCCTTCCTCTGCCTCATCCTCACGCTCTTTTCCATCCTCCTCGCTGCCATCGCCTGCATCCTGCTCAGCGTCCTCGGCCTCGTCCTCCTTCTGCGCATCCTTCGGGCCTGCTTTCTTTCGCTTCAGCGGTGCCGCCGCCGTCTTCGCTTTGGCTGCTGCTGGCCTTTTAAGCACTGCTCCAGAGTGTGCTCGTATGAACTCCTGCTTGTCGACTTCTATGGCTTCTTTCGTCTTAGCGTGGCTTGCAAAGGCTTCGGCGCATTTGACGATGAAATTGTCTGCCTCCTCTCCGCGCCCTTTCTTGCAGACCAGCTGCAGCCGCATTGATTTCGAACCTTCTTGCGGATGCTCGAACACTGCCGGATGCTTAACCCTCTCATCTTTGATCGTGCGGTGGAACGTCTCCACAACCCAGCGGCTTTCGTTCTCGCCGCATCCACTCCAGAGGGCCTCCGTTGACGTTTTCTCCTGCAACGTCGCCTTCCAAACCGCGCGCGCGAGCCCGGCAATCTTCCATGTGTGACCATCCCCCCATACTGCCTCGAGCTCCTCGTGATCTGGTGCTCCTGGTCGCGCTGCTGGCGTCTTTGAATAATCAAGTGGCCCTTTCTTCCTGGCATTATATCTCGCGACCGCCTGCCCACCATTATGAATTCACACAAAAACGAATGCAGCGCGCAAGAGAGCATTTCAAGAGGAGCGAGGCGGGGGACACGGCCAGGGGGCAAATGCGGCCTCTGAACGAGGGCAACGGCAAGGAGGTACGAAGAAGTCGTGATGTGGAAATCGCATGATACCACACCTCCGTTCACGTCATCGCTAGAATCCTCCGCTTCATAGCGCGCCTCGCCCCCCCTCGATCACCATCCATGCATCTAGAAACACGCCCCGCCCCCCCGACCATCATGGCTCTGTTGAACTCGTACTTGTAGATGCCATCCTGGCGTCGGCTACACGATGCACCCCTCGCCTTCCTCCCCCCTCCCTCTACTCTTCATGCCCCCCTCTCCTCAATCCGAAGCTATCGATCCTCAGCCCAAGTCGGCCCCTCGAATCGTGGCGCTACGACGTCGCGACCTCTCCCGCGCCACCTCCATGTGACGAGAATGGCGCCAGTCTCGCACTACTCATCCCTCCCATGCGTTCCTCCCCTATCGCCCATCATCCATATTATATCGTTACTCCTGCCACCCGCGCCCACGTGGGAGATCATTACAGGGTCGTCCGAATAAACTCCGAATGAACTCCGAATAAACTCCGACTAAACTTAGGATATATTCAGAATAAACGCAAGAATCACGAAGGACATGCAGAATGCAAAAGGCAATCCCTAAACCGCTTTCGAAACATATTTACGAAGCAGACCAAGCCCATCCCTCCATCGCCCTTGTCGTGAAGCTCGAGGTCCAGGTGCCAAAAGGTCTGCAACCGCACTGGGATCTTCTGCTGGCTCCTTCGGGGGAGGCATTAGAGAGACTCTGGAAGAATTCACCAGGGGTGCCCGATGCGATTAACATCATCGTGCGGACCAACGGTTGCACGATGACCTTCACTGCGTTCGATGCCCTGCTCCCCAACATAAGTTGGGAAACGGGGCATCGAACGTGACTCCATTCCTTCCCTCGAATCCTGCATTTGATGAAAGCTTGTGCGACGTGCCTCAGCATCGATCGGATCCGCCTGCGCCGATATAGGCATATTGGCGGCAGCGGGGGACGATCGACGGCATTTTCTTTCGTGTCGCTGCAATTCCGAAACCAATGCAGCAATCTGACAAACGGCGGATATAACGCGCAAGCGTCATTGATCATTCTAGAATGTTGCATCGCCCACGACTTCGCCTGAGAGTCGAGCTTCCATTTCTGTTCTTTGGACTTTGCGAACTCCTCGAGATAGCGTGCTAGTTGTTTCCGAGGTATGTTCTCTGCGGGGGCGATGGTTCTGCGAATGTCGTTGATCAAATCAGCCAATTGCGTCGAAGTGTCCAGATCCATAGCTGCCTGGAGAACAACCGTTTGATTTCAAGCCTTCCTCCCAATTCCGCACATCCCGCCCTACCGCCCCCCGAGATCTTTCTTCCTAGTCCTCCACATCCCGCCCTACCATTGCTCTTCCTTCAAGCGCGAAACAACATGAAAAACGGCAGTCCCCGAGATCTTCCGTGTACTGCATATCATCGGGGCTCTGCACGTTGCGTCTGAATGTGTTGAATATCTTGTCCTCGATCGCATCGCTGGGCTTGCGCTTCGGCGTCATTGCGCCCCCGCGCCTCTGCGCGCGAGGGGCGCGCCTCTGCGCGGCCTGCCTCGTGACCCCGCGAGCGAGGCTCGAGTCAAAACAACAAAGACAACACGAATCGCGCGGAAGACGATGGTGACGATGATGCGTATGCCATGATGAGGCTGAAGAAAGAGGATGGGGAATAAGTTTTTCTCTTACTGTACGTGACATAGTGTCGTTAAATGCTAATACGTTATGTTTGTATGACAACACCACACACCATAGATCGCGATCTACAGTGTAGATCGCGATCAATTTAATAGATCGCGATCTATGAACTAGATCGCTCTACCCTCTGGGATACCCCCCTCCTCGCCCCGGCACCCGCCACCCATGCCCCCCTCCTGGCCCCGGCACCCCCACCACAGGAGGACCCAATTCTTGGGTCCCCCCACGCGACGATTTCTCGCCCGAAACCACCCATACCCCCCTCCTCGCCCCGGCACCCCCCGCCCATACCCCCCTCCTGGCCCTGGCACCCACACCACAGGAGAGCTCAATTCTTGGGACCCCCAACGCGACGATTTCTCGCCCGAAACCACCCATACCCCCCTCCTCGCCCGGGCACCCCCCTTCCATACCCCCCTCCTGGCCCCGGCACCCCCACCACAGGAGAGCTCAATTCTTGGGACCCACCACCCACCCGCACGTTTTGGGTAGGTTTTTAGAGGCCACCCACCCTGCAAATTCTTCGCCGGGACCCCCCCTGCACCCCGGCACCCCCAGCCTCCCGAGGCTCTGGGCATGCGTTTTTGAAAACTGTTTAAAAGCCACCCACCCTGCAAATTCTTCGCCGGGACCCCCCCCTGCACCCCGGCAGCCCCGGCCTCCCGAGGCCTCTGGGCATGCGTTTTTGACAAGTTTTTCGAAACCGCCCGCGCGCCCTGCAAATTCTTCGCCAGGGCCCCTTTCTGCACCCCGGCACCCCTCCCGAAACCACTGGGCATGCGTTTTTGCTAAGTTTTTAGAGGCCACCCACCCCCTGCAAATTCTTCGCCGGGACCCCCCCTGCACCCCGGCACCCCCAGCCTCCCGAGGCCTCTGGGCATGGATTTTTGCAAGGTTTTTAAAGGCCACCCACCCTGCAAATTCTTCGCCGGCACCCCCCCCTGCACCGCGGCACCCCCAGCCTCCCGAAGCCTCTGGGCATGCGTTCTTGGTAGGTTTTGAGAGGCCACCCGCCCTGCAAATTCTTCGCCAGGATCCCCCCCGTGCACCCCCGGCACCCCCAGCCTCCCGAGGCCTCTGGGCATGCGTTTTCTCGCCCGAAACCACCCATACCCCCCTCCTCGCACCGGCACCCCCCACCCATACCCCCCTCCTGGCCCCGGCACCCCCACCACAGGAGAGCTCAATTCTTGGGACCCCCAACGCGACGATTTCTCGCCCGAAACCACCCATACCCCCCTTCTCGCCCCGGCAACCGCCACCCATACCCCCCTCCTGGCCCCGGCACCCCCACCACAGGAGAACTCAATTCTTGGGTCCCCCCACGCGACGATTTCTCTCCCGAAGCCACCCATACCCCCCTCCTCGCCCCGGCACCTCCCACCCCCCTCCTGGCCCCGGCACCCCCGCCACAGGAGAGCTCAATTCTTGGGACCCCCCACGCGACGATTTCTCGCCCGAAGCCACCCATACCCCCCTCCTCGCCCCAGCACCCCCCTTCCATACTCCCCTCCTGGCCCCGGCACCCCCACCACAGGAGAGCTCAATTCTTGGGACCCACCACCCACCCGCCACCGCGCCCGAAACCACTCACCCGCCACCACGCCTGACATTCCCAACCTCCTGAGACTTCTCGGCCTCTGCTTTCAAGGACCCCCAACCCTGCAAAATCTTCGCCGGGACCCCCCCACCGCGCCTGACATTCCCCGCCTCCTGCAGCCACTGGGTAATGGTTTGTAGAGGCCACCCACCCTGCAAATTCTTCGCCGGGACCCCCTCCTGCACCCCGGCACCCCCGGCCTCCCGAAGCCTGTGGGCATGCGTTGTTGGTAGGTTTTTAGAGGCCACCCACCCTGCAAATTCTTCGCCGGGACCCCCCCTGCACCCCGTCACCCCAGCCTCCCGAGGCTCTGGGCATGCGTTTTTGGTAAGTTTTGGAGGCCACCCGCCCTGCAAATTCTTCGCCGGGACCCCCCCCTGCACCCCGGCACCCCTCCCGAGGCTCTGGGCATGCGTTTTTGGAAACCTTTGAGAAGCCACCCGCCCTGCAAATTCTTCGCCGGGCCCCCCCCCTGCACCCCGGCACCCCCAGCCTCCCGAGGCCTCTGGGCATGCGTTTTTGGCAAGTTTTTCGAAGCCGCCCGCGCGCCCTGCAAATTCTTCGCCGGGACCCCCCCTGCACCCCGGCACCCCTCCCGAGTCCTCTGGGCATGCGTTTTTAATACGTTTGAAGAGGCCACCCACCCTGCAAATTCTTCGCCGGGACCCCCCCTGCACCCGGCACCCCCCGCCTCCCGAGGCCTCTGGGCATGCGTTTTTGCTAAGTTTTTAGAGGCCACCCACCCTGCAAATTCTTCGCCGACACCCCCCCTGCACCCCGGCACCCCCAGCCTCCCGAAGCCTCTGGGCATGCGTTCATGGTAGGTTTTGAGAGGCCACCTACCCTGCAAATTCTTCGCCGGGACCCCCCCCTGCACCGCGGCATCCCCAGCCACCCGAGGCCTCTGGGCATGTGTTTTTGGTGGGTTTTCAGAAGCCACCCACCCTGCAAATTCTTCGCCGGGCCCCCCCCTGCACCCCGGCACCCCCAGCCTCCCGAGGCCTTTGGGCATGCGTGTTTGGTAGGTTTTGAGACCCACAGATCCGAGAGCCCCTATTTTTTGGAGCGCCCGCATGACATACTTTTGAAGTCATGACAAGCTTTTCTTGTCCCGTCCCGCCATGACAAGCTTTTTCGCGCCATGGCGAGTTTTTCGCTATGTATGAACGCGTGTCAACATCAGCTTGCACCCTATCTACCTAATACTATCGGGTAACTTGCGAACCACATGCCTTGTCGCTGCTTCTTTAATACATGTATATATATATATATATATATATATATATATATATATATATATATATAACTCCTCTTCCTCATCCTCGTACGAGTCATCTTGTCCTCCGCAGGACGTTCGCGCTCCCACGACTCCCCCTTCTTATGGAGACAGGGGGGCGCAGGGCAACGTGGGCGCGTGCTGCCGCGCGCTTCGCTCGCGAGCCGTCAGGCTTTAGCGCCGCCCGCGGGCGGCGCCGCGGCGCCGCATGCTCGCCATGAGGAAGACAGCGCAAGTCGCCGACAAAGCTCTGGCGCAGGAGCGCCCCGCGGGAGGGCGCCCTTCCTCCCGCCCTCCCCGCTCGCCACTCCCCGCCCCCCCGCCCCCCCCTCCACCCGCCAGGCGCTCCTGAACAAGCAAGAAGGATGGCCTGAGCTCGCAGGCCGACAGAGGAGGAGGAGGAGGAGGAGGAGGAGGAGGAGGAGGAGGAGGAGGAGGAGGAGGAGGGGGAGCATGAGGAGGAGGAGGAGGAGGAGCAGCAGCAGCAGCAGGAGGAACAGGGGGGTGTAGGAGAGATGAGAAGCAGCATCAGCAACTTAACAGAGCATGCGCACGAAGAGTGAGAGCATACACATAGTTCATACGTGTTCAAAGCGCACAGACACACGCACCGATGCACATTCATATTTACACCGTGTCACGAATACATTCAGACAGACACGCGTGTACACACATTTACATAGTTGTATATGTATGGATATATGTGTGTACCTGAGTAAATAGTATGTGTATGAATGTGTAGGTGTAAATGTGTATGTGTGTATGTATGTGTGTATGTATGTGTATATATGCATGTATGTGTGAATGTTTGTATGTGTATGTACGTGTAGGTACGTGTGTATGCATGTATGTATGTATGTATGTATGTATGTACGTATGTATGTGTGTATGTATACGTCTATATAATATGTATATATATATACATATATACATATATATACATATATGTATATATATATATATATATCCACTCATAGTCATGCACGTAGGTGCGCTAAGTCCATGCGCGCGTATGTCGGCTCACATGCATAGAGCCTGCGCAGGCTTCCCTGGCATCACGGATTTCACCGTGTATTCTCCAAAGTATTGCTCGCGCCCGAACAAGAAGATGCTCGAGGCCCGCTGGGGATGTTGCACTTGTTAGAAAGGGGAGCGGTTAAAGTGAAGAAGACTGACGGCGATGGAGATCAGCAGGGAGAAAGAGGACGTATCGAGAGGGAGATTGCGAGGGAAAGAGAGAGAGAGAGAGAGGGCAGAAGAGAAGAGGAGAGGAGCGGAGAGAAGAGGAGATAACGAGAATGGCATCGATCGGGACAACGATTGCGATGAGTCATGGTGTAGGGGGGCGGGGCCGTCATGCCTGCATGGGCGTGCGTCGGGAGATGTGGACCCCACTATGCGAAGAACTTCAGGTGCTGGGTGGTGGCCTCCGCTACGGACAAGTGTGCGCAGAGGCCCACCGTTGCTGTCTTTGATGTCCTTCTCTTACATTGTCAGATGTCCTATCTTCTGTGCGGCGTATATGTGTCCGTTTCTCCAGGTCCCCTGTCTAGCGTTCGTTGCATGTTGTTTCTGTGCGCCGTCCCTTTCGCCCGCCGTAGGCTGGGTGGGCGTCGGCGTTCCAGGACGAGTTCATCACGCAGTACAAGGCCAACGTCAGAAGGAGGCCGACGCAAGATGTGATCAACGGCTACAAGTACTCTGGGGGAGTAGGACGAGGAGTAGGACGAGGAGAGTAGGACGAGGAGTAGGACGTGGAGTAGGACGAGGAGTAGGACGAGGAGTAGGACGAGGAGGAGTAGGACGAGGAGTAGGACGAGGAGGAGTAGTAGGACGAGGAGTAGGAGTAGTAGGACGAGGAGTAGGACGAGGAGGAGGAGTAGTAGGACGAGGAGGAGTAGTAAGGACAAGTACGGAGTAGGACGAGGAGGAGAGGAGGGGAAGGGGGATGAGGAGGAACACGAGGAAGGGGAGGTGGAAGGAGCAGCAGGGTCAGGGGGGAATGCTTGCCCCGCCACGCGGCCAGGTACATACAGGCGCGAGCAGTGCGGAAGATCTTCAAGCACTGGCAGGTCACTCACGGCGCGTCGGCGAAGGCATCGGTCTATCTTTCTCGTTCGTTCTCTCGCACTTTCTCTCTCTCTCTCTCTCTTTCTCTCTCTCTCTCTTTCTGTCAATATCGCTCTCTCTCTCGATCCTCCCTGTTCTGCAGCCGGTATACATGGTAGGTTTCGGGTGTGCGCGGTTGGCCCCGTTCGACTTCGCTATATGCATGCGTGCATCTACACGTACAGATGTAACTCAGATGTAACTATACTCATCCATGTTCACATGCACTCAGACGCACGCATAGACATACATGCATACACACACGTTCACGAATGCCGTCAGACAAACATGCATGCACATTTGTATATATGTATGTGTGTACTTACGTCTTTGTACATCTATGTAGAATAATAAGAACAACATGTATACATATATGCGCATACATGCAGGATTGCATACAGGTACGTGCGTAAGTATACACACGCCTATGTAGAGGCACCTTCATACGTACAGGCGTGCATGCATATATGCGCGCAGACACACACGCAAACATACGTACAGGCGCACAGATCCGTAATACAACCAAACATGCGTACATACCTGCATGGGTGCACGAATGTATGTTTGCAAGCACGCATGCATACGTGCATGCACGCACACATGCACACACACACACACACACATCTTCACTCACCTTTCTTCCCCACCATCCGAGAGAAAGGCAGAGGGGCGCGGGACAAGCAGGGGAATCTTGAATGGGAGCGCTTCCTCTGGTACTCTTGCTCGTTATCTCTTGCTCGTCGCCGTGCTTACTCATCGCGCGTCCTATTCGGCCCCTGCCTGCCCGCAGGCTGCCAGCGAGAGCCAGGAGCTGCAGGAGAACGAGATGATCTCCGAAGACGAGACCGACGACGTGGAGCTGTTCTTCTCGAAGATGATCGCAGACGATGCGGCAAAGGCACATAAGGATCTGACAGGGGAGGCGGACAGGAGAGGGGACATGGGAAGGAGCAGGAAGGAAGAGGAGGAGGGAGAGGAGGAGTTGGGGTGCACGGCGCACTCGCAATTCTCTAAGATTATGTTGTCGGGGACCTCCCCCTGTCGACGTCGAAGGTGGCAGGAGGTGGTATGCGAGGAGGGGGAGTAACTAAGAGCATCGTGACGATCCGATCGTTCGTGAGGAAACCCAGGCGATCATATGAGCGAATCGCGAATTCTTCGAAGATGAGCCCATGCAAACGCAGGATGGCTCGATGAAAACTGATCCCGAAGGAGAGGGGGAGGCTGGAAGCAGAGGGGAGTGGGTGGCAGGGGAACGGCAGGACCACAGGGCAAAATATTGAGGTTGAAAGGGCGTGAGATCGATGATAACTAAATCCCGATCGAACTCGAGATATCCTTCCGCTTCCCAGGACATCGACGCCCCTGACCAAGCGCAGCAGCAGGTGCACGCACCGACGGTGCAGACCGCCATCACCTCCAACAGCGCTGCATCCAGCAGCGGGCCCCAACCAGCGCTGCAGCACCAACCAACCACCAGTCAATTCGACAAGCGTGCCCATCCGCTCGCCAAAAGTATGATGGAGGCGACCGTGACGCCGCGCAATAAACATAAGACGGTGAAGAAGCAAAAGAAGGCGAAGAAGACGAAGCGGTCGCTGCACAGGCACGCCTCACCAGTAGCAGCAACAGCAGCAGCAGCGACAGCGCCAGCCCCAGCACTGGCTGCCCCAACACCGCCAGCCCCAGCAACGCTGCAGAAGGCGCTGCCGTCTTCGCCGCGGCCGAAGGCATCGCCCAAGACGGCATACAAGGCAGCAACAAGTGCAGACGTGACAGCGCAGCCGCCCGTGAAAAAGTAGCGCTTGAAGGCCAGCGTGCTGAAGAGGCCTGCAGCCGCCGCTGCAACTGCAGATGTGCAGGTGGCCCTCCTACTCCGTTCCCCCCCCCCCCCTTCCCCAGAGCTCAGCGCCAGCCCCCCCCCCCCCCTTGGATCAGGCAACCGAGGACGTCGCGCTCGCCGAGGAGCAGGCCGCACCCGCGGACATCGGTGACGAAGCAGGTGTCGACGAGTCTTCCGAGGTGCAGTTCGTCGAGGAGGCTGCGGAGGCGACGGCTGAGGAGGAAGTGCAGCTCGTCGAGGAGGCTGTGGAGCCGACGGCTGAGGAGGACGCGCAGCTCGTCGAGAAGGTTGCGGAGGCGACGGCTGAGGAGGAAGTGCAGCTCAACATCACAGATGATGATGCGGAGGCCGACGCCGAGGACCCAGAGGAGGACGCCGCTGAGGACGAGGGTGAGGAGGGTGAGGAGGAGGAGGCCGATGAGGCAGAGGTCGCGGAAGCCGCACCCGATGAGGAGGCCGCTGAGGAGCAGGAGGCAACTGAACCACCACCGCCGATCCCTCCGCCGAGGGCATCCCTGGTGTACGACATGCGAGACGGAACGTACTGGTTCTTGAAAACGGTGAGGAGGGAGAGCGAGAAGCTGAGCTGCATCTTCCGCAAGAAGGCGAACTCGGATGACAAGAAATGGTACCAGGTGCTGCAATGCTCGGATAACAACGTGAAGCGCGAGGACAGGTCCGTTGAGGATCTCAAGACCGTGAGCGGTGCCATGATGGAGGACTCGGGGAAGTCCCTAACTGTTGGAGGGGGGGGCGAGCGAGGGACGGAGGAGGGGGCGGATGAGATCGAGAAGGAGAGGATGAGGAGGATGAGGAGGAGGAGGAGGAGGAGGAGGAAGCTCGATCATGACGCCTCCTCCTCATTATCGAGCCTCCTGGGGATGGATGTTGCTGATGATGCACAAAAGTTCGCACCGTTAGGCTGGAATATTGGGTGGGTCCCGTCCCCCTGCAGGTAAACGCTGACACAAGTAGAATTGTACCCAAACACCCCCCCCCCCCACCACCACACGGCAGGCATGCCTGAAGAGGGCAGTGGAGATCGGCCGCTGCGACGCTCCGACGCTCCAGGAGATCAAGACGCAACTGTGGGAGACTCACGGGTGAGCTGGAGGCTGGATGTGAATGGGGTGATTGCGTGCACGGTGTAGCAGCAGTCTCGGCAATGGCAACAGTAGCATTCGAACGTGCCCAGCTGCATATCGAGCGCTTGCGTTTGAGGGGGGGTCGCCTCCATACACACATACACATAAACACATACATACATACATACATACATACATACATACATACATACATACATACATACATACATACATATATACATATATATAGACATGCACACAGAGGCGAATGTTATGTTACATACGTGTATACGCATGCATAAACATGATTACGGTCACATATATATATATATGTGGATGTGTGCAAATATATGTACATGCGCACACTATGCACGTACAGGATGGAGTACGTGCATGTGCAAAGGTATGATGACGAATGCTTAAACATGTTTGCGCGTATACCTGCTAGATGTATAGCACGCGCAAGCAAGCGTACACGTTGTGTGCACACAGTCTGTCGACTGCGGATGTACGAAACAATGGGGCGCAATATGCTAATGTGAAGTAGAAGTGGGTACAACCCACGTGCGATGCTCTAGCAACGACGTGTTCTTTCGTGTCTACATGAACATACCTATCCACCCTTCGCCTACAATTAAATGATCTGCATGTCCATAGTTGTTGGAAACCGTATAGCTCTCTCACTCTGTCTCGTCTCTCTCTCTCTCGTTCTCTCCCTCTGTCTCTCGCACCCTCCCCATCCAAGGAGCACCTTACTGCGGTGCCTTGTTATCGCGCATGGTCTTGCCACTCTTACTGCTAGTTGCATTTCCATTTGGGATGGCAGATCAGTACTGGTACGCATCGTCGACATCATCAAGATGACAGTGATATATCAATATGACGGTGAAGGGGAGGGCATATCATATGTGCCTTGTATTGCACTTCGCTCTCATGCACTTGTGCTCGTTGGCCCCGTGCGCCACTCCCCCCAACTGCTGGGCAGGTGAGCTGGCTCCGCTGGGCGCGCTGAGCTGACAGGTATTTTATGTTGCTGGCGGCCAGCGCTCTGTACTTCCCTTGACGGGAGGGGGAGGTCGCAAGCTATAGAGGCAAGGGGTCACGCATGCAGGGGGAACTTCAGGAACTTCAGAGCACCGCGCACCATCACCCCTCCCTCGAGTGTCTGGCCGCGTGCTCGACAACCGCACGTTAGCCGCGGAGAAGAAAGGTGCCCATGCAGGGGCCGAGGGCGCTCAAGGCCACATGGTTTCGTTGTAGAGATCAGGGGGGCGATAAGGAGGAGGAGGAGTCGAGGATGATGAGGAGAATGATAATATGAGGAAAGGAGGAGGGGGAGCGGAGGGAGGAGGGGTGAGGGTGGAGGAGGACAATAGGAGGACGGATGACCGAGGAGGAACGATCCGCCCGTCCTTAAGCAGACCGAGTTGCGATATACGATCCGACATTATTCGATGTGGATTTGGAAGTTGGTCATGCTGCAGGTCAGTTTGCCAACGCTGGGTACACATGTGTGAACACTACGTATATAAGAATATGCGTGCAATGTACGAGAGTTAGATAAAGAAATGAGGAGGGAGGCAGAGAGCAAGAGAGAGAGAGAGGGAGAGAGACAGTGACATCATGGATGGGGCTCTGGAGTAAAACGCACGAGCAAGGTGAGGAGCGAGAAGGCTGGTGCGCCCTCGAGGGCTCGAGTGTTGCGGGGATCGACGGTCCCCCCCGCTGGCTATATACCAGCTGCGGAGCACGCGCGGTGACAGGGGATGCTTGTTGCTCATTGACTGCGTTCGAGTATTTCTTACAGGTTGCATCTTCATTATTTGTTCTTTGCATTCTCGCTCATGCGCTGGGGCCGCTCGGTTAACTCATTGGCTGATCTCACCCCCGACTGGCCAGACATGGGCAATTAGCTGGACAGTGGCATATCGTTGATGGTGTGCATGTCTCTTGCACGCCGTATGCGCACGGACGCGCATGTACAATCGTACTCGCGTAGTACACTAATAGACTTGACATCGCTGGTACATGCACGCGTGCATGTAGACGCGCGTGTACTCGCAAGAACATTTGGAATGGCGTGCAATGGCAGGTTTTCATTATGCCTTTCTCTCTCCACACGGATGCAAAACTAAAGAAAAGCCCGCCGCAGGCGCCGATTTTTTCATGGAAGTGCGCGCAGTGGCACCGTGCCTCCCGACATGGTATGCACACGCACGTGGCGCGTAGTATAAACACGTATGAAAGTGTGTAACTATGTATACATATATGTAGATGTGTGTACATATAGATATGTATATATATATATATATATATATATATATGCATGTACAGCTATCGATACATATGCGTGTGTGTATGTTTGTATGTACAAATATACACACGTGTGTATGCGTACATTTAAGCAATTGCAATATTTTGTATACGGCCTTTTGGTACATTTGCACACATGCCTGTATACATATATTGGCCACAGGCGTATACGCACACCACCGCTTGCCCACGCACGCTCCTACACTGACCTCTGCGATGATAATAGCGACCCTGGCTATATATAGTATCATCGTCGTGACGCAGGCGATCGCGATGACGACGGCGACGACATGCGACGACGAGAACGACGGCGACGACGACGCCGACGAAAACGACGACGAAGATGACGAAAACGACGACGGCGAACACACGACGACGGGTTTCTCCGCCCCCTCCAAGCACACACGCGCCCCTGCCCTCCCCCCCCCTCCCCGCGAGGCCTGCGATGAACGTGCTGGCCGAGATGGCGAGCGCGCATCGGGCGCAGACCGATGGAGGACGCGGCAAGCCTTTTTTTTACTACGCTACTACACAACGAACGGCCCAAAGGACGCACCGACCCCAAGTGCTGCGGCGGGGGTGGTGGGGGCTGGCTCGATTGGTCCCGAGGGCGCGACGTAGCCCTCCCACCACCCCCTTACCCCCCCCCCCCTCCCCCCTCGAAACCCTGGGTCGGTACCCCACTCCCCTCCCTTTAATGACCGCAGCTATCGGGGTCGGTGTTTCATGGTGTTTCATGTTGTTTCATGTTGTTTCATGCTGTGTCATGTTGTTTCATGTTGTTATGTTTCATGTTGTTTCATGTTGTTTCATGTTGTTTCATGGTGTTTAATGTTGTTTCATGATGTCTCATGTTGTTTCATATTGTTTCATGTTGTTGCATGTTGTTTCATGTTGGTTCATGTTGTTTCATGTTGTTTCATGTTGTTTCATGTTGTTTAATGTTGTTTCATGTTGTTTCATGTTGTTTCAGGTTGTTCATGGTTTTTTTCATGTTGATATGATTCATTGTGTTTCATGTTGTTTCATGTTGTTTCATGTTGTTTCATGTTGTTTCATGATGTTTCATGTTGTTTCATGTTGTTTCATGTTGTTTCATGTTGTTTCATATTGTTTCATGTTGTTTCATGTTGTTTCATGTTGTTTCTTGTTGTTTCATGTTGTTTATGTTGTTTCATGTTTCCCGCTTCCGCCGCAGGGGCTCCGAATTCTGCAAAGTCCCACCCCGCGCGCGCCCGCCGAAAAACTAAACCACTGTTCGACATTCCGACCTATCGGATTGCCCCCGCCGCGCGGTACCCTTCCCCTGTGGACTCCCTCCTCCCTCTAGCCGCGCGTGGACGCCGCGACGCCGCCGAACGCCCCGCGCCCCTTCCCCGCTCCGTATAGATATACAGATATAGATACATGTGCGCACGTGCGCGCGCCGACCAGTTCTAGCAAACCTGCCCCATCGCGATGCGCCCCCACCGCCCCAGCGCGCCCTCCGCGCATGTTCGCGCGCGAGCCCGCAACTGGGACCACGCGCGCGCTCGCAAATGTGTACGCGCGCACATGCGCACGCACGTCTGTATATGTATACATATATACACATATATGTATACACATATATATATGTAGTGGTACAAATACAAACATACGTGCGTGTTCCCCGCCTGCGCGCCAATGCCGCTGCCGCCCTTTTCCGTGAATGCACCGTCGCGCGCGCTCCCTGTCCGCCATTGCACTTTCTTGTGTCCTTGCGATTCAGTGATGATGCGTTACCGTAGTCATTCTCCGTTGTCCCGCACATCCTATTCAATTGACTGTCTGGAGATACTGGCATGCCCTCTACGTGCATGCCACCACGTACTTGCAACGCGTGCTCACGCACGCACGCGCACTATACCCTGTATACAAATCACAGACATTCGCGCACGCACACACCCGCGCACGCACGCTGGTTTAATTCTCACCCATATATACATGTTTGTAAATATGTGTGTATACAAATGTGAAAAGTTACACTGGCACTGTAAACGCACACGCATGAACCCACGCACGCGTGCGCACAGCACAGTGACGCACGACCGCATGGGCACGTAACGTACATGAACATGCACGGGAACATTTGCGCATCTGTACACGACCGTTTTGAATTCCACGATGTTCCTTTTGCCCCCAGACGTTGGTTCCATGACATTTCTCGCATCGATCGCCCTGCCATATGGGAGGGGAGGCGATGGTGAAGAAAGCAGGGGCGAAGAAGAACGCCAAAGCGAAGGCGAAGGTTGCTAGGGCAGACGAAGGCATGTCCAAATCAGTGCATGTATAAGCAAACTTGCGATCATTGCTCGATGCCCACTTGTGTGTGATTGCGCATGCCGTGTTCGTCAAATGTGCGTGCTTACGTGCACACATATATATACATATATGTGTGTATATATATACATACATACATACTCGTACGTATAGCAGAATGTTACGTGGCCTTTGCACATTTGTCATTGTCTGCACGTTTACCTCTGTTCCCCGTGCGCGAGGCTGGCCAGACTAAAGAAGAACGCGCTGCAAAGCGCAAAGAGGTGAGCGAGCACGAGAACCTGCTGCAGAGGGTCAAGTGACCTCTGTTTTTTTCTTCGGTTGCACCTATGCTGATCGAGCGATTCCATTGGTCCATACATGTTGCTGGTGTTGCCTTCTGCGCAGGTACCACATGACAAAGAAGAGGCCCGACATCAAGAAGGATTTCGACCGTATGAATGGTGACTGTCGCAAAGCATTTATGAAGAAATGGGTGAAGACAGACACGTCGGGTCGGGTTCTTCCCGTGGACATCATGCTCACAGTGTGGACATGCAGGACTGCACACACCTACACATACATGCGCCTATCTATGTATCTGCGCATGTACATATACACATGTGTGTACATACATATATATATATAGATCGAGATAGAGAGAGAGAGAGAGATAGAGAGAAATATATACGTGTGTGCGTGCGTGCGTGCACGCGTGCGTCTACACACACACGCGTACATCACGGACGCACGTAGAACCGCGAATGCATGCACTTAGGACGGTAATGCTGTAATCACAACATGAAATAAGGGTGATGCATACGAGGTCGACTATCGTGAAATACATCGTACGTGTTCGACGTGCTGGATTCCGAAGAGACATCCGAATAAGAATACGTTGTGGCACCTCGTCGGCTCTGGTCTTGCGCATCCCTATGTCTTTGCATTATTCGGGACGGCGCCGCCAAACAATTTCGATTTTTGGGAAAGCTTCAAACAAGAGATGATGGAGGACATCACGGAACAAAGAAACAGCGGCACGTGGAAGTCAAAAGACGACTTGCTCATCATGTTCGGATTCTCCCAGCAGTGCCCCGACGGCGAGATGTCGCAACGGACCGCACTTTGATTTCTAGTGTGTCATGTTGCGCGCCATTGGTTGTGATTGTCCTCTGTTGTGTCGCATTCTCTGTTGCATCAGTTCGATTGTTAATATGATGGTTCGAGGGCCATTGCAAAGACCGACGCCGTGATCGACTGGTGCGAGAAGATGAAGATGACGCAAGTGGGGTGGGATTGTTGTCCATTATATTCCCCCCCTCTTGGTTTCGCCAGGTGGACCTGCAGCATGGTGATACACTTTACCAACGGTGGGAACAAGCTGAGGAGGCCATACAGGAGACACATGTTATGTTGTCTTGTTGGCTTGTCGGTGCACCACTCTTGCGATTGAATTCGCATTGCTCGATGTTGGACTCGCATTCGGGATGTATCGCATCATTGGTGCGTGAGCGGGTCCAGCAACGCAGCTCCTCGCATAAATGCGATCCCCAGCGGCACACGAAGGCGATCGGCACCAGCTTCACCACGGGCATGCAGCAGAGGCCTGGCTCTGGACAAGCAGGTGTCGGTGCAACTGCCAATGGATCAGCAGGGCCTGAAGCGCCTGCCGTCAAGGCCACGATGACGAGGGGTGACGATGTCGACCGTCGACGAGTGCCGACGGGAACACTGCAATGGTCTCGTCGTCGCTCATCGTCGCCGTCGTCGGAGTCGTCGTCGCAACTGCTGCCCAGAGCGAGAGCGACGACAGCTCGAACTACAGCTACAGCGATGAGGAATCCAGCGAGGAGGAGATCGAGAAGGATCTCTGGCTCTTTTGTTTGGTTTCATTGTGGTTGCAACGCGGTTGATATGTTCATGCTTGCGGGTTAAGTATATCGGAAATGCATGTGTTGTGCATCTTGAGTTGAGATGTTGAGTTTCAGTTTCTCGCCACAGCTTGCGAGGATACAACGCCAAAGTTCGACAAGGGGCCTGCCGCGGCCAAGCTGGGGGAGGCCGCCCAGGTGCTCGCGGTGCTCGGCGCTTGGAAGGTGCCGAGGGGACATGCGCTCTGGAAGTGTCGGCGTCAACACACATGCACGGGTATTCCAGAAGCTGCACAAAAGATCAGTTTGCATACATCGTGCGCCATCGCACTCACTGGATCCGTGCCTCCATCCCATTGCGTCCTTCCTCGCCGCCATTGCCTCCCCTCTGCCTGTGATGCGCGCGGAGGGGAGGTGAAGGAGATGCCCTGGATTGCCCCTGGGCGGCCCAGATCGAGCAGCACAAGAAGAAGCTCGTGGAAGCGCAGGATGTCTTGACCAAGATCGTGCACGGCGGGTCAGCCCAAGTGTGCTTCTTCTTTTGTTGTGTAGAGCGGCATGTGTGTACGTATGCATATGTATATATATATATATAGATGCTCACAACTCTTTGTTTCATTCATCTACACGTGCACACCGATGTGTATATATATATGTTGACCGACACATATCTCTATATATATGTCTGTTGGTGTATATATAAGTATGTGTGCAAATAAACATACACGTGTATGTGCGTATACAGATGGGCGCACATGGCAAGCTGAATGACGTGTTCGCCCATATGCTCGATCGCGCTGGTTACCCGACAGCCAGGTCGAACGAGGTGGGTTTCACGGCGGCCTGCAAGACGATCGACGAGGCTTGACACGATAGCTCTGCTGCCACTTGTTTGTACTTGAGTGCACAGCGCTGTATTGAATGTTCCAGGTGTGTTGCTAGTGGTGAATTGTCCAATCGCCCATTTGCTAATTCAGATGGTAGGCTAACAACTTGTACGCGATCATCGCCCCCATCGAAGAGTCTGTGAAGGTGGCCAACGCGGCCATGAAGAAGTAGGCCTTAGGGCTGCCAAGAAGGCGGGGTAGGCCACCCGAGCGGGCGGTCGCTCAGCGCGCATGCTTTTCGAGTGCGGTCGTGATGTTGAGCAATGCGCTGGTTTAGATCAGAGCACTGGTGTGAGGGGTGTCAAGTGCAACTTGGGTTTCCGTACGTTGTGTGGTCATGTGCTGTGCATGTTGAGCACCTCGGGAGCGGGCTGCGATCGGCCTTGACTTTACACTCGCGCGGCGGGGCCGACAGCCGCGGGTAGAAATGAGCGAATGCGGTGGGAGGGCGCCACGTGTCATGCGCAGGATGGTTGACAGTGCGTCCCAATTCGTGAGCCTAACATGCACATTATGATGCCGAATGCAAGCTCAGTTCGCACTATCACGCTAACATTCTTCGCATCATCACCCTTCCCTTCCCCGCTTGGGCGGCCCCCTCGCTCCATGGATTCGATTCCCGTGCCTCGTCGGGCGAACTCGCTTGCATTCGGCATTGTTTCCATTGTCTAGCTTCATGCGGTGATGGCAGCAGCATTGCAGCAGATAGGAGCGTTGTCCTCGAGCATAGCTGGAGACCAGGATAGCATGAACATGAGAGCGCATGTGCCACCACAGCCTTCCCCGCCCAAGCTCGCCACACATTGCACCATCGCTCTGAGTCGTGGCTCCTGCAGGGATCCCATGTCTGGAAGAGAGGCGGCTGCATCATTGATCGTGGGAGGGGCGTCGGGGTCGGCTCCATCGAGGTCTCGGCCGTCAAGGGGCGAGGCTACAGAATGGCATCCAGGGGAGGAGGATTCAGCAGGTATCATTCCAGATGCGCCCGACGGAACGGGGCTTCGATCTTTCTTGCTCGGTCGCTACAAGCAGGGACGAATGACAGCTAAAGACGTATGTACTATATCGTTCCATGCTACTGCAGCAGGCGCGAAAGGCGTGGCAGATTTGGCACTCCGAGAGAGTAGTACTCACCATTCAGAACACCTTCGATCCGCCATTGGGACACAGGCTAAAAACAGCTTCTTTACAACAAAAGTTCCAATGTGGGACTCCACAACAGAAGAACGCAGATGGGTGGACTTTCCATTCAATTTGCCACACGACCAGTTCGCATCCGCAGTTGCACAGCACCCTGAGGAGTTCGATGTGTCAACACTGCCGAAAACTGATCTTCCAACGATGTATGCGGACCATCCGGTTACAACCAGGGTTGGGCCATTGTCTGTGCCGATCGGCTGTTTTAGTGATGCAGTGCCACATACAAAAACCGACAATTTCTTCGCGTTTTATTGGAGTAACACTATCCGTGGCCGCCGATATTTAATCAATTCTCTTCGGAAATCCGATTTATGTAAATGTGGATGCCGCGGCCTATGTACGCTGATGACTGTCTTCCGTGTAATAGTATGGAGCTTTAATACCTTGGCAGCTGGAGTACACACTGAGTGCGACCACAACATGGAACCTTTTTCAAACGAGCTTCGAAGCAACACGCGTGGTTTCCAACTCACTGAACAAGGGCTGTGTGGCGCCTTGTGTGAATACAGGGCAGATTTACTAGAGATGGTAGCTGCCCTTGGATTCAATCGGTGGGACCATGTGTCCCAACCGTGCTTTTGCTGCAACGTGAGGAAAGAACACCTGTTCTCGTTCCCACCAACTTTCGACAAATGCAAGTGGATACCCAAGGACAGCGAGTCGTGGACCAGGGCCCTTTCGAAAACAATTACGAGGCGCTTCGTCACAGACAGGGACCAGCTGAACCGCCTTTTGGGATGTATGTGCTTTGACGACGACTTTTTCGGGTACGCTCTGAACTGCGAGTTCCCAGAATTATTTCTTCGGCAGGGCCACAGGCTGATGGAAACCGATACGGTGAGAGACATCCATACAGTTAAATATATAGAGCTTCCAGCATGGCTTCAATTCTGGGATTCCAAGTCCGCGTACGGCCTTACGTTCCTCACGCCTCTGTTTTCTGTAGTTGGTTTTTCAATCAACGGGCTCCACTTAGATGGTATGCACATTATGGATTTAGGTGTCACCCAATATGTTGCAGGTCTCCTTTTAAAATTAGTCGTGGACAATAATTTTGCGCCGTCAACGAAGACGAAGACCGACCTTCGCCGAGTGGGCAATATGATCCACCTGCGGAGGAGGCTTGCGCAGTATTATAAAACGAAGAAGTTTGACTTGAACAGTTTGTCCAGAATTCAGAAGCTCACTTATAAGATGCTCACACCTGATGGCGTAGCGCCACGACTGAAGGCAAAGGCTGCCCAAACTCGAAACCTGCTGGGTCTGTTAGGGCTGCTGTGTACAGAAAGTCGTGAATTTCTCGGTGAGCATGGCGCAACGCTGACGTTGGCCGTAAAAGAGCTTCAGAAGGTCCACGACGTCATGGACTCCGAACCACGCCAGATGTCTGATGCTGGCGTTTCTGCGTACCAGAAAGCCACGTGTAGATTTCTCAACCTGTGGGTATCAAGTGGCGGCCACTGTGTTTTTAAATTCCACATGATGTGGGAAATGGCCGTGCGGGCAAGGACCCACGGCAACCCGAAGAAATTCTGGACGTACGCCGACGAACAAGAAAATCGTCTGCAAGGCACCGTGGCCAAGAGCCTCCATCACGGAGACACTTTCTACACGTCCTTTTTACAGAAGGTCCTGCCCGAGGCTTGCTGATGCATGGCAATCGACGGCTACACTACAAACGACGGTCTTGACATATATACAAAACGGATTCGATATGCCATGCAAGAGGCCGTCTCGTTGTTTCACGCCTAGATAGAACGCGTTTCACTTGAATGTTTCACACCTAGCCCGTGTCACACACCCACATGGCGGATCGAAGGTTGGGGGAAAGAGGGAGGGTAGTTAAGGAGGCCATCGTGAGGGTCGGCGGCCAGTGCCGCGCGCGGTGCGATTGGCCGCCGAGGGATCCATTGAACCGTATGGAGCCGAATGTTGATTATAGGAGACCCTGATGACGATGATGATGATGATGATGATGCTGATGATGATGATGATGCCGATGATGATGATGCGGATGAGGATGAGGATGATGATGGTGATGATGATGATGCCAGTGAGGATCATGACGGTGACCATATGATGGACGGTGACCATGACGATGATAGTGGTACTGATGATGTTGATGAATGATGCTGCTGATGATGATGAAGAAGATGCGGATGACAAGGATCCCTCGCGCGCAGGCCTCGGTCGGCTTGTGCACGTGATTATATATATATACACCAAAGCTGCAAGGTGGATCGCTGCGCTGGTGCTGCGGTGAAAGAAATCGCGGCTTGTTTCGTGCATCTGCGCATGATTGGCCCATCACTTCCCCCATTGTTGTCGTCGTCCTCCCCCTGCCTCCCCTCCTTGTCCTGTCCCCCATTTTCGTCGTCCCCTCGACGTCGTACTGCCCCCCCTCCCTCCTCTCCTCGTCCGCTTTCTCATCATCTTCGTCGTCGCCTTTGTCGTCGTCATCGTCGTCGTCGTCCTAATCGTTTCGTCCCTGTTGTCGTGCTCGTCGTCGTCGTCCTCGTCGTCGTCGTCGTCGTTTCGTCGTCGTCTTGGTCGTGGTCGTCGTCGTCCTCCTCTTCCTCCTCCTCCTCCTCCTCCGCCTCCGCCTCCTCCTCCTCCTCCTTCTCCCTCCTCCTCCTCCTCCTCCTCCTCCTCCCCCTCCCCTTCCCTCTCCCCTCCTCCTCCTCCTCCTCCTCCTCCTCATCCTCCTCCTGTTGCCAACTCATGGTAGCGTGTCTATCCTTGGGAAACGCAGTGCCGCACCTGCGGTTTGGCATGCACATACACGAATGACGGCGTGCACTTGCCTTCTCCGTCCAGTTTGCGCGCCAGGACCTAAAAATCCCATGGTAGGATGGCAAGCTTTTCCTTGCTTGACAAGCTTTCTCCCACTTGGCAAGCTCATTTTTTGAAGCGGATCTTGATGCCTCAATTTTTTTGGTGCGCTCCGATCTGTGGGGAAGCCACCCACCCTGCAAATTCTTCGCCGGGACCCCTCCTGCACCCCAGCACCCCCAGCCTCCCGAGTCCTCTGGGCATGCGTTTTTTGGTACGTTCTTATAGGCCACCCACCCCGCAAATTCTTCGCCGGGCTCCCCCCCGCACCTCGGCACCTCCAGCCTCCCGAGGCCTCTGGCCATGCGTTTTTGGTACGTTTGTAGACGCCACCCACCCTGCAAATTCTTCGCCGGGATCCCCCCCTGCACCCCGGCACCCCCGGCCTCCCGAGGCTTCTGGGCAAGGGGCCCAAAGAGTGCAACAAGAGGCCGCCAAAGGAGCCAACAAAATGGCCCCAAAATGCTCCAAAAAGGTCTCCAGGCGCCGTAGACGGCGCAAAACGGGCCCAACGATAATGAATCAACCGGGAAACCGTCTACCCACTCTCCCCATAAGCCCCCTTTGGGGTCAGCGGCAGAGGCGGCAGCCTTAATATTGTATGTATATACGTATACACATTTAGAACCCGCGGCGGGCGTCTTTACACGTTCATAGGAGCCTCGAAATTTGTCGACGACGCCCGCCCCCGCACTCTTGTCCGCAACTGCGGGGGTTATGGCAAAGTGCTTTGCATCTCCTGCGGTGCTCGAAGAAATGCATGTAGCGTGCCGACCCCGCTTTCTTCATTTGCGGGGTGATCTTGTGCAGCATCAGGTCTTTGCAGTCCTCTGCCTTTTGTCTTCTCTTGACCTCGTCCTGTTCCTTCTCCCAATCGAACATCTCGTGCTTTGGCTTGAATATTTTCATAGACGAACCAAACATGCCCTGTCTATTCTTCGTCGGCTTCTTGTTCCCCTCGACACTTTCCTGCGGCATTTCCACACGTTCATTCTCCTCGGCCTCGAGATTCCAGTCAGGGTCGCGCTGCTTGATCCACAAGTATGTGTCAACATAGTCCGACTCGAATTGTCCCTTGAACTCTAGTAGTTTAATTGGGTCCACTGAGTATGGAGGGTACGTGCCGAGTGTACGTTGATCCTGTCCAGGTGCAGCGACTTGACCAGTGGGAGCCTTGGCGAGAGTCAAGACCCCTTCACCATGGAATAAATCGTCTTTGAAATTCCCCTGGTAGATCTTCGAAATGCCTCTCTGACGGAATGCAGACTTCTGTGCGTTGGTGGAGTCGTTAATTGCTTGCTGCCAACGCAACTCACCAAACCCTTGCCGCTTGCCGTTTTCCCAATTGCCGTCGAAGATCGGCGGATTGAGAGCAGCAGCGTAGTCCTGTCATTTGGGGCTGGAAACTTACGAAGACGGCTGCCGGCGGAACAAGAGAAATTAATAAACCTACAGATCTGTACGACTGAAAAAATATGAACAGGAAGGCGGGATCCGGACAGGGAACGACTCGGCAGTGGTTCAAGCCGAGCGCCGCGTCTAATGCTAAAACACGATTCGTTCCTCATATTCGTATATGCTGACGCTTTGGGAAAACGACATTGTCCAATGGGGATGACAAGGACGCCTGTCGAAGCACGGCACGGGCAGTCCAAAAAACCTCACATGATCAATCTAAGCATTGCTTGGCATGAGCGGGAAGCGTGTGAGATTGAAGAGCTGCGCAATAACGTGCATCCCATATCATACAGGCTCCTCGAAAGCTACAGTGGGGACAATTATGGATACATGCTTTCAAAACGACAACAAAGGAACCTGCATGGACACACATATCGCAAGCCAAAAAGACTACCAAGCCGCCTCTTGGACATCCTCCTGGAGCGAGGAGAAGGATAATATAATGGAGGAAGAGACATGAGAAGGTGGAGGAGAAACCTCCACAGGCCAGTGCAACCCGTGCGCAGGCGGGCTCGAGACTAATACGAAAAGAGGGAATACATGTCCTTGTTTCACCACGACATGATATGAAAAACAGTTTTCTTGGACCTCGGGCCGAAGAGACATACGTTTTGAAAAAAACAATGGCTCCGATGAGTTGAATCGTGCCGAAGACATGTGAACCCACGAAATATTGAAACGCACAATGGCCTTCACGGTTGCGAACATCCATCCGAAGTATGTGGTTGAGGATGTCTCGAGAATAATGTCGTCGATTGATCAGAAGTGTTCAACCACCGGCGGTGTCCGATGACTTTGCCGCCCAGGCCAATTTAAGTTCCTCCAAGAAGGCTCAAACGATACAGAGCAAAGTACATATTTATTCACCCTCACTCGCGTTGATTAGCAGAGGGAGGGAAGGAAGGGAGACGCACCGTTTTGGCGACGACCGCGAGCACAGCCGCAGGCTCTCCGCCCGCCCATTCCTCGATGGGCGGGAACAGTTAAAGTTGAGGGGTGGGTGGTGGAAAAGGCACAAGCTAGCTGAAACAGCTGCGGGAGGGAAGGAAGAGGAGGAAGGCAGGGGAGCAGCCGTTGCACTGCCGTGGGTGAATACCCCTGTTTAAGCAAGCCTAAACAAAACACTATTCACCCTCACTCGCGTTGATTAGCAGAGGGAGGGAAGGAAGGGAGACGCACCGTTTTGGCGACGACCGCGAGCACAGCCGCAGGCTCTCCGCCCACGCTGACCCGGGGCCCCGCACCGCGGCGCCTCCGACCCTCCTTGAAACTGGGGCGGGCCCAGCTCCATCCTCCTTAAACGACGGGTGGGCCCTAGTGGTCCGCCCAAGGTGGTGTCCTGAAACTGTAGACCCCGGCGCGCCCCGGGAACGGCCCTGCTAGGCAGAGCAGGGCAAAGTCCAACCAGGCGCCGCGCGCCAGGGCGCGCGGGAAAACGCGCGCGGGGAAGCAGGGGCGCCGCCGCCGACCCTCCGGTGGGCAAGCTGCTCACAGGCCGGGGGCGGGGCCCCACGAGTCGATTAAACAAATGACCGCGGGCCAGCTCCACCGCCGAGCTCCACCTGGGGGGGGCTCCACTCCAGGCGCACCGGGGCATGTCCGCGCAGTGCGCCGCGAGGGGCGGGGAGGGGAGAGTGACCGGGGCCGCGCGGGGGCCGCCCTGCCCGCATCCTGCACAGCCGCTTAACACGTTCATGACTCGGCGGCTGGCGTGCGTGCAGGGGGGCCCAAAAAACGCGGAGCCACCCCTCCAGAGGGAGGAGGGTCCGTGGTGGATTAAAGGAGAGGGCCACCCGCCTCCCGGACGCCCGCACAAGGCCGGGTCCGGCTCAGTCCGTCTCCTCCAGCTGCAGTATCGCCTCCGCCGGGGGCTCCGGGGTCGCCTCCCGCGCACGGCTGGTAGGGGTCCCCCCCTTGTCCCGTGCGGCGGTCTCCCCAGCCTCGCGGGGGGGGCGGGGCGCCCCGCCCTGGGCTGGTCTCGGGGCTTCTGCCTCCGGCCGGGTCACTTCCAGGCTCCTCCGCATGGCTGCCTCCCTCGTCTCCTGCAACTTCTCCATGACCTCGGGGATCCTGTGCTCCCTCCCGGTGGACGGGTTGGTATTGGTCTGAACACCTACCCCGAACGTGTCCTTCAGGTACTCCGCCGCGATCCGCCCGTTGGCCTGGCCCAGTCCCGCCTGGGCCATGCGGCTGAAGTCCTCCAGGTGGAACAGGCGCTCTCCACCGGGGGAGGAGGAGGCCCCCTCCCTCTGCTCGTCGACGAGGATCTCCACCAGGACCTGCAGGACGTGGCGGAAGCCGCCACCCCTCGGGGCTTGCCGCCACGCGTCCGACCAGAATAGCTCCCGGGTCTCGAAGGTGCCATCCTTCTCGTGGCCCCTCTCCGACCCGAGGCTCTGGCGCGGCTGGAAGCGCCTTCCTCCGCCCGGGGCCGGAGGGCTTCCTCCCCCCGGCACGCTGCGCCCGAGGCGCTCCCCGTCCGCGTCACCGGCCGGGCCGTCGGGTGACTCTTCTGCTTCCCTCGCGGCCTTCTCCCTCTCAGAGGCCTCCAGGGCGATCTGGAGCTGGAGCTCCTCCACCGCGTCGGAGGCGGTTTCCTCCGGAGCCAGCGGCAGGGCCTGCTCCTCGGCCGGCGCCGCCGGCTCCGCCTCCTGGGGCCCCTGCTCCTCGGCCGGGGTTGCCGGCTCGGGCTCCGGGGGCCCTTCCTCCGGCAGCTGGAAGTGCGGGTGCCTGGACTGGGCGCCCTCCGGGGGCTCGGGCGATTCGGCCGGCCCCTCCAGCCTGGGCCCGTCCTCCGCCGCACCCTGAGCCGGGCTGGCGGCCCCGACAGGGGCGGCCTCGCCCTTCTGGTCCGCCCCCCCTCCCGGCTCCGCGCCCCCGCCTCCCCGCCCCTCCTCGGCGGGTGCGTCCTGAGGCGGCTCCGCGCCCTGATCTGGGAGGGGTCTCCCGCCCCCGCTCTCCGCGTCAGCGGGGTGCCCCCCCGCGGCCCCGTCCGCCTCCCCGCCGGCGACGGGCTCCGCGGTCTTCCGAAGCGGCGGGGGGGGGAAGCGTCCCGTTCGGAGGTTTTGCTCATCCCGGTGCGCCCTGAGGTGCTGGGGGACTGGGCCCTGGACCAAGTGCATCAGCCTGTAGACCTCCCGCGCCTCCACGAAGAACAGCAGCATGTGCTTCGGGTGGTAGTAGACCGTCTCCGTGCCTCCCTCCTCCAAGCGGAGCGGGAGGGCGCGGTGGGTGTCCAGGCTCCGCGGGCACCCATCAAACTGGATCCACTCATCCCCCCGACCCGAATGGTGGAGTCCAGCCGTGCCGCCAGCTCCGGGGGAAAGTGGCCTATCTCCTGCAGGACCTCGGGCTTCCACAGCTCCACCCAGCTTGTGGGGATGGGCGTCCTGATAGTGTAGCCGCCCGTCGGCAGCATGGGGGTGCGCACCCAGTCCGCCGCCATCCCTTCCGGGATCCAGCTGGCCACCCAGTCGTAAAGGTCCTCGTCGGGGTCCTCCTCATACGCTCCTCTTGCGCTCCCGCCCGACTCCCCCGACTCGTCCTGGGCTTCTCCCTGCGCCGGTCCGGCGGGGCCGGGGACGACCGGCGCGCTCCCGAGGCCTGCGGGTGCCGGGGGTGGCTCCTCCGGGGGAGGCTCTTCCGCCTCCCGCGCGGGGTCGGGCCCCCCCTCCGCCCGTAGCTGCGCCGGGACCCCCTCGGGTCCCAGGGCCGCACAGAGGGCCCCCTCATGATCTCCCTCCTCGAGTAGCTTCTTCGCGGCCTCGGGCCTGTGGGTGAGCTCCGGGGGCCCGACCCCGGAGGCGAACGCGAGGGCGCGCCGCGACTCCGTGAGGAACGCCAGGTGAACCTCGGAGTACGACTCCTCCAGGGAGGCCACGAGGTCTTCGTGTGTGCAGCCCCAGGCGTCCCGGTCACCGGGCGTGTCGAGGACGCCCAAGAGGGTGATGAGGCGCTCCCGGAGGAGCCGGTGACGCTCCTCGGCGCGCTGGGGGCCCGCTATCCTCTGGAGCGTGATCCGGAGGCTGGGCCGGGCGACGAATGGGTCGGCGCCTGCCGCTCCCCCCGCCGTCCCGGATGCGGGTGCGGCGCCCGCCGCCCCCTCCGGCGGGGGCTCCGGCTGGGCACGCGCCCGGGCTCGCTCCACTTCCTCCGCCTGCTCCTGCAGGGCCATCCGGATCATGCGCTGGTCGCTGGCGACGGGGAAGCGCAGCCTCCGGAGGTCGTCTACCGACACCAGGACGTACTCCCTGCCCGGCGTGCCCCTCCACTGCCGCAGGTTCCCTTGTACCGAATGGTAGTGGTAGTAGTAGGCTCTGTCCTGGGTGGAGTGGAGCCGCCGGGCGTAGGGGTAAGCAGCCCCAGGGGTCTCCTCCGCAGGGTGCTGTGGGCATTCCCAGGCGCGGGGGACGGTGTTGCAGTTCGTGGACGGGGCGAGGGCGACCCCGAGCTGCGGATCCAGGGCCCTCCAAGCGGTAACCACGGCCGACGTCTCCCCGCACCGCTCGCTCCCGTGCACCAGGGAGTGGGGCCCATCCGAGCGGCGTTCCACCAGGGCCAAGACCGAGGATGGTGGGCACCGCATGGTCGCGATCACGCACGCGGTCCGAGGTGGAGGGGGCTCCGCCGGGGGCGGGGGGGTGCCTTGGGCCCCGGCGCCCGCTGCGGGCGCCGTGCTCCCCCCTCCGCTGCCCGGCGCGGGCGCCCCGGCTGCCGGGAACGCTGGGGCGGTCTTGTGCGGCGCAGCTGAGCCCCCCGCGCCCTGGGCTGGCGCGCCACCCCCTGCTGTCGCCCCGTGGCCCCCCTCCTTTGGGGGTGGGGGCCCCGCCGGTGGGGGGACACCCCCGGGCCCGCTGGGCGCCCCTCTCCCCGGAGCACCTGTTGCCGGCCTCCCTCCACCTTTCCTCCCCCGCCGGGGGCCTGGGATGGTGGGGGAGGCCTGTAGCGCACGCTGCAGTCTGGCACCGTCGTGCGCGCATCCGCTTCCGGGGGCCCCTCTCCGCGCGGCGGCGGCGGGGGGAGGTAGATCCGCGCGATGTGGGCGTAGGGCTTGACGTCCAGGTCGTAGTAATCGGGGTTGTCGTTCCGCGCTCCCCGCACGGCCCCTTTTACGTAGGTGTCGTGGGTCGAGCTGTGGTAGATCACCCGCGCGCCTGGCAGCAGGTCGATGTGGCGGGCCCTCGGGCCCAGCCCCCTCCTGCTCTCCCCCTCCCGGGCGAGTACGGGTCTCTCCGGAGGCCTCGGCTTCGGGCTCCCGCCTTTGGGCGGGGGGGCGGGGCGTCCTGGGCGGCCATCCCCTAGGGCCGCTTCCCAGCCTTCCGCTGGCTCCTCGGTCAGGCGCGCCCGTGCCGGGCCTCCACCCTCTTGAGGGGGGCCGTCCGTGCTGGACCTCGCCCCGGAAGGGGCTCCCCCCGAGGGTCGGGGGCGTTCGGGCGAGGGCACCTGGGCCTGGCCCTCCCCGCTCCGCCCGGGGTCCGCGGCCCCCCCCCCCGGAGGTCTGGGGGCTCCCCCACGCGGTGGGCTCCCTCCGGGGGGGGGCGACACGCGCCAAGTAATCACTATAAGCCGCCTGGTGGATCTCCTCCACCACCTCCTCCCGCTTCTGGTTGATTAAGCCCGTGTAGTACTTGGCGAAGTTTTCGTGCCGGGTCATCCCGGGGTCGGAGGGGGGCCAGTCGCGCAGGACCCTCCGGGCCACCTCCGCGGGCTGCCGGTACAGGTACTGCTTCGACCTGGGGCCCGGGGGGTAGTCCGCGATGTGGTCCCGCACCTGGGTGTGGAGATCCTCCCACTCCTCGTTGTCCAGCTGGTCCGCCAGGGACCCGTAATCCTCCACCTGGGACAAGAAGGCGCGGGCAACGCCCGGGGCCCGCCCGGTCGGGGTCGAAGTCGCTGCACCCGCACCTCCGCACGAAGTCGCGCCAGAACTTGGAGTGCCACTCCCCGCCCCTCTGGAAGTTGCGGATCGCCCACCCCTCCGTCGTCCTGGCTTGGGACCTCTCCACCCCCCGGACGACCAGGGTCGGCCCCCCACGAGTGTGGGTCCGGGGGTCGCCGACCCCGTCCTCCGCGTCCGCATCAGGGGGCGGTCCCTCATCCTGAAGGATCAGCCTGAGCATGAGGGCGGCCTCCTCCGGTCGGCCCATAGCCATCAGGTCCCTATGCGTCTGCGCCACGGCCTCCTGATGCAGGGGGTTCATAGCGCGCGCGGGAGGGGCCCCCGCCACCTCGGTCGCGCCTGCGGGGGCGCACCCCCTACCCGAGGGGGCTCCGCCCTCGGGGAAGGGGTAGAGGGTCAGGTTCTCCGTGGTCGGGCCCCGCCAGGCCTTCCACTGTCCGGGGCGAGCAGGCAGGCCCCCTGAGGGGGCAGGCAGGGTCGCCGTTTAGCAGACGTGGCCTGCCGCGTTTTGGACGATCGGCAGCCCCCGGGCGCCAAGCTCCCAGAGGTCGATAACCCCCTGCGAATGGAGAATGTCAATCCCGAGGCGCTGCTGGTCTGGGACCCCCAGGGTCAGGTCCATGTCCCGGAGGTCGGCGCCAAGCAGCTCCGCCGAACGGATGGTGCACTCCCTCCCGTTCGCCGCCAGGCGGAAGTTCCAGACCTGGCGCGCTTGGGCGCTGCCCTGCCCGAGTCCCGGGAACAGGTGGGGCTCCTCGCCCACCCGGAGGCCTCTTATGAAGTCGAGTCCGAGGGTGCGGGCGACCCGCAGGTACTTGACCCGGAAGTCGGACCCATGGAACGTCATGCCTCCGTTGGCGGTGTCGACCGCGACCAAGAGATGCGGGTTGGTGTCCGGCTCCAGGCGGGGCGCGAGGAGCGCCTCGGAGGCTCCCTCCACCGTCCATCCTGAGGCCTCCTGCCCGACCGGGATGAAGTCAGCCGGGTCGTCCTCCGTCTCCTCCCCCCCTGGGGTCAGAGGGACTGGCTCCCCTCCAAAGGGGTTCCCCGAAGCAGACTCCACCCGCAGCCAATCCCGAAACTTGTGCAGCGCGTGGAGGCGGGGTTCCTGCCGGCGGCGGCGGAGCTGGCGACGCCGCTCGGGGTACTCCCGGAGGAGGGCGAGGAAGGTCTTGTCGCCCCAGTCTAGGTGGCCGGGAACGCCTTCGGGGACGCGCAGGGTGGCGTGGTCGCGGTGTGCGACCGCCCGGCGGTTCCGCGGGGGTTCTTCCTCCTCCTGGGGCCCCGCGGGCCAGAGTCCTCCGAGGAAGGCGGATACCCGCTGCGTGAGTGCGCCGGCTCCCGCACGCTCCCTCGTCTGGACTGGCCGCCTCGGGTCGCGAGGGTCGGCGACCAAGGCAGGGTCTCGGTCCTCTCCGATTACCAGCCGGTCGAGGCGACTGTCTGGGGGCGGGGGCAATAAGGGGGCCTCCGTAAGTCCCGTCTTCCACGGATCTGGAAACTTGGCCCGCGCCCTGCGCCCCTCCGTGGTGAAGATCAGGCGCATCACCAGAAACCTCCAAATCTCCTCCGTCTGCTTCTTGGCTACCACCAGGTGCGCGCCTGCCCCCATCCTGCAGAGGTGGCAGCAGATGTAGCGGGAGGCCCCGTTGGCCCCGACGAATAGAGTGTGGGGGGGGGGCCACCCGCGCGTGGACACAGGGCACCTCCATGACTCCCATGCCGCGCCGCGCGCGGGGCTTGGGCGCGGTCCCTCCCACCTGGCCGCCTGCCGCCTCCACGTGGTGCCGGATGACGGCGATCCGCTTGCGCTGGCTGCCTCCGACGCTCCGCTCCTCGCTGACCCTCGGGGGGCCCTCCACGCCCGGCTTCGCCTCCCCTCCTGCACCGGGCGGGTCCCGAGCCGCAGAGGGGGGGCCCTCCTTGGCCCGGACTGGGGGGGGTGATCCCCTCCCCCGGCTTTCCGAAGAGGAGGCGCCCCGGCTCCGCTCCCGGGGCCGGGGTCGTCCCAGGCTTCCGCTCCTCCCCCGCTCTGGGGAGCCGTCCTTGGGCGGGCGGTCTTCCGGTTGGGCCGGCGCGGGGGGGCCCCTCGGGTGGTGGTGGCGGTACTTGCAGCCCGGCGTCTTGCAGGGGCGGCTCTTCCAGTAGTACCGGCACACCCCTGGGGGGGGCTGGGTGTTGTCGTAGTACTTTCAGCGCTTGCGCGACGTGGACCCACTCCCCTTCCCCAAGCGAGACTTCCCTCGGGACTTCCCTCGGCCGCCCCGTGGCTCGTTCCCCCGCCCACGCCCCTCTCCTCCTTTCGGGGGTGTGCCGGGCCTCTTCCCCTTCCCGGTGGGACGGTCCTGTGGGGGTGAAGTCCCACGTCGGAGACCCAGGACGAAATCCTGCAGGGTGAGGGTCGTCTGGGGTTCGGTCTCGCGGTCCCCCTCGGAGTTCCGCTCGGTGTACCTGGCCCACGCCTCCGCTCACCTCTCGATCCGCCGCATCCGCTCCACCTCGGCCAGGAGCCACTCCCTCTTGGGGCAGGGCTCGCCGCAGCTACCGCAGCTGTCCCTCCTCCCCAGGTGGCAGGGGCCGCTCTGGCACTTCAGGCACCACCACGCCCCCACCTTGGTCAGGAAGTGCGCGGAGCGGTTCTCGCAGCGACTCCGACGGCCCCCCACCTCCTTCCTGCAGCCGAGGCACAGCCAGAGGCCATCCGGCTGGGCAGGAGGGTGGGGCTCACGCGGCTCTGCCGTGGGAGGCTCGGCCCTTCTTGGGCTGCGGGACCTAGGGGGTGGCGAATCCCGCGTGCGGAGCCCGGGCTCCTACCCCCCGGTCCGCTTCCTCGGGGGGCTGGGGCCCGTCCTGCGGGGGCCCAGCGAGACTTCCTGCCGGACGGAGCCCCTGGGGGTGGACGCGCGCCGCACGCCCGCGCGGTCCGGTGCCGGCGGCGGGCGGGATCCAGCTTTGCTCCCCGACCCTCCTCGCCGGCGCGGGGAGCGCTCACGAGGGGCTCGACTCTCCACCCTTCCCCTCCGGTCTGGTCCCTCTGGGTATGCCCGCCGCCCCGCGCTCCGGGGGCGCGTGTGCTCTCCCGGTCGAGGGCCCCGTGAGGCGCGCGCTCCTCGGCCCGGGTCGCGGCGGGGGCTGACGGGCGAGCGACGGCGGGACCCCTCGATCCGCCGTGGGGGCTCGGAGGCCCCAGCGTCCCTCCGGCTCGGGCGGCTGTCCCGGGGGGCCCTGCAGGCCCTTTACCTCCCCCTGCGGGTTTGGGTGGGTGGGGAATTTCGCCGACGGCATCTGGGGCCGGGGGCGCCTCCGCTTGGCGCGGGCGGGGCCACGCGTCCCGGTAGCGGATCCAGGTGAAGGCCTCCGGCGTGGGCCCCAGTGCGAGGGCGTGCCCCTGGTTGAGGAACAGCCAGGCGTCGGGGGGGTCGCCGCCCGCGCGGCTGGGAATCCGCGTCTCGCGGAGGTAGGAGTCCTGGAGCGTGCGCACGTGGAGGTCGACACTGGTGAGGGCGGGGCCTCCCAGTAAAGGAAACTCCCCTGAGGTTCTAAACCTATAAGAATTAAAGGTGCGCCTTACAACTGCAAAAAAAAATACAGATACGGCGGCAACTGCAAAAAAATGCAGATATGATCATGTTGTCAATGATGGACACAACGCCAACATATATTAAATATATATGTTGCAACTGCAAAAAAACAGATATGATGACACATGCAAAAAAAAACATATATTATAACATGTATCTTGTATTAACATATATATATATATTGGATGCACAGATATATCTTGGATTAACATAAATATCTTGGATTAACAGATATACCTTGATCATGTCCATGCATGTAACTACGAATGTCCGCGGCGCTAAGGCGGTAGGAATGTCCGCGGCGCTAAGACGGGAGCTACATTTTGAAAATTATCATTTTTCCAAACGTTCAGTTCAGTGAGTGTTGTAATATGGGATGCCATCCGTCAGCCAGAAACCCGACGGCTTCAATTCTGCAGAGAAGTGCAGTCCGCGGGTGCTCCCACGCTTGCGGGCACCGCGCAACATTAAAATAGTGAGGTCGCATAGCATAGCGTGGCGCGTGATCGGCATTCATCGGCGCTGCCGTCGCGCACTGGTGCCCATTCTAGGTCGTGAAGGTGCTAGAGCCCGCTGCGCGCGCGCGAAATATTAATCTCGCGCGCGCGCAGAGCACTCTAAACAGTTCGGAAGTAAACATTAATTAAATAGGGTGGGGGAGGGAGGGGAGTCGTATTCATCGGGTAGGTCGCAGTTCTGAGTTTAGAGTGGATCTGAACGTGAATGAGTCTGCGTGCTGACGTTGGCGGGTTTGAACGGGCCTGAGGGCGTCGAGTGCGCGCCTGGACGTGAGCGGGTCAGAGTGTGAGCGAGTCCGAGTGCGAGCGCATTCTGCGATGAGTTTCCGATGAGTTTCCGATGAGTTTTGATGAGTTTCGGGGCGGTGCGTAGTCGTCGCGATGCTATGCTATGCAATGCGGTGTAGGCTAGTGCCGAGCCCAGTGGAGCCCCCGTCCAGCGTCCTCCCGCATCCGTTCTGGCCCAAGCCTTTCGCGCGACCAGCAGCAGGTTCGCGCGCGACGAGAACCAGCAGCACCTCGCGCAGCACCAGCGCAACCACCAGCGCAGCACCAGCGCAACCAGCAGCACCGCGCGCAGCACCAGCGCAATGGCGGCTTGGATTCTGCAGGAGGATCAGAAAATGATGAAGGTGCCAATCTTCACACACGAGTGGGGCAAAGATGGCAGCTGGTTCCCGCTCTACGTGAGAACGATGACGACGGGCTCGTACGCTGGCGAGTTCCCGACGGTCGAGGAGACCATGAAGGAGGCTGAGCGCTCGCTCAGCTTCATTGAAGAGGGCGGCAATATCGACTTCTGGTTGGTGAAGATGCCCCACCCAGGGGATGCTATGCCACATGTTCCCGAGCTGTGCCACAACTACCCGCTCAGCGACGACTGGATCATCAACGACAGGTCGGCGCTCGTGATGAACGTCACGTATCCACTTTCTTGCAGTTTTGAACAGAACGAGCAGAGCAGCACGGGCGGGTCCACTGATGGCCAGCAGGCGACGGCGGACCAGCAGGCGACGGAGCCACCCACAGTGGGCAAGCCAGCGACGGAGGCCGAGGGCTACAACCAAGGGCGGTGCCAGCAGCAGAGCAGTATCGAAATTTCGACGCCAGCGGGCGACGCCAGCATCAAGGACTGGGTGGCGGCGAAGGCCTTCAAGACGAATATGACGTTGGGCGAGATCGATGGCTTGAACGTCGACGACATCTACAAGATCGGCTACGCGGCGGGGCTCCAGGCGAAGCAGGCTCAGAAGGACCAGCGCAGCAGCCAGCAGGACCAGGACGCTGAGGCCAATACGCAGTCCCTGGACAGCGCGGCGTCGTGGCAGGACGCAGGCGAGCAGTACCGCTAAGTGGCCGTAGACGGCGTGAACGCCAGCGCCTACAGCGCCTCCAGCGCCTACGCCAGCGCATACGCCAGCGCCTACATCAGCGCCTACACCAGCACCTTCAGCGCGAACGCCAACGCCGACGCCAGCGCCTACACCAGCGATACGGTATTCGTGGGCGCCTGACAACGCTCGCTTTCGCCTCGGCTTGCCCGAGGCGCCTCGGCCCGCCCGATACTTATAAGCGCGTTCGGCTTCACGGCCACTGGGAAAACTTTCGTCCCGATTCAAATGGGTTGCGCTACGCGTGTCCGCCGACACCCCTATTGCGACGATGGTGAAGGTTTCGGTTGACGTCCGATGAGTTTCCGATGAGTTTCGATGAGTTTCCGATGCTCGTGCCTGAGTGTGAGCGGGCCTGAACATGGGCGAGTCCCAATGTGAGTGGATATACATTCGAGCGGTCTGAACTGAGTGTGAGTGAGCCCGAGTGTGAGTAGGTCTGGACCTGGGCGGCCCCGAGCGCGCGTGAATCTGATTCTCGTCGCCGAGTCCATGGACCCAGGGGCGCATCAGAGTTGTGTTCAGCCCCGCGCCAGCTTTCGAGACGGTGGTCGCACCCGAGCACGCGGGGGCGGCGCAAGGAAAGGGTCGCAGGTGGAGGGAGATGTGTTTGGACTTGTGCGGGGGCCGAATGCGGTGGCAACGGGAGCTCCCCTGCCCAGCATTCCAAACGCGTCTTCCTCCACCCGCGACCCGTTCCACGCGCCGTTTGCTCCTAGGGCGGGGCGCTATGACTCGAGGCGGCGTCGCCTCCACCCAGCCCCTGATTCGGTGAGAAATCTGGCATCTCATGTTCGAGAGCTCGAACGAAGCCAAGTAATTCTGACTCTAATTCGGGCCCCCACTTCCTAATCAGCTCAGCGTGGAAATCATCGATTGCGTCCCAAACCAAACCGTCTATGCCTTCTCGGGTACGGTGCCATTCGATATGTTCGGCCATGTGCCCACGTTCGGCATAATCGTGCATTTGCATAGCAGTCCACCTGGCCCTCTCCTCGGGACTGAGCAAGATTGGAACCCCGTCGATGATGTCAAACTGAGCCGTGCCACCGTGCACTGTGGTCCCTGGTAGCGGGTGCGACGGGCGGCGCAGTAGAGCAGGGCGGGGGCGATATAGTGTTGTTGTTTCCTATGGGGTCACGTCGTCGTCGTCGCCGTCGTGATCGTGATCGTGGTCGTCGTTATTAGTCATCAGTTTCCTGTTCGGTCAGCGGCCGCGAGCGAGTCACCTCGAAGCGATCGACCCAGAGCAGGTGCCACGCGTCACGCGCCCATCTAAAGCTAATCTTAGCCCCTGGCTGGGGCTGCGGACTCTCCGACCTGGGGCTGCGTCGGGGGGGAGGTCTCCGAGCGTTCCCGCTTCATTGGGCCTGGGCTTGAAACAGCGATGGGGCGAGACAGATGGCGGGGCCGACAACGGGAACGATATGGAGGGCGAAGAGGAGGAGGAGGAGGAGAGGGAGGAGGAGGAGGGAGGAGGAGGGAGGAGGAGGAGGAGGCGGACGAGGATGAGGGAGATGAGGAGGATGAGGCGAGGAAGAGGAAAGTGGCGAGGTCGAGGAGGAAGAGGAGGAGAGGGCGGGGGGGAGATGGGGAGGACCGAGAGCTGGATCCACGGCCCGCCCCAAGCTGGCCGAGCGGGGGGGGGGCGTGCGTCTCTTCTCACCCTCTCCCCCGCTCACCCTCCCGAACGCCCCCGCCCCTCCCCCGTCACCCTCCCCCTTCCCCCATCCCCCTCCCCCTCGCATTCCTCATCCACCTTCTCCTGTTATCATCCTCCTCCTTCTCCAACAATTACTCAACATGAATGCTACTCTCCCATCTCGACCGTACCGCGCCGATTTCCGTCGCTCTGGTAGGAGTTTCGAACGCTGTCGATCGCCCCGTCGCCGCTCCAACGTGTCGGACCATTGGCCGTCGACGGAGTCAGCGCGCAAGCGCGTATTGAATCTCGAGTTGGAGGAGAGCTTGCGTTCGGTGAGACGCACTCGGTCGTGCACGGATGGCACGCTGTCTGCAGCACGCGGCCGCATCGGCGACGGATCGCACAGCGTGCACTCTCGGGCGGCGCAAGCACTAGTCCGACTCCGAGTCATTGACCAACACTGCCTCGAACACTGGATGCGGCAACTCGGCGGCTGCCGCGACCACCGCCACGAGCTCCTTCGCGAAGCCGTCGTAGAAGAACGTCCACTCGTTGAGCTCGTAGGTGCCGTCGCTCCACTTGACGACGTCCCTCCCGCACGAACTGACCTCGTCGATGTGGGTCGAGTCTGGACGGGGGCACTCGCACAGAAGCCTGGCCATCTTGTCCTCGGCGATGTTCGAGCTCACCAGCGTCCTCTTGTTCGTAGAGATCCTCTGCCAATTGCCCTGGTAGGTCGTGGTGATGGCGGCGCGGCCCAGACGCAGGGCGCTGTTGACCGCTGGGCACTCGGAGAACGACTGGCAGTCGAACGGCATCACGACCATGAAGAACACATCCCTCACGACGCACATGGCGATGAAGTGCGCGACTGCGAGCGCCAGGTCGTTCGCCTCCATGCCTTCGGCCGATATCTTGCCATTGACGAGGTCGTCCCTCCCGTTGATGCGCAGCATGTCGCCTGCCCACTCACGGGACGGAGGGGCAATCACGAGCGTCCCCTTCGGCTTGATGCTCAGCACTATCCGACACGCAAAGGCCATGCCAGCGAGGGTGCAGACGTCCTCCGACTCGCCCCTTCCGTACTTGTCGAACTCTGGGCACTGGAGGCCAGCCCGTCTCATCCAGCGCGCGAGCCTGCCGCTTCCGCTGAACATCTCCGCTGCGTCCATATAGCGAGGGCACGACCAGAACTCCCGTGTCAGCGCCTCAGCCACCCTGATGATCTCTCCCTGCGATGCGCTGTCGGAGAGACCAGCTTGCACCGCCATCGCCTCGAACGAACATGGGACGCCAACCGCGGTGGACGCGGCGCCAGGCCTCGTCATGGCAGCGGCTGGCCGCTTCATGGCCAATGGGCAAGGGCGGCCCAGACGCGGCGCCAGCACTCGGCCAACGCTCTGCCGATGCACGCATGCTTGAGCCAGAACGTCACCACGGGCAACGCTGGCCCAGGCCACCTGGGAAGCTCGACGAATGGCAGGGCAAGCCATGTCCACGGGCCCGCCTGGGCTGGAGTGCCCGAGCGCCCGCCTCGAAACACATCGACGTCGCTGCGCCCACGCAGCGCGATTATGTGCGCCACCGATCCGAAACTCATCAAAACTCATCGGAAACTCATCGAAAACTCATCGGGAGAGGGCGGTTGGTTTTGAACATGGGGCTCTCGCTTTGGTGCCGCGCGCATTCTTCTTAAGCGTTTGCAACGGTTACATGGGTGGGGGGCGGCTCCGTCTCAAAATGATGCTCTTGCTTGACGCTGTGCGACCGCGCAATGCAAAGTGCACGGGGGACTGGAGGAGCACCATGCGGACAGCGCGTCGGTCCGAGGACCAACCGCTGTGCTGTAACGCAGCGGGGCGGCCCACCACGCGCTAGACGCCGCAAGCCGTCGCCTCCCTATGGTGATCGGGACTCCGACGAGAAATCACGCTCTCGCTTGTGGCTTCCTCACGCGCGCCCGCGTTCGTCGGGGTCTGGCGGTGTCGGCGCGCAAGCGCACCTCGAATCACCCCGAACGGAGGGAGATGGGGGGGGATGGTTTGTGAATCGTGGTCGCGTTCCCCGCCCCCCCTCCCCATGTCTTCACGAGAACCAATCGCACCGCCTATGCCACATCGGCGCCGAGCATGCCCCGCGCGATGGCGAGGGGCTGGCTGCGCCCCGCCGCCGTAGAAAAAAACGATGCTGGCCAGCCGTCATATTCCCCTGCAACGACACGCGTTCAAAGAGCCGTTTCTCCCAATTTGACCGATGCACGCTCGAGGCAACCACTGCCGCTGGCAGATTCAACGATTCATCCAGAAACGTGGCGCACCGAAGCGGGTTGCCGTGCCTCAAGGAACGGCGCACGAGGTGTACAAAAAATGGTTGTTTGAACAAGTGGGGGACGTCTGCTTCTGCCATGTAATGGTTGTGCTGCTTGCACAGGTCCAGCAGCATGGACCCCGTCTCCCTATCGACGATGGTGGGTGATGCCTTCAGGAGTTGCATGAACGCCAGCAAATTTCTGCACGCCTCAGCGAGCGCAAACCCTTTCCCCATGCTGGCAGAAAACGTCTCGCACAAATGGAAAGCCCATGGGAGGATCGCGTTTGTTTCGGACCCCATTGTTTTTAGCCCTGGGAAGTCCCTCGTGCCGATCATACTCACTGATAGCTCATGCACTCTGTAGTTTTGCGGCACATCCGTGTCGTCATACCAATCGTTCAGCATGCCCGAGAGCCGCTCCAGAGAGGCTGGGACAACGACGTCTTGATGAGGCCCTGGGATCCCGAAAACATTCACATCCAGAATTGCCCAGATCACTGCGGATATACAACGGCCATGAACTCCCAGGTACAGAATGTGGAGCACGTCTAACGCGAACGTGAGGGATGGTGACGTATACAGGGCGGGCGAAAACACTGGGTTGCGATTCAGCAGTGGGCCCATGCAAGCCTGACCGCGATAGGTCGCGCGCCAAAACCTCACGACCAGGGGCAACGAGGCAGCGGAGAAATCGCCGATATCGCACAATTGCTCGGACGGCGTCAATCGATCACCAGCTTTGAGACCTAGTGACGGAACATCGTTTAGGAGCGCCCTCCCACGGGATCCAGATTTCCGCCGATCCCAGTAAGCCTACCCTCAGTAAAAACCTTGTCGGAAACCGACGCGCCTGCGCGACCGCGGCGGGCAACCCCCGAGAACGCTGCCACCCGCCACCCCGTCGCAACCCTCTCCGCCACACGCGCTCCGTGGCGCGACCGCGCGCTCTCGGGGGCCACCTTGCGTGGCCGCGCTTGCGCGTCGGTGTCGCCTTAAGTCGATCGGCTTCGGTGTGAAGCACAACGACGTGTTCAAGCCGCTGACAGGAAACTTCGTAATCATCCAAATCTGACTTCTGGCCCCAGTGGTCACTGTCCAACTCAACAGGGTCATAGTCATGTAAATTCTCGAGCAGCGAATTGCACATAAAACACGGGGAAAACATGCTGCCCAAACCCCGCAAACCGAACGTGACAGCCTGCTCCATTAAGTCGCCTTTCATCCAAACCACAACGCCTTTCCTGAGAGGCATGCCCGCCAAATCACCCCTGTGATCACCCGTGACAAACGGTGAGCCGTCGTGCATGGCCGAGGGGTATCGGCCGTCAATCAACGCCCGCATCGACCATGCTATCACGAGCATGACAGGGTAATGGCTACACCACCCTCGGCACCCGCACCTGCAGAATTCAGATTTCCTTAAGAATGCGACCGAATGTCTCCGCGACTGCGGTACTAAATGCATAAAGAAACCCAGCAGCGAGTCTGCTTTTCCAGTTCGCTCGCTCCTAGTGAAACGAATACCATCGGCGTACAGCGATAACAAAAGCGGGACATCTGGCCTGCACGCGCGAACGCCAGGGTGCCACCTGTATATTTGCTGCCACTCCTGAAATTCCGCATCATTTGTCAGGGGCCCAGGGTCCAGGGACCGAGTAGTTTCACACTCGTGTTGCAACGACTCATGCAATGGCAGCATGGGGATCCTCTTGGTTGTCCTACCAACACCTTTCTGATATATTGGAATGTCCAACCAGTAGTAATCGCTATCTTGCTTTCGGGGAATCGTTGAGTCCATTTTTCTCTGATACGTGCCGCCTGTGTTTTTCGGGTGCAGAGCGAGGTCACACACGCCGCCCTCGCAACCAGCTTCCTTAGCGAACCAGCTTATGATGCAAGCGTCCTTTGCTGTCATTGGCCTCGACCCTGCATACATGGCAAGAATATAATTAAGCAAGTCATTGCCTGCTTGCTTGCGTTCAGCTGCTCTCAATTGCTCGGCCTGCCAGTCTTCGCCCCACGATTCCCCAGCCATGGTGCTACGACACCTGGCGCGTGTATCCTGGGAACTGGGAGCCCGCCCTCGAGCCGAACCCTACGGGCCCCTGCACCCCGCCCCCTGGCGCTGCAACTACTAGCCGTCGGGCCCGTACCAGCGCCCCCAAGACGCCCTGGAAACCGAAACGGGCGCTCCACGGACAGCTGCGCCTCGCCGAGGTGCCGCAGCGACCCCTCGGGCCCGTGCCAGATCCACCCGAAGCGCACCCGAAACCGATACTGACCACCCGAGGCGTCTCCGAACCGAAACGGGGGGTGCCCGACCGCGATCGGAGTGGCGCAACACAAAATTCTGAATATTTAAAACTCATCAAAACTCATCGGAAACTCATCGGAAACTCATCGCTACAATCCCTGTGAATTTATAGTGTTTGAGCGAAACTCATCAAAACTCATCGGAAACTCACCGGAAACTCACCGGTATTTCATCGGTGGTTTCGTCGCCTCCGATCGCGGTCGGGCCCGAATTGTTCGGTCCGATCGGGTTCGAGTTCAGAATTTTCGCATCCGATCCGAGATTTTCGCATCCGATCGAGCTTTTCCCTACACAGCGCTTGCTGTCTCACCGCAGCAGGCTGTTCAGTGTACCCCGAATCGCGGGCCCGCCGCCAGCTTCTGGTTTGCCGTCCCCTTCACCTCCACCTCCTCCCTTCCCTCCCCCCCGTACTTCCCCTCCCCCTTCCCCCAATGGGGACTCCCCCTCCCCCTCCCCCTCTCCCTCCTCCTCCTTCTCCCTCTCCTCCTCCTTCTCCTCTTCCTCCTTCTCCCCCTCCTCTCCTCCTCCTCCTCTCCTCCTCTCCTCCCCCTCTCCTCCTCCTCCTCTCCTCCCTCCTCCTCCTCCTCCTCCTCCTCCTCCTCCTCCTCCACCTCCTTCCTCCCCCCTCCTCCTCCTCCTCCTCCCTCCTCCTCCTCCTCCTCCTCTCCTCCCAACTCTCCCCTCCTTAACTGCGCGGCACTGGTCGGCGGGCCTCGTCAAGAGGCCTGGTCGGCACTGCAGCCGAACGTCAAGAGGCCTCGAGGCCTCGTCAAGAGGCCGTCGTGCTGTCTGCCTCCGACTACCTGCCGCCCTGTGCCTTCTTCACGACCAGAGCGTGCATCTGGTTCAAGGCGTCGACCTCTGCGTTCAGCTTATCCACCTTGGGCTTGAGGATCGACGTGATCTGGTCGATCTGTTTGTCGAAATCTGCCTCCCCGACGTATGCCCTCACTGCGTCAAACTTCTGCGTCACCAGCTGCGCCACGAGCGCGTTGGTGGTGCTCGTGTTCTCCAGCGCCTCGACTGCCCTGCGGAGATCACCGCTCATCCTCTCGTCCGCCAAGGGCTCCCACGATGCCACCGTGCCGATGTTGCGCAAGATCATCTTGCCAGACGTGAGCTCCTGTCCGTGCAGGCTGATCAGCGTGCGAAAGTCGTCGAGCTTCTTCTTCGCGTCCTTCTTGGCCTGCTTCGGGTGGGGAGCGTCGTCACCAGCTGGCTCAGGTGGCGGCGTCGCCGTGCCGCCGCGGTCGCCCCTCGTCCGCTTGGTGCTCCGTGCAGCGGCCTTGACCGCTGCCTTAGCCTTCGCCTCCGCCGCCTTTGCTTGCTTCTCCTCCGCCTCATTTGCTTTCGTCGCCTCCACCTCCTTCTGCTTGGCAACGGCGGCGGCTTTCTTCTCGTCCGCCGCCTGTTGCTTGGCCTCGCTCTCCTGCTGCGCGACTGCGCCCGTCTGAGCCTGGCTCGGCTGGCCACCGCCCAGCGTGTCGTGCCTCCCCCCCTTCAGGAAGTCGAGCGCCAGGTCGTCCTGCACGCCCGTCTGCTCCTGGCACTGCGTCCACGCCGTCTCGAACTTGTTCTTGAAGCCCGACTTGCAGTAGAGGTATTCGGCGCGCTTGGTGAAGCTGTTCCACTGCACCCAGGGGTACCCCAGCTTCTGGCACGCCAAGACTGTGTTCAGTGCCGCCATCGCCCCCGTCTCTGTGATGCCGACCCCCGACTCCTTGCCTGCGATGACCTCGAACGGCTCGTGGGTCCCCCACTCCAGGTGGGCCTCCGTGTTGGTCTTCCTCTTAGACCTGTCGGCGGCGGCGGCGGCGGCGGCGGCGGCGGCGACGACGACGACGACGACTACGACGACCACCCATGGGTGGTCGTCGTAGTCGTCGTCATCGTTGTCGTCGTCGTCGTCGCTCCCAACCTGCGCTCTTGGTAGGCGTTCCACTGCTTGTCGACCCACTCGAGGATGCAGTTCTCCTTGCCGATGTGGCCCTGCGCATTCTTGTACTTCGCCTGCTCCTCTGCGCTGCCCTTCTTGAAGCGGTCGTACTTGCTGGCAATCGCCGTCCTCGACTTCGCGATCCTCGTCCTCCACGCCTCCTCGATCACCTTATCGGGCTGCTCGTCGTCGGGGCTTTCCTGCGCCCTGGTCGCGGGCGGCGTCTCGCAGCCCTTCGCCAACTCGTTGAGCCTCTTCGCCAGGAAGCCGAGCTGCAGCCCGCCTGAGCCCTCGGACGGGTTCTCAGGCAGCGAGACGCCTAGCGACGCCCCGCTCGGCCCCGCGGCGGTGTCGCCCAGCTGGCTGATGCCGAGGCCCTTGAGGTTCGCCTGCTCCAGCCCGATCGCCGCCCCGTCGATCTGCGTGATGCCCAGCGCGGCGGTGTCGGCCTGGGCCAGGCCGATGGCCCCGAGGTTCGCCTGCTGCAGGCCGATGCTCGCCACGCCGTCCAGCGCAGGTCCTGCCGACGATGCCGCTGCCGCCGACGATGATTCAGGCGGTGCATCAGCGCCCTCATCCGCACGCGGGGTGTCCTGCCGACGGCGAAAACCACCGTCGCCACGACTCCTCCCACGCACCCATGTCCGAACCCCCCACCCGAGTATCGGGCGGGAGGAAGGGGCGGTCTCAGCCCTCCACATCTCCTCCTCACTCCTCATTCCCTCCCCCTTCATCAACCTCCTAACCCTCACCTCCTTCCTCGCCACCTCACCCCCTCCCACGGCAGCTTTCGACTGCACCGTCCGTGCTGTGGACCCAGCGCTCTGACCAGCTGTCCTGGCGGTCGGGCAAGTCCTCGACGTGCAGGCCGTCCTGTATCGGCGAGGGGGATGCTCCCTCCCCTCCATCAATACTACCAACACGACAGAAACACTCGAGAGTCGAGGATCGAGGATCGAGACCCGAAGTGTTTTTTACCAGAGGAGCGCGTCGATTTCAATTTCGAAGCGGACCCAGCCGTAGGCACGAGGAGGCCCCTCGAGGCCCGAAACGGCCGTCAAACTCGAGAGTCGATGATGGAGGATCGAGGCTCGAGTTGTTTCCCAGGAGGGCGCTTCGATTTGAATTGCGAGACGGATCCAGCCGTAGGCGCGAGGGGGTCCAGGAGGCCCCGGAAGGCAACAACCGAAACACAGAATCGAGGATCGAGGATGCCTCGGTGCCCCCCCCCCCACTGCCGCGCCTCGCTGGAGGCAAGTCTGAGGGCGCCCGCATCGTCCCGAACGACCGCTGGAGGCCACTCGGACCGTCTTCGGCCGTTCCGAGGGGGCGCTCTCGCCTCGGTGCGAAGCCTGCCGTCCGTATCTATTTCGGCTACTAGACCCCTGGGCCCCACACGCGCCTGATATGGAGCCCTGGAGCCCACGCGCGCTCAAATACCGCAGAGTGCCCAAGAGCCAGACGGGCGACGGGCCCAACGAAGGCTCACGGTCGGCATCAAGCTCGGCACTCGCATGCTTGATTTGCGGAGTCTACCAGGGTGTCTCTGGGAGGCCACGTGAAAGCTGCCCGATCAAGCTCGGACAGCCCTGCCAGTTCGTGACAGACGGCCAGAAGGGCGACGGCGACACGCAGCAGGGCAAGCAGATGGGCAAGGGCAACAGCGACGAGCAGAAGGGCAAGGACAAGCTCAGCATCTTGTCACAGGACGAGATTAGCCTCTTGAGCCGTCTCCCATCGTGGCTGCACGACAAGCGCTACACCGACGACATCACAGAAGCCGACGTGGTGGCGGCAGATCTGCTCACGTACAAGGGCAAGAACAAGAGCAAGGGCAAGAGCGGCGACAGCTCGACGGGCAAGGGCAAGAGCGGCGACAGCTTGACGGGCAAGGGCAAGAGCAAGAGCGGCGGCAGCTTCGACCCCGACACGAGCAGCCCGCGCTCGCAGGCTCCGGCGCTCCAGGAGCAAGACGAGAGCCCCGCGAGGCCTTTGAGACGCTGGGCCAGTGGCGTGATGACGCCACCCACTTACACCATTATCCCACCGACGCCAGAGGACCCGCTCTTGTCGCCCCACACCCCAGAGGACCCGCTTGAGGCGACAGACCCCAACAACTCGCACGAGGTGCCAGGCCCGCAGGAGAACCCGCCCGCCGAGGGCAACCCGCACGAGGACTGAGGCCCGCAGGTGAACCCGCCCGCCGAGTGCAGCCCGAGGTGCCAGGCCTCCAGGAGAACCCGCCGTGGGCAACGCCCTAGGCATCCTTCCCCCTCTTCCTGCTATGCATGAGGGTCAGATGCGACACCCGATTCGGTGAGAGGACAATTAAGTAGCGCAATGGGAAGGGATGGGAGGGAGGGGTAGGATGTCAGATGTTGACGCGATAACAAGAATAACAATAAACAACGACGTGACGACGCCGACAATGAAGTTTCCCATATCAGGCGATGGGGTGGGGGGCTCGCCGACACACACACACACACACATATATATATATATATATACATATCGATAAACGCATCGGAGCCGAGGGGAAAACTCATCGAAACTCATCGGGAACTCATCGGAAACTCATCGCGATTATCTCCGCTTCCACGCCGTGCCATGCGCAACGTTATCCTCGCGACCTCGGAAACTCGCCGCGGTTATCTCCACTGCCACGTCGCGTCATGCGCTGAGTTATCCTCGCGACCCCCGCAATCGCTGAGTCGAGGGAGTCGGATCGCCGCGGAGGGCGGGGGTCCGAGAGGCCAGGGCGGAGTGGGCTACATGTTTTCCGATCGTGGCTCTCTGAAGTCGGAGCCCGTCAGTCTACTCGGCACCGTCTGACGAGTCATCCTCCGCCAGCTGCTTGCGCGCGTCCCCCATGAGCGTGCCCGTCGGCCCCTTGATGGCAGTCTGCGGGGAGGTGCCCTGCGCGGACTTGGAAGCCTTGGCGCCCGTGATGCCCTTCTCGATGCCGATGCGCTGGATGGGGACCTTCGAAGTCGAGATCTTGCCTGGTGCGGCGCGTTTCTTGCCCTTGCCCTTCTGCTCGGGAGTGGACGGCACGCCTCCTGCAGCAGCGTCTGCCTCCCCCTCTCCTGCCGTGTAGACCTCCCCGTCCGAAGCCGCCTCGGCGTTCTCGCCCGTGTCGTTGCCCGACGCCGCCTCGGCGTCGGAGGCCGCCGCCTCCTCGTTGGCGGGCTTAGCGGCGGCGGGCCTCTTGCGAGCTGCAGCGCCCCGCTTGGGCGCCGCCGCCGCATCGGCCTCCTGCTTGGCCAACTTCTCGGCCTCCTTCTGGCAGATCGCTTCGACAGTCTTCTCGATCTCCTTGAGGAGGTCCATCTTCGCCGCCATCGCCTGCTGCTTCGTAGTTTTCGGGTCGCGGGCGAACATCTCTAAGATCCGTTCGGTCATCACCTTGACGCCATGCTCCTCGTTGTCGAAGTGCCTGGTGGTCGCCTGCGTCTGCTGCTCCTTGGTGCCGTCCTTGAGCTTGCGCATGATGAGGATGAGCTTGTGGTTCGGACCCCGATCTCTCTTCAGCTCGACGTGGACCTTTGAGCCGTCAGGTAAGTATTTAGAAGGAAGTCCACTCTTGGCGCTATTCGGCTTCTCCTTCTGCTGATGCAGCGCCTCTGGGTAGCGCCACTCCTTCCCATCGGCCCACGTGGCAACCATGAATCCGCCCTGGTCGGATGACCGCGAGCTGTCGCAAAGCTCCACCCGCCGCGTGCTCGGTTGGATGCGCACTGCCGAGTTCTTGTTCTCGTCGAATTTGTAGACGTACTGCACCTCGGAACCTGCGCTGTCACCTGCAGGCTTGGCCGCGGCGGGCCTCTTCTTCGCGGCCCCCGTGCCCTCGGGCTCGTCCTCGCCCCCTGCCGCTGAACCTCCTCGCATTGACGGCCTTCGCCTGACGGGCGCGCTGTCCTCCTCGTCCGCGTCGTCCTCCTCCTCGTCCTGATCCTCGTTCAGGTTGATGCCGCCGGTGTAGCCCTGCTCCGCGATGACGGCCTTGTACCACTGAGGGGGGCCGAGCTTGCGGCGGTAGAAGGACCCCACGTGCATGCACAGCGTGCGCACCCTAGCCGTCATGTCCCTCACGTAGCGCTTCTTGGAATCGCCCTCGAACAAACTCCAGGGCGGCTTTCCTGTCCTCGCCTTCTCGGTGACCAAGAACTCGATCGCGTTCTCGCACGCGACCTTGCCGACGCTCAAGTTCGGCGCTGCCTGCTGCCTGATCGACTGCGCGACGAGCACCGCAGCGTCGGCACTTAAGGGCGCCTGGTCGCTGGACACAGGGAAGGAGGAGTGGTCGCTCTTGTACACCACGAAATCTGGTTTCGTCATGACAGGGCGCAGCACCTTGGTCAGCAACTCCACGTCCGTGCACACGGCGCGGGTCGTCGACTCGGACCCGTCGCTGGCGCCATCATCAGCCATACGGTAGAGCCGATCGTCGGATAGGGCCGAGCGTCGGGTATGGCATCTGGCAGCTGGTGCCCACTGAACTTGTGGAGCCAAAACGTTTACGGACACATAGATCGGGGCGCTGCTGATTCAAAACTCACCGAAACTCCCTCCAGGAATGCATCCAGGGCCCCGTCCAGGGCCCCATCGGAGCTCATCGGGAGCTCATCGGGATCTTCCGATTGGGATCCGATGAGTCTCCGACGAGTTTCCGATGAGGTTTCGATGAGTTTCCGAAGAGTTCACGATGAGTTCCCGATGGGTTTCGATGAGTTTCCGATGAGTTTCCGATGAGTTTCGATGAGTTTCCGAAGAGTTTCCGAAGAGTTCCCGATGAGTTTCCGATGAGTTTCCGATGCGTTTCGATGAGTTTCCGATGAGTTTCCGATGAGTTTCGATGAGTTTCCGAAGATCGATCCGATGAGTAGATAGTCGACGACGGGGGGGGTCGGCGAGCCCCACCCCTGAGCCCCCCCTCCGCGCGGGGCGGCGGCGGTCCACGACACCAGCCAACGCCTGCTCGAGCGTCTCGTTCGCGGGCACCAGCGTCGCGCCGTCGTCGGCAGCCTGGCGACGACGACGACGACGACGACGACGACGACGGCGACGACGACGGCGACGACGGCGGCGGCGGCGGCGGCGGCGACGACGACGTCGACGACTACGACTACCACCCATGGGTGGTCGTCGTAGTCGTCGTCATCGTTGTCGCCATCGGTGCCGGAACGACGGGGGAGGACGCCGCCGACGACGCCGCCGACGACGACGACGACGACGACGACGACGACGACGAGTAGAGATGGCCTCCGTGGCCGTCTCCTGCGCCGTCTCTGGCGGCGGCGAGGCCGTCTCCTGCGCCGTCTCTGGCTGCGGCGTGGGCGCGGCCGAGCTGGCCACGCTGTCCACCGCCGACGCCGCCGCCGTCGTCGGTGGCGTCGGCGGCTCCGCCGACTTCCCCGCACGCGGGGTCGCGGGCGGCGTGGCAACCTCGAAGGGTGCCATCGCGCGCGCCCCGCGGAAGCGCGCCAACTGGGCGCGCGGAGGAAGGTTGACCTTCCTAGTGGCCTCGAAATAGCCCAACATGCTCGATCGAGCCAAAACGCCGATCGCGATCGATCGAGCCAGAACGCCGACGACGACGACGACGCCTCGCGAGGCGTCGTCGTCGTCGTCGTCGTCGTCGTCGTCGGACGATGGTTTCCGACACCGCGTGGGGCGTTCGTCCCCGAACATCGAGATTTCGCGCCGCGGCCCCGTGCCCACGAGCACTGGGGCCCGAGATGGGCCCCCGTAGCGCGTTCAACCTTGATCGCGCGAGGCGCCTCCGCGCCGTCCGCCCCCGTCCTCCTCCTCCTCCTCCGCCATTTCCTCCTCGCCCGTCCTCCTCCTCAGTAGAGTTCGGGGCATCTGGGGCAGTGAACAACTACACGGATGGAGGGCGGGTACTTTCAAAATGACGCTCTCGCCCCGCTCACTGTTTCACTTACTTTTTCATGTTAAGCGCGGCGCCCGTTTATTTAACGAGCCGCGCCCCTAATTGTCTTAACCCGCGCCGCCTACGGGCAGCGGTGTACCCGACGGCCTCGTGGCAGTGTTCAACACGTACCACGTGATCGGGCATTATTTGATACGTACGCAGTGCAAACTCATCGGACACCATCGGAAACTCATTGGTAGTGCATCGGAAACTCATCGGATTCGATGGGCAGGCTTAAGGGTCGTTTCACCTGCGGCCCACTAGACTGCTTCAAGACGGCTCAAGATGGCCCAGAGACGGCTCATGATGCAGATATGACTCATAACTGCTATTTTAAGAAAAGATATTTGTCATAACTGCTATTTTTGCAGATCTGACTGTTAACTGCTATGTTTTACATATATTTGCCATAACTGCTATTTTTTGCAGATGTGGGTTATAACTGCTATTTTTTGCAGATATGACTTAGGACTCTTATGAATTTACATATATGCTCAACATGATATAAAAATGCGCATAACTGCTATTTTTTGCATATATGATTCACAACCGGTATTTTTTGCAGATATTTTCTGCAACCGGTATTTTTACCGGTATCGAACCTCAGGGTCTCGGTAGTCTCTTCCCGAGTGCGGGACGGCGGCTCCCGCCCGGAGTGCGTCGTCCAGGGGCGAACTGGAGGCCGGCGGCGCATCGCCGGCCGCCTCCAGCAGCTCCGCCTGGCAGCGGGTGGCCAGGGCGTGCACTTCCTCCTGATGAGGGGGGGTGCCGTGCTGCCGCCACAGCGAGGAGGCGGCGGTGCTCGGGAGCATGCACTGCCCTCCCTCCGGTTCGCCTTCCTGCAGCCCCAGCTTCTCCCGCATGCGATCGGCATGGGGCCCCGTGGGGTGGAGGTACCGGCCGAAGTCGAGCGTGCCCCAAGCCGTGCGGCGCGGGCAGGTGATGCACGCCGGCACCCCCGGGGCGGGCGCCTGTGTGGCGCTCTGCTTGGGCTCCCCCCCCCCCGTGGTGGGGGGGTCCCCCGGGGGTGTTTCCGTGCCCCGGTTGGCGTTCTGCCCGCCGCGGGTCCTCGGGCGGGGCTTCGGTCCCTTCCGGAGCGCAGCCATGCGGGCATCCACCGCCGCGGGCGTCACGAGGGGGAGCTTGTGGAACCCTCCGAAGCGGAAGAAGAGCAACCTGGTCTCCATGGGGAGGCCCTTCAGATCGTTGATCTTCTGGTGGGCGTCCCGGCAGCCGCTCCCCCGCCAGCGCGTGCTGTGGCAGTTGAAGGGGATGCAAATCCTCTTGCCCTGCGGGTTCTTAGGGGTACCCGCCAGGGCCGCCTTATACTCCTCCGCCTCCAGGGCCGTGCCGATGGGGCACTGCGGGTTGTCGTCCTGGCCGGCGCGCCCCGCCGGGGGCGGGGGTGGCACCTTCGCTCTGCTCGTCCGCGAGAGGGCAGACAGGGCGGACCGTTGCTCCCAAAACTTACGGGACACCACCCGGGCCCGAAAGAACCCGTTGGGGTGGTCCAGCTGGAAGGAGAGGGGCATCTGGAATCGCGGCTGGCCTCCCGGCCCCTCCAGGAGGTGGAGCCTGAACTCCTCCTCGGTGGGGTTCTGGTTTCTGAGGTCGCGGAGGGCCCGCTGGACGATCAGTCGGATGCCGTCCCACCAGTCCCAGTGGAGCTCCTCCCAGATCGCGAAGAGGCCCCCCTCCGTCCACTGGTTGGGGTCATCGAGGTTGAGCTGCACCAGCCTCCTCAAGGCGCCCCGCCTCTCCCTCTCGTGGTCTTGGCCGTAGAACAAGCAGAAGGTGGTGATGCTCCGGTGGGCCTGGTCGGCCCAGACGGCGTGGATCTTGGTCCAGGCGGGGCGCTTCTCCATGCGGGTGGGGTCCGAGTGCGGGATGAACCGTTCGAACTCCTCCCGAGTGGTCCGCGGGAAGTCCGATGCTCCCAGGGGCCACTTGGCCATCCGTTCCAGGTCGCGGCCCCCCCAGAAGCCCCCCGCGATGGCGTAGGCAATCCGGTTCGCGACCAAGATGGGGCAGCCTCCCTCGTGCATGATCATCCAGCGTCCGTCTCCTCCCCTCCGGGCTGCGTCGCACAGCTCCCTTCCGACGAGGCCCGGGCAAAGGGCGACGTAGAAGGCGTTGAACCCCCGGGCGGCGTAGACCGCCAGCCGGCACTCCGTCTTCTTGAGGTAGCCCAGGGAGCCCCCCACGTTCTTGGAGTCGTCGGCCTCCATGCGCTGGGAGAGGTTGAGGTGCTGAACAAGGTTGGCGGTGGGGGAACGAAGTAGTGGTTGCATCTGGTGTTTGGTTTATCATTTTGTGGCTTGGTGGGCTATTTTTTTGTTTGTGGTGTTTAGTGGCGATTGTAATTCTCTATTATAGCGGACTCCTGTTTTTGTGGCTTTGGTTTATTTATATTTTGGGGTGGTTGTGTGATTTTTGTAGTGTTGCTTTTCGAAATTTCTCATGTGGGATTGTGTTCGTTTGCCTGTAGGCGGCTCGGTAGGATCGGTATTGGAGGTTTGGGTTTATTGTTGGGTAGCGACCGAATCGTGTGAGAGGTGTGAATGATGGGGGCTTATTGGTGGGCAACTGTATTTCTTTAAAGCTTTATGTCTTATTGTAACTGTTTGTGGGGTATTTCGGTGTTCGGGTCAGTGAGAATCCCCGCCCGCCCTTCCCCCCCTGCCCCGGCGCGTCCTGCGGCGCCCCTCGGTGGGGCGATCCCGTGAATGGCATCCCACTGCGCAGCGGGCGGGAGGGGGTTCGAGCCACCGGACGGCGCGGGGCGCGTGTCGCGGTATTCCCCTTCGGGGAGGCTGGCGAAGATCCCCTCCATGACGCCCGGAGGTTGGAGGGCCTGCGCCGGTGAGGGCGGGGGGGGTCTCCCTGCTGGGGTAGGCCCCTCCTGCCCCTTCTGGAGCAGGCGCTTCTCGCGGACGCACCGCAAGAGCTTGCCGAGGGCGGCCTGCCCCCCCCGCTCCAGCGAGGCGGGGTTGCGGAGGGCGGTCGCCTCCAACTCCTCCGCGCACGGAGTGACCAACGCCAGGCAGGTGTCCGGGTCCTCGCCGTAGTAATCCTGGGCCGCCTCAAGTGCGGCCTCCACTCCAACGCCGTCCTGGATGGCGGAGAGGAGGGCCTCGAGGAGCCAGACCTCCGCCGAGGGCTCCCCCGACGGGTCGCGGGAGGCGCCTGTGGAGGGGGCCCCTCCCTCACGAGCCGGAGGGCGCGGTGAGCTTCCCCGGCGGGCGTCCCTCCCCCGTGGGGGGCACTCTTCCCCACCCGAGGCTTGGCCGGGCTCCTCGTCCATACGCCGGGCACTCCGATGGCGCCATCGGTCCAGCTCCCGGGAGTCCAGCAGCAAGACCACCTCCTGGACCCCGCCTGCCCCTCCGGAGGGGGTCTTCCCTTCCTCTGTCAGGGCGCTCCATTCTGGTTTAGTCACTTCGACGAACCAGGCAGGGACCCCTCCCGGGGGGGGGGGAGGGCCTGTCCCGGGTGACGGATCTGACCGATCGGGGCGGAGTAGCGAAGGCCGAGGGCGGCGAGGTGGACCACTGCCTCACCCGGGGGGCGGCCTGCTGGCGGCCCCCCCCCCTCCCCCCGGAAGACAAGATAGTGCTCGGCCGGGGGCCGTTTCCCACGCCCCCGAAGGGCTTCCTCCTCGCGGCGAATGTGGCCCAGGAAGAGGCGGCCAACCGCATCGCGCGGGTGGATGATGGGAGGCAGCGGGGATAGAGGGCCCGGAGGGGGGTCCTTCGAGGAGGCCGGCAGTCCCTCTCCCGGCCGCCCCTGGGGGGGGCCGGCGGACTGCGCCGCATGGAAGAAGCAGAGGAGCCTCCCATCCACCTGCAGGGCCCCGATCTCGTCGCGCGGGGGGGAGCCCGCGAAGGCGCAGAGGAGGTGCTGGCGGGCGAGCCGGTACACGCGCTTGTGCCGGGCGCATAGGGGGGCCAGAACGCGCCCGCTCAGCCGCTCCCATCCGGCGATGTCCGACTGAGGTTCGTCCTCGACCAGGAGGAGGGTGAACGCTTCGCCCGGGGGCTCCGGGCACGGGGCGCGGAGGCCGAGGGTGCCCAGGGTGCTTCCGGGTTGGCGCCAGCCCGACGGTCCCCGCCACACGCCCCGATGGTGGGCCCCTTGCTCTCCGACTCGAGCTGGCGATCCCGGGGCCTCCCCGCTCCGGCTGCCGTTCTCCTCTCGCGACAGCACCACGCCCCCAGCAGGTCTATCCCGATGGCTCGGGACATGGAGCAGAGGAGTCGGTGGGCGCCCCCGAGGGCGCGGACGAGGAGGCAAGCGAGGCCCAGGAGGAAGCCTTGATAGGGCAGAGCCTCCTCCAGGTTCAGGACGAGCCCCTCCTCCACGCCGGTGTAGTGGTAGCTGACCGCCACAATGTCTGGGGGGATCTCCGCTTCCCACCCCCGCGCCAGGTAGACGGCGCGCTCCCGAGCGTTCTCCAGCCGCTGACGGAGGGAGGGATCCGCACAGTGCAGCGCGGCACCGTAGAGGTACACCTGCCCTCCCTTCCGCGTCGCGGGCAGCGTGGAGCCCGGTTTCCGCTGCATCCGGACCATTCCCTCCTCAATGATGGCGAACAGCTCATGCGGGCGGCGGCTGGAGTGCCTCCCGCGGGCCCAGATCCAGTCCTGGAAGAACTTGTCGGGCGTGGTCCCGCCCGAGGCGGGCCCTCCCCACGCCAGCCTCGAGTCCTTCAAGGGGTGCGGGCGTTCGTTCCTGCGCAGAGGGCCCTTGCCCCGTGAGAGTAGGGCCGGGGCATAGGCCAGGAGGATGAGGAGGTCCAAGGCCACCAGGGCGGAGAGGAGGTAGAAGAAGACCAGGAGGTACTGGAGCCAGTGGGGGAACCCCTTCCAGCGGGCGCTCCCGAACATCATCAGCCCGAACCAGGCCCCTCCTTGCAAGAGGCCGTCCAGGAGGTGGTTCGGCCATCCCGGGAACGGATCCTCTCCAGGGGGTTCGCCAAGTGCCCGAGTACGCCGGCGCCGGCCGTAGGCCTCCGGGGCTCGGCGGGGCGCCCAGGCTGAAAGATGCGCGCTCAGCTGGCAGAGGGTCCGCTGGATACTCCAGGAATGATCATCTGAAGCCCCCTCCTCCGTCCGATTGCCCCCCCCCTCCCCTCCTCCAGCCGGGGACTCCGACGAGGAAGGCGCGGGGGGAAAGTCTTCCACGGGCGAGGCCGCGGGGATGTGCCCAGCAAGGGGAGGCACGATGTAGCCCTCAGGCTCCATGCAGACATCCTCCTCTACCTGCTCTGGGGCGGGGTCGGTGCCGTCGGCGGGGACGAAATCAACGGTCCCCACCATCCCAACGGCAGCCCCAATGGCCGCTCCAGCCACGGGAGCCGTGCGCCCTCCCGGAGGCAGGGCTCCCAGCTCGGCCGCGGCGAGCAGCAAGAAGCTCGCGGGGTGGGAACCTCCCCACTCCTTCATGATGAGATTAGGGGCCAGGGGCCCCTCCCGCAAAAGGCACAAGCTAGCTGAAACAGCTGCGGGAGGGAAGGAAGAGGAGGAAGGCAGGGGAGCAGCCGTTGCACTGCCGTGGGTGAATACCCCTGTTTAAGCAAGCCTAAACAAAACACTCGACATCCCAGGTTCTGAGGACTTCTCAGGCGAGAGTCTCGTGTAGTAGATGCGCCAAAACGCAAGTGAACTCAGCACGTTCATGCTGTAATGGCGCCTGCAGAAAGAGCCACACATGTATTAGACGACGTCGCACAAGAGATCATCAGGCATCCCCTGCGTGTGAGGATGTATCCATCAAAACGCATGTTGTCAGAACCTTCCTGACAAGAACGAGGACCACGCGAGATGGAATAATCGGAAATGAAAAACAAGATGCAACAATCTCAAGACCAATGATCAATTACGCAGTTTAGCTTCATGACCGTCGACAAGGGCAACGATGGACGTACGCAGACGAAGAACCGATCTCGGTGATGATCTATAGGTTCTATCATCTGTAAAATGGGGTCGATGGGGATATGAAGCGGGCGAGCCTTCAGTCCCGAAAATCTACGGGCGCATGTCTGCACAATAGCCAACGATAAGCACATGTCGAAGATACGAATTGAGCACATCTGAGCGCCTTTCTGCACAAATGATGCCGAACAAGTATCCTCTAGTATCCCCATGTAGAAAAATGTCTCAGGAGAAGCGCCTGCTTTCTTTATCTGCCAGGTTCATGGCCAACGAGCAATTCCGAGGCATTCCCATCGTGGACCTCCCCAGTTGCTTATCTCTGTAAGTGTGCACAAGCACATACATAGATATTTGTGATTGTCGCGGGCGGGGCAAGACGAGCCTCAAGCCTCTCAACATTCGGAAAATACGGGCCCAGCTAGGCAAGCTGAGGCCGGGCCAAATGAGAAGGACTCACTCGATGCAGCGCGGGCAAAAACCTGGCTAGAATTAGGACGACAAGGGGCCAGCGGAAAAGGAGGGGTAAGCAAAGCGAAGAGGGAAAGGAGCCATGAGCGACGGCAAGCCGCCGAGGGAGACACGCGGACGGACGCGAGGGACAACGGGACAACAGACGAGGTCAAGAGAGGAGACAACAGACACCACAATGGCAAGGAAAGGCAAGAAGAGGTAAAGGAGGAGCCAGCCGAGGAGGGAGGCGAGGGAAAAGGAGAGGGGCCAGAACACAAAGGCAGGGGAGGAAGGAAAGGGGGCGGGCCCAACTCAGCGGGTCGGTGAGAAGGTTCTCCTCCCGCGCGACCCGCGTGCGAGTTCTTCAAGGCGCGCCTGTAGCCCGTGCTCCCAGGTCGCCCACGGATCACTAGTTTCCACCTCGCTCCGTGGCTTCCACGACGCTCACGGATCAAGGCGCGCCTGCTGTTCCTCGTTATTGGCTGAACGCGTCGGACTACCACCTTGCTCCGCAACGTCTGTAGGCAGACCCTGGTCTCGCGCGCTCGAGACTGCAGGAATGTTGCCGGATTCAGGCTCTGGCTCCCACGGGGGAAATCAGAGAGGCCGTCGCAAGCGGCGACGGGGAGGTCGGGTGGGAGGATAAACTTATCCCGACAAAGCAACATAACAGCGATGTGTATAAGCATATCTGGAAGCATTCCCCTTAAGATTCAGGTGAGAATCCAGTTGTAGAATTCTGCTGTTCTCGCAGTCGCAGTCGCAATGACAGTCGCAGTGGCAACGGTCTTAGGATCCAATGGAATCCTAAGGATTCCTAGGGATTCCTAAGGCATCCTTAGGCATCCTTAGGAATCCAATGGAATCCTAAGGAAACCTTAGGAATCCGGATTCCTGGGGATTCCTAAGGATTCCTAGGGAATCCTAAGGATTCCGAAGGATTCGCCTGCCTCGGCCTCAGCCTCAGCCTGCCTCAGCCTCAGCCTGCCTCGGCCTCAGCCTCAGCCTCAGCCTCAGCCTCAGCCTCAGCCTGCCTCAGCATCAGCCTCAGCCTGCCTCGGCTTGCCTCGGCCTCAGCCTCAGCCTGCCTCGGCCTCAGCCTCAGCCTCAGCCTGCCTCAGCCTCAGCCTCAGCCTGCCTCAGCCTCAGCCTGCATCAGCCTCAGCCTCAGCCTGCCTCGGCCGCAGCTTGCCTCAGCCTCAGCCACAGCCTCAGCCTCAGCCTCAGCCTGCCTCAGCTTCAGCCTCAGCCTCAGCCTGCCTCGGCTTGCCTCAGCCTCAGCCACAGCCTGCCTCGGCCTCAGCCTCAGCCTCAGCCTGCCTCAGCCTCAGCCTCAGCGTCAGCTTCTCAGCCTCAGCCTGCAAAGGCGGCAGCACGCACCCTCAGCCTCGGCCTCAGCCTGGCCCTCAGCCTCAGCCTGCTCTTGCCTCAAGCGCATCTATTTTCACCTCCAGCCCTGGCCTTTCCGCAGCTTGCCTCAGCCTCTGCCATCTGCCTCAGCCCAGCCTGCAGCCTGCCTCAGCTTCAGACTCAACCGCAGCCTGCCTCGCTTGCCTCAGCCTCCTGCCTCAGCCTGCCTCAGCCCGCAGCCCGTTTCCCTCGGCAGCTCGGCTTGCATCCATCATCATCCTCGCCTCAGCCTCAGCCTGCCTCAGCCTCAGCCTCAGCCTGCCTCTGCCGCAGCTTGCCTCAGCCTCAGCCACAGCCTCAGCCTCAGCCTGCCTCAGCTTCAGCCTCAGCTTCAGCCTCAGCCTCAGCCTGCCTCGGATTGCCTCAGCCTCAGCCTCGGCCTCGTCCATCAGGAAGGCCCGGCTTGCCCTCGGCCTCAGCCTCAGCCTGCTCGGCATCAGCCTCAGCCTCAGACCTGCCTCACCTCACCTCAGCCTCCTCATGCTCAGCCTGCTCAGCCATCACCTCTCCTGCCTCTGCCGCAGCTTGCCTCAGCCTCAGCCACAGCCTCAAGCATCAGCCTGCCTCTGCTTCAAGCCTCAGCGTCAGCCTCAGCCTCAGCCTGCCTCGGATGCCTCAGCCTCAGTCCCCCCTCCCCTCGCCGTGCCTCTGCCTCAGCCTCAGCCGCACCTGCCTCAGCTCTGCTCAGCCTCTCAACCCTCTGCTGCATCAGCCCTCCGCTGGCCCTCAGACGCCGCAATCAGCGCAGCCTCCTGCCTGCCTCAGCCTTAAGGCCAGCCTCACCTCAACTTCAGCCTGCCTCGGCCTCAGCCTGCGTCAGCCTCAGCCTCAGCCTGCCTCAGCCTCAGCCTGCCTCAGCCTCAGCCTCAGCCTGCCTCGGCTTGCCTCAGCCTCAGCCTCAGCCTGCCTCGGCCTCAGCCTTCCTCGGCCTCAGCCTACCTCAGCTCGGGCATTCAAAATATGGCACAGGACTTGTGTTCTGGGAACACGAAGATCACGAACCGCCCCACAGTTGGCTCCGGGCAATCAAAATAGGGTACAGGAATGGTGTTCCGGGAACACGAAGAACACGAAGTGGCCTACAGTTGGCTCCAGACATTCAAAATGTGGCCTGGGAGTGGTGCTCTGGGAACACGAAGAACACGAAGTTGCCTACAATTGGCGGGATGCAAATGGGGGGATCAGTCCAGATGGGGAGAGAAGCGCAACCGAGGTACAAATTGTACCTACGCCCCACGGAGGAGGTACAATTTGTACCGACGCCACGCAAACAAGGTACAAATTGTATTTGTGACGACGCCCGCGACATGTGCGAGGATGTTAACGGGGGGAGAAGATACATATTGTACTTGCAACCCGCAAAGAAGGTACACATTGTACCCCAACAAAACGGTACCGGATACTCATCCCCCCATGTCCTCATCCCCCCATCGCCATCCGGCCGATACAATTGGCTCCGGGCGTTCAAAATGTGGCCTGGGAATTGTGTTATGGGAACACTAAGAACACGAAGTGGCCTACAGCTGGCTCCGGGCATTCAAAATGTGGCCTGGGAGTGGTGTTCTGGGAACACGAAGAACACGAAGTAGCCTACAGCTGGCTCCAGGCATTCAGATTTTTTCCCCACCGCAACGACATCGCCTGAAGGTTCGATTCGATCGCTCCGCCACTCTTGAAATCCGTTGCCCTTCAAGAGGGCTTTCCTCCCGGACGCACGCGACGAAACAGCCAACAGCAGTGCAGTGAAGAGGCCAAAAACTTGCAGTGGCCCCGGACTCGGGCAATCGGGGGAGGAGGGAGGAGGGGGGAGAGGAGGAAGGGGGGAAGGAAGAAGGGGAGCAGCGCAAACGGAGCCAACATGCGGAGCAGGAATCTTAAAGTGTAATGTTTGCCCCGCCCTGTGGGAGCAAACCTAGGGACGATACGACAATTCCCCAAGGTCGTATCGGTGAGACCGGGGGGGAAGGAAAAAGGGAGGGAAGAGGAGGAAGACGACGAAGAGGAGAAGGGGGGGGAAGGGAAGCATTGAAAAACCGCCAGGCTGCGGCAACACGAGCAGCATTGATGCAAAACCCACCCTAGGTTTAACTCGTGCGGAAGGCGCCATGCATGCGCTCAAAATTCAATATCGTGTGACAGGAGCGGGAGGAGCAGGGGGGAGGACAAAGAGAAGTGGAAGGGAGAAGGAAGGAGAACAACAAGTTGGGCGCAAGCACTCGCCAACATAAACATCATAAGAAAGGCGGGCACTAAGGTGCCCAGCTCGGCGCACGCTGCTCAGCAGCGGCTGGAGGGCGAGCCAGAGCTGAAAATGCAGCTAAGGGTCGGCCGGCAGCGGCTGCCAACCATCAGCACGCCAAGCGCATGCAAGCAAAGGCAAGAGCTGCCAATTAAGGAGGAAGGAGGGGGGAGAGGGAGGGAGGACAGGAGAAGAGGAGGGGGACTGCACGCTCGAGTCGAGCGCACTGGGCCTCCACAGCCGCGGATGGACCTGCCGGCTCGGAGTCACCGATCGGCACCACGATCCGGAGGGAGAGGGACGAAGAGGAGGCAGAGGACGAGGAAAGAGGGGGGGGGGGCGACTTCACGCTCTAAGGGAGCGCTCGGGGCCTCCACGGCCACGGACACACCTGCCGGCTCGGATCTGTGGATACAAGTTCCAGCCAGGAATGTGTAAATCAGAAGCTGCTGCGACGGATGCCTCCCCCCACAGGGGGCCGCAAACCCGAAGACAGGGAACCGCCCCCCGAAGACGACAGCGGCGACGCGGACGACGACGACGACGACGACGAAGACGACGACGAGACCGCGACGGCGACGACGCCACCACCGCCGCCGACGACGACGACGACGAAGGAGGAGGAGGAAGGAAACCAGGAAGAGGAGGGAAGAGAGGGAGGGACAGGAAGAGAAGGGGAGGGAGACGACGACGGCGGCGGGGGAAGAGAGAAGGAAGGAGGAAGCCGCAACAGCAGCAGCACGAGGAGGAGAGGGGAGGAGAAGGAAAGGGGGAGAGAAAGAGAAAAAGAAAAAAAAAAAAGAAGATAAAAAAAAAATACGAAAAAAAAAGAAAGAATGAGAAGAACAAAAAAACAAAATGAAGAAACAAAAAGAAAGAAAAAAAATAAAAAAAAAAAAAAAAAATGAAAAAAATAATAAAAAAAAAAGTAAACAAAGAACAGAAATGAAAGAAAAAAAAAGAAACCAAAATAGATTAATGAAAAGAAGAAAGCAACGGCCCCCTGCCCCCGGGCGTGGGGCCCCCGGGGGGGGGCGGGGGGGGAGAAGCAGAGATGCTGGCGTTGGCACGGGGCAGAACCGCGCGAATTTCCGACCCGAATTGGACTACACAGTTTTGACTCCGACACTGTGCTGCGTCGGCCACGCGGCCGGGACAGACAAATCTGCGGAAACAGAGCCCGGAGTTTCGGCCGCGTTCGCAGGACACGGCGCGCGGGCTGCGCGGACCTGTCGCTGCGCTCCGCCCGTCGTGCTGCGTGATAACGTTCGCGCGCCCGCTGGAGGAGGGAGGGGCGAGGGAGGGAGGAAGAGGGGGAGAGGGAGAGGTGCCGGCGTCGGCACGGGACAGAACTGCACGAATATCCACCCCGAATTGGGCTACACAGTTTTGACTCCGACGGTGTGCTCTATCGGCCACGCGGCCGGGACAGGAAAAAATTGCGAGCCTCAGACGTGGGAGGTGGTGTGGCGCTTGCCCTTCAACGTCTAGCTGCGTCGAGCGTCCGGGTTGCGCCTGCGTGGCCAGACACAAGGTCGCGGACGGCCTGCTGCAGCGCGTCTCTCGCCATGCGTGGCGTGCGACGGGTCGCATGCCTCCACCAGTTGTGTACTTTGTACACTGCCGCGGTGCGGAGAGCCCACAGAGTCAGCTCCTGCTGGGGCCGTTGATCCGCAGCGCGGTCCAGTAGCAGAAGCTGAGCCAGCCCGGCCTCCGGCGACGGGGCTCGCGGGATCCCAAGCCTGCGCCGTGCGAAGTCGGCGACGGCATCACAGGACGCGTAATGCTCAATGCTGTCCATCGCGTGTCTGCAGCCGAATATGCAACTCGAGCCGGCCATGGGTCCACCAGGCCATCGGCGGGCAGTGACCCAGCCGTTCCACAATGTCCGCAGAACTGAAGCCCACACCCTCGGCGGGACCAGCGGCGCCAAATGCTGCAACATCGACGCTGCTCGCTCGCCACGACGCTGCAGACTGGCTGGAAGCGAGCGCCGTTGCAGACGTTCCCCCATCCGGCCGACCATGTAGGCCGCTCTGTCGGGCTCCACGGCCCTGCACACAAAGCGTTGGGAACCCCGTCGAACACGATTATCCACGGTCATTGTGAAAGGGCGCGGCGAGCGCTCAGACAGATGAAACTCCGCCCTCGCCCTGCTAGCTCCAGCTCTGTCCGCTGCGGCCACCGATGCCTCGAGCTGGAAGACAAAAGCTCGATCCAACCAAGACGCCCACGTTGCGGCCCGAATCGGGGAGTCGCGTTGGTGGCGCCACTCTCGGAGCTCCCGTGCCCGCGAGGCAATCTGCACCCCCCCCTGGCTGACGGCTTCCAGGTGGGCCACTCTGCACTGGGAGGCGGCGACGCGGGCCTCGAAGTCGGGCAAGCTCTTCGGGAAGCCCAAGAACTCCAAACAACGTAGATCGAGTGGGCAGCACCAATGGCCTGGACCTGGCGTGAGCCGGCGCACGGCCGCGATCTCCGCCTCCACCCGAGATGGAGGGGGTCTGTCCAGCTGCGCCACGAAGGTGAGCACCGGCAGCACACAGACGGAGTACGCAGCCAGCGTATAGAACAGCCCTGCGCCGACAGCACCCCACGACTGCGCGCGCTCGCTGTACTTCCGCAGCGGAGCGTCGTACGCTCGGTTCCCGCACCCAGGCCCAAGGTAGAAGCCCAAGTACTTCGCGAAGCTGGATATGCGTATCCCAGCCCATCCGGGGCAAGCGCTGGACACGTCGTTCTGGACCACTGCGTTGTCTGCGAGAAAGAGGGGCACCAGGATCGTCTTGGAAATGTTTAACTGGAGGCCCGACATAGCAGCGTATTCGGTGAAAACGACCGCCAGTCTCGGTAGCTCGCGCAGGTAGTCCGGAACAACACCAGCGAGGTCGTCGGCGTAAGCCCGTCGCAGGCTGCCCAGGGAAAGTCGCCGCAAACGTCGAAGCAATATGTCGGCGGCGACTGCGAATATGAGCGGTGAGAGCGGGCAGCCTTGCCGGATTCCAGCTTTCAGAGCAAAACCTGGGTGGCGGGACCCGGCGACGACTAACTCGCATTTGTTGTCCTTGTACAACGCCTCGAAGAAGTGCAGGAACCAGCCGGGTAGGCGCAGGTGAGAGAGGACACAGCGAAGGAAATCGTGGGCCACGCTCGGGAACGCGGCGCGGAATTCGAAGAAGATGGCGGCGCCGGCCTCCTCCTGTAATGCGCACCGCATCATGTCGTGATCCACCGCGACCACATTCGAGAACAAGGAGCGGCCTACCAGAAATCCTTGTTGCATGTCAGACACCCATTCGGCCAACAACGGCTCCACCCTCAGACGTACAGCGTTTGCCGGGAGGCGGTTCTCGCAGTTGGAGATGTTCAGGGGCCTCGTGTCCGATGGCGCGCAATAGTCTCCGACAATCGCCGCTTGCCCCGTGGGGCTTTTGGGCAAGAACACCATCGCGCTGGAATTGAAGGACTGGCCAGGGAATAACCAGTCCACGTGCAATTCCTCGATCCGGTCTGGACCACCAGGAGCAGCCATATCCAGAGCGGCCGCCAAAAGTATGTCCACTGCAAGACCCCCTAATCTTTGCCACGCCAGGAAGGTCACCCCGTCGGGGCCCGGCGCCGACGGCGGCGCCTGCCGCAGCGCATCTTCCACATCGCTCCAGCGAAGTTGCCATCGTGGATCCGCTTCTTGAGGCATGCTCTCGTGAGGCTCGTGCGGCGGCGGCGGCGGCAGCTCCTCGGCCAGCCACCTGGACAGGAGGGCCGCGTCGCATCGGCGAGCGCCAAATACGTCGCTCCAGCGCGCCCGGAGCGCCTGTGCCATGTCCTCCGGATTCGTCGAAACCCTGCCGCCCTGTAGCTGCACTGCGCACACGCCCCCAGAGCGACCTGGACGTAGCCGTCGCAATCTCGACACGATGCGTCCACGGCGTACCTGGGCTTCATCATCTGATAACACGGGGAGCTCTTGGTGCAGGTCCTGGAGATCCGCGATCGCCGCGTCGCGGGACAGCTCGACGGCATGCCGGCGGAAGGGGCGAAGACCATCGCGGAAGCGTATATCTTGAGAGAGGGGGTTCGGCGCCAGGTCCTGTAAAGCTGGGTATGCTGCTAAGCATTTCCTCATGATCCCGACGCGCCCCGTCTCTGCAGCTCTAACAAAACGCATCGTCCATCCGACCCTGTCGTCCAAACGCGCCGCCGCCGGCGGCGAGCGGGCCATCTCTGCCCCCATCCGATCTGAGACCACCCGGATGGCGCGCTTCAGGAGCAGCAACTTCCGAATGGGCTGGTCGGAGGCCAGGTTGCTGCTCAAGGAATCGTGGAACTCGGTGGACACCCGCTGCGGCCAGGATTCATGTCGCACCACCTCCGGCGCGATCGGGCGGAGCTGGTCGGGGCGCTTGGCCGGGGGGCGACGGAAGAACGAAATAGCCCGATGGGCTTAAAGGCGCGGGACCCACTCGAGGGCCGCGCATCCGAGAAGTCGGTCTAACTGCTCGCTGGAGTCGCAGTTTACGTAGACCCTGTCGAGCCGAGACCTGGCCGAGGCGGAAGCATGGGTGGGCGCATCCTGGAAAAGCTCGTAGAGGTCGATCGGGGACTGCACCTCCTGGCACCAGTGGCGCTCATCTCCGGCATCTCGGCCTCCTGAGTCGCCCCCGCTGGCGAGCCCGAAACGATCCCCCGCCTCCACGACCCAGTTGAAATCGCCTGTCACGACGGAAAGCGCCTCGGAAGAAGGCCGGCATGCAGAAGCCGCTCGCCGGCGCAGGTCGTGGCGCTGCCGACGTATGGCCACCTCGTCAACTGGCGCATTAGATCGCTCACCAGAGGAGCACGATGAAGAGGAGGACGAAGTAGATGAAGAGGAAGAAGCACGGGTGGCGATCAGGCGCGGCGTGCCCGTCGGGAAATAGACGGCAAATATATCCAAGGACCCTGCCGGGCCGCGAAGCCGCAATGCCGCAGCTCTCCCAGGAAGGACTTCGCGCCAGTCCGCCCGCACCCAGTCGAACTGGTCGAGGAACGCGCGGCGCACGATCACCCCGACCCCTCCGCGACGGGTGGAGCCCAGAGACCACCAACCCACGCAGTCCCGCGGGCAGTCCCACGCAGCCGCAGCACCCGCCGACCCATGGGACTCGGAGATGACTACGAAGTCGTGCTGAGATAACAAATGCTTCACGTACCTGGCCTTCGGGAGATGTCGACGAGCAGCTCGTGCAAATAGAGCCTGGCTGTTCCAAGCCGCACCCCGGAAGTCGCCCGTGAATGGCGCGTCGAGTGTTCGCTGTCGCGGTGCTGGGTCAGGTCGTAGATCACCAGGTGCATGCATGGGCGGCAGGGGTGGCCCATGTAGTCGACGAAATTTGGGCGGTCGGTGAGCAGGAGGAAGCGGCACCTCCTCCGCAGCATGGGCAGCGCCACCATGCGGAAGAGCAGCGCCGGCGGCGGCAGCGGCCTCGGGGACGGCATCTGCGCGAAGATCGTGCACCCCATGATCCCCGTGAAGAAGAGAGAAAGAGATGTCGAAGATGAAACTCTTGCAACCGAGGCGCGAGACCACCTCAATTATCGGGGCTCTCGGCAGCCCCTGCCCGGCTAGCCCACTTAGCGCCCCGCGTCGCGGGGACCGGGGCCGCGCGCGGAGGCAGGGCCCCGGCCCGCCTGCCTCCGCCCCCCGTTTCCCGGCGGGCCTGACATGGAGTCGAACAGGTCAATGTGCACGGCCAGGCTGATGAAGTCAGAGCCCATCTGGATGGCCCGGCCGTGGAAGGAGTCCATGAGCTGCTGAACCGAGCTCGCATCTTCCAGCAATATCCTGACCCGACCGGGCGGCGCTGAAGGATCCTGCGCAGCCAGCCACCTCCAAGACCCTGGCCCCATAGCGTCCGTCAGCGAGGCGTCTGTGAGCGAGACCCCCAGGGAGCGCGAGACCTCGCGCATGAGGTCCGCGACCATCTTCTGCGGATCGTAGCCCAGAGAGCCATGGAGGGTGAGCTCTGCCGATGAATCCGCTGTGCGGGATGCGGCGCCTCTCCTGTCCTGAATCCGTCTGGTGGCGTCCAACTGCCTTGACGTCGCTGACGGGGTAACCCACTCGCGGCCCCCGTGACGAGAGGGACGACGGCGAACGCGAAGAACTGCCGAGGAGGTGTCAGCAACCATGATCCGATCAAGGACTGGTCGCCAAACGTCAGGATCCGCGTTGGTCGTCACGGTCACCAAGCGGCTGGACGCGAACACTGCCTCCTGGCATAGATACCATATATGGTAAAAGGCTTCAGGCGTCATCAACTCCACGAGCAGCGCCGAGCTATCCTTGTAAAGGGAGCGCCTCCCCACGTACACCGACTCAGGGAGGTGGAAGAGACGACGGAGCGAGTCAATGTAGCACCGGGCGTCCAAGGAGACGACCCCCACAGGGAAGTAGATCTCCACCCGAGCGCGTGGGAGGCCAGCTGAAGAGGCAGGACTACGGGAAGGGATGCCGACAAGTACTCCCAGGTGAACGCCAGATTGCTCAACGCAACGCCGTACTGCTAGAAAGTCTCCTGCCGGAAAGTCCACAATCAAGCGCTCAGAGCTCTCCACGGAGAAGAGCGGATCCGACAGGCGGGCCACGGCATGTGGGGACCGAGCCAGGGACGTCGACAGCGTAACCAGCATAAGGCCCTGGTGTATAACACGAGGATTGCACTGACCAGCGAGTACTAGTTCTACAGGCTGAGTGATGAAAGATACTGCCCGGACCAAGGACGCGATGAACGGCTTATCCCCCAGGAGCTGGTGCCAAAACGAGTCCTTGATCGCCTCCACCGTGGTGCAACCTGGGAACAACTCCATGGGGACAGCGAGGCGTAGAGACTTCTGAGCCCCCATCGCCAGGGTCCCAGGAGACCGGGAGAAGCAGGAAAGCATGCGCCCTACGGCGGCAGCCTCCTTTGGGGCCCAGAGGAGCAAGCCATCGCCCTCGACCTCCTGGTAGACGTCCTCCCCCTTGTACGCGCGGTCCGTGATGAGCCTGGCCTGGGGCGCCGTCAGAACCGCCGGCGACGAGGTACGAGAGGGCAGGGCCGACGACATTTGGGTGGCGACCACCTCGTTCTGGAGAGGCGCAGTCTGTCTGACGTGGTCAAGCGCCACAGATCCCAACTCCTGCCAATGAGGCAACAGAGAAGACCCCCTCAACCTCCTCCGCTCCTTGATGATCCTCGGCAGCTCCTTCAAGCAAAGGTCCACGGCCTCCCGCATCGATTGCAGAGCGAGTAAGGCCGCATCCCGCTCGGAGGCATCCCATGCCGGGGACTCCGCACATGAGAAAAATAGTCGTGCTATCTCCCACCTCCTCTCGATGACAGCCGCGGACGGCTGTGGTCCTTCCATAGCGGGAACGCCGATGCGGATCCACACGTCCCCAGCGTCTGGCCGGAAGCCCAGGGTCTCCAGCATCTGTCGCACTGGAGCCCATGCCGAAAGCGAAGCACGTGGGACAAGCTGAAGTCGATGATTGCGGAGCGCTGCTTGAGCATGAATCACGTCGAAATGCTTCATCAGCTCAGCCTCCACAAGCTGGACGAACGCATCAGCCGAGACGTCCCTACCAGCAACTCCCGGGCCCCGTCCTGCGACCGCCGGCGACGCGCCCAGCGCTCCAGCAGCTGAATTGGGAGCAAGTCCCGGCGGCGTGCCGACTCCAGCCAGCTGCAAGGCGGCAGCGGCCTGGGTGAGGCCGGAGTCGTCGTCCATGCTCGAGGCCTCGGCCGCGGCGGCCGCCATGGCTGTGCTCGCGAGCGCAGGAACCGGAAACCCATCGGTTTACCCGCGCACGCGACCACGGGCGCTGGAGGTCTCGCTTGGGCTGTGGCCTTGGGCTGGATCCTTAAGCTTGAACCAAGTTCTGGGAACACGGCTCCAGTCATTCAAGTCTCGCTTGGGCTTGGCTCCAGGCATTCAAAATGGTGTTCTGGGAACACGAAGAACACGAAGTGGCCTACAGTTGGTTCCGGGCATTCAACATGTGGCCTGGGAATGGTGTTCTGGGAATGGATGCCTAAGGATTCCTAAGAATTCCAAAAAGTCCATGAAGGATTCCTACGGCTGGCGGATCCGTCCGGTTCCTTGTCCGGTTCCCGCCCAGAGCCCCCTGGGGCGTCAAGATGCTCTCTTTTGACACCACTAGAAACCGATCAGCAGAAGCTGTTAAGTAAATTATCCCGGCAAAGCAACCTAACAGCGATGTGTAGAAGCATAGCTGGAAACATTGCCTGTGGTATTCATGTAAGAGTGCTGTTGTAGAATTATGGTGTTCTCGCAGTCGCATTCGGATTCGCAGTGGCAGTCGCAGTGGCAACATCAGCGGCAGTCGCAGTGGCACTGCCAGTAGTTGCAGTAGCAATAGCTACACTAGCAGCAGCAACAGCAGCATCAACAGTAATAGTAACAGTAGTAGTAGCAGCAGTAGAAGTAGTAGTGATGGTAGTAGTGGTAACAGTGAAGTAGTAGTTGTGGTGTGTGGAATGAACGAGTAGGAGTGATGGGAGCAGTGGTAGTAGCAGTAGAAACACTGCTTTCAATAACGGTATCTCCAAATGAGATCTTTGTATAAATGCATTGAGGCCTAAACGAGACACTGCTATCAACGGATGCGATTCCAAACGAGACACTGCTATCAACGGGTTGAGCCTCAAACGACACACTTGCATCAATGAGTGTAGCTCCAAAACAAGCACTCCCATGAATGGATTTAGTGTGATGTCGTAGTAGTAGCACTAACATGGGTCAGGAACACCGCCGCCAGACCGAGAACTATCAGCATGTCCTGGCATTAAGGTGTGCAGTAGGCGCTGCGCAGTTCGTTTGAAAGGAAATCTTCGAAAGCAGGGCTGTAGCCAAGAAGGCCACGAGGACGATGATGATGAAGATGATGAGTCTTGGAAGTCTGGGAAGTGGAAGAGCACGAAGTGGCGTACAGTTGGCTCCGGGCATTCAAAATGTGGCCCGGGAATGAAGTTCTGGGAAGTGGAAGAGCACGAAGTGGCCTACAGTTGGCTCCAGGCATTCAAAATGTGGCCCGGGAGTGGCGTTCTGGGAATTCCAAGAACACGAAGTGGCGTACAGTTGGCTCCGGGCATTCAAAATGTGGCCCGGGAATGAAGTTCTGGGAAGTGGAAGAGCACGAAGTGGCCTACAATTTGTGCTCCAGGCATTCAACAGTGGCCGGGAGTTGTGTTTCTGGGAAGTCCAAGAGCCACGAAATTGCCTAGAAAAAATGTAAACTAACAGTAACAAAGCAAACAAGTTGGCTCCGGGCATCCAAAAATGTGGGCTAACCGGGTTATGGAGTTATCTGGGAAATCGAAGAGCACGAACGTGGTATACAATTGGCTTACGTGCATCCCAAAATGTGGCCCCAGGGAATGGAGTTCTGGGAAATCGAAGAGCACGAAGGCCCATACAGTTTGCTCAGGGCATTCAAAATTTGGCCCAGGGAACGGAGTCTGTGCGGGAGGTCGAAGAGCACGAAGTGTGTGACGTTTGCATCCGAAAACGAACCCGGCCTCGCCCCGCAAATAGAAATCAACCCCCCATAGGGGATGTGCAGATGCTGTCTTTTGACTCAATTGGAATCCGATCAATCTTCGCTGTTAGGTAAAAACCACCATAAACAGAAACTCGTGGCGTGCGGAGCGGCAAAAGTTTGTGTTCATTGCGTTTTCCATATTCGAAGGTCAGAGAGGCTGTCGCACACTGCGACGGGGAAGTCGGGTGGGAGGTCGGGGGGAGGGGTCGCCCAGGCGAGGCGCGTCGAGAACACAACCCAGGGGGAGGGAAGCAATTGGCGGAGCAACTGAAACCACCCCAATTGCAACTGGGACTGCCCCGGTGGCGCAGAGGGGGCCGGAGGCGGGCGGAGCAACTGAGAAGGGTGGGCGGAGCAACTGGGACAGCAACTGACCCAGACTGCCCCACACTGCCCCGACTGCCCCAAACAGCCCTGCCTCAGACTGCCCCAGACTGCCCCGGAGTGCCCCAATTTCCCCACACTGCCCCAGATTGCCCCAACTGCCCCACGCTGCCCCAGACTGCCCCAGACTGCCCCAACTGCCCCACACTGCCCCAACTGCCCCAGCTGCCCCAACTGCCCCAAACTACTCCAAACTGCCCCAACTGTCCCAGACTGCCCCAGACTGCCCCAACTGCCCAGACTGCCCCAGACTGCCCCAGACGACTGCCCCAACTGCCCCAACTGCACCAGACTGCCCCAGACTGTCCCAGACTGCCCCAGACTGCCCCAGACTGCCCCGACTGCCTTAACTGCCCCAGACTGCCCCAGACTGCCCCAGACTGCTCCAAACTGCCCCAACTGCCCCAGACTGCCCCAGACTGCCCCAGACCGCCCCAACTTGCCCCAGACTGCCAATGTGTTTGCCCCAGGACTGCCCCAACGCCCAACCTGCCCCAGACTGTCCCCAGGATGTCCCAGACTTCCCAGGACTGCCCCAGACTGCCCGACTGCCTACCTGCCCCCAGGGGGGCCCTAGAGTGCCCAGACGGCCCCAGGACTGCCCCAACAGCCCCAACTTTCCAAGGGGCGGCGGAGGCGGGGCGGATGCAACTGAGACTGGGTGGGCGGAGCAACGGCCAGCAACTGGGTTCAACTGCCCCAGACTGCCCCAGAATGCCCAGACTGCCCCAGAATGTGCCCCAGGACTGCCCCAGACTGCACCAATTGCCCCAGATGCCCCGACCTGCCCGGACTGCCCCCAGACTGGCCCCGCTGCCACACCAGCACCCAAACCTGCCCAGTCGGTGAGCGCCCACAGGTACGGGCTGGTCTTGACGCCCGGAGTACCCCAACTGCCCCCAGACTGCCCCAGACTGCCCCAGACTGCCCCAACTGGCCCAGACTGCCCCAACTGACCCAGACTGCCCCAACTGCCCCAGACTGCCCCAGACTGCCCCAACTGCCCCAGACTGCCCCAACTGACCCGGGCTGCCCCAACTGCCCCAGACTGCTGCAGACTGCCCCAACAGCCTCAAACTGTCCCAGACTGCCCCAACAGCCCCACACTGCCCCAACTGCCGCAGACTGCCGCAGACTGCCCCAACTGCCGCAGACTGCCCCGACTGCCCCAAACTGTTCCGGATTCCTCCAGACTGCCCCAGACTGCCCCAACTGCCCCAGACTGCCACAAGTGCCCCACACTGCCCCAACTGCCCCAACTGCCCCAGACTGCCCCAACTGCCCCAACCTGCCCCAGACTGCCCCAGACTGCCCCAACTGCCCCAACTGCCCCAGACTGCCCCAGACTGCCCCAGACTGCCCCAGACTGCCCCAGACTGCCCCAACTGCCCCAACTGCTAAGGGGGCCCGAGGCGGGCGGAGCAACTGATACGGGTGGGTGGAGCAACTGGGCCAGCATCTGACCCAACTGCCCAAACTGCACCAGACTGCCCCGACTGCCCCAGACTGCCCCCCCGACTGCCCCAGACTGCCCCAGAGTGCCCCAACTGCACCACACTGCCCCAACTGCCCCAGACTGCCCCAGACTGCCCCAACTGCCCCAGACCGCCCCAACTGCCCCAGACTGCCCACGCTGCCCCAGACTGCCCCAGACTGCTCCAGACTGCCCCAACTGCCGCAGACTGCCCCAACTGCCCCAGACTGCCCCAGATTGCCCCTGACTGCTCCAGACTACCCCAACTGCTCCAGACTGCGCCAGACTGCCCCAGACTGCCCCAACTGCTCCAGACTGCCCCAACTGCCCCAGACTGCCCCAACTGCCCCAAACTGCCCCAAC
>CAUYUJ010017940.1:0-21034 GCA_963575745.1 Prorocentrum cordatum
TGTGTGTGTGTGTGTGTGTGTGTGTGTGTGTGTGTGTGTGTGTGTGTGTGTGTGTGTAAGTGTGTGTGTGTGTGTGTGTGTGTGCGTTTGTGTGCGTGTGTGTGTGTGTGTGTGTGTGTGCGCGTGCGTGTGTGTGTGTGTGTGTGTGCTCGTCTTTGTATGCGTTTATGTGCATGTGTGTGTGCGTGTGTGTATGCGTGCAAGTGTGATTATGTGTGTGTGCGCGCGCGTGTGTGTGTGTGTCTGCGTGTGTATGTGTGCGTGTGTGCATGTGTGTGCGTGTGTGTGTCTGCGTGTGTGTGTGTGTGCTTGTGCGCGTCTGTGTGTGTGTGCGTGTGTGTTTATGTTTGCGTGTGTGTGGATGTGCGTCTGTGCTTGTTTACGTGTGCGTGTATGCGCATGTGCTTGCGCGTGTGTGTGTGTGTGTGTGTGTGTTCGGGTGCGTGTGCGTATGTGTGTGTGTGTGTGCGTGTGTGTGTGCGTGCGTGTGTGTGTGTGTGTGTGTGCGTGCGTGCGTGCGTGGGTGTGCGTGTGTATGTGTGCGTCTCTGTGCATGTGTGTGCGTGTGTGTGCGTGTGTGTGTGTGCGTGTGTGTATGTGTGTTTGTGCGCGTCTGTGTGTGTGTGTGTGTGTGCGGGTGTGTTTATGTTTGCGTGTATGTGCATGTGTGTGTGTGTGCGTGTTTACGTGTGCGTGTATGCGCATGTGCTTGCTTGCGTGTGTGTGTGTGTGTGTGTTCGGTTGCGTGTGCGTGTGTGTGTGCGTGTGTGTGCGTGTGTGTGTGCGTGGGTGTGCGTGTGTGCGTGTGTGTGTGCGTGCGCGCACGGTGCTGGCGCCGCCTGCGCCCCCCTCCCCTCCTCCCCCTCCGCCCTTTCTTCCGGCGCTCCGCGAGGGCGGAGTGGGCGGAGTGGAGGGAGGGCCGGCCCCGACATGGGGCGGTGCCTCCCCCCTCCGGAGCGACGGCGGGAAGAGCGGGGGGGCGGGGCGCGCAGGGGCGGCAGGGGGGTCGCGGGGGCGGAGAGCGCTAACCAGTGTGGGGATCGGTGTGTAAGTGCGACGTCGTCAGTGTGTCCGTGTCTGTGGATTGCGGGTGTGTGTGTGTGTGTGTGTGTGTGTGCGTGTGTGTGTGTGTGTGTGTGTGTGCGTGTGCGTGTGCGTGTCTGGCAGGTGTGTGTGGGCGCGCGTGTGTGTGTGTGTGTGCTGTGTCTGCGTTTGTCTGTTTGTGTGTGTGTGTGTGAGCGTGTGTGTGTGCGTTTGTGTGCGTGTGTGCGCGCGCGGTGCTGGCGCCGCCCGCGCCCCCCCCCCCCCCTCCCCCCCCTCCCCATCCTCCCTCCCCCCCGGCGCTCCGCGAGGGCGGAGTGGTTGGAGTGGAGGGAGGGCCGGCCCCGACATGGGGCGGTGCCTCCCCCCTCCGGAGCGCCGGCGGGAAGGGGGGGGGCGGGGTGCGCGGGGGCGCGAGGATTTCGCGGGGGATTGAGAGCGCTGAGCAGCGGGGGGATGGGTTTGTGAGTGCGAAGGCGTCGGTCCGTCTGTATCTGTAGATGTTTGCGTTTGTGTGTGTGTGTGTGTGTGTCTGGCAGGCATGTGTGTGTGTGTGTGTGTGCGTGTGTGTGTGTGTGTGGCCGCGTCTGTGTGTATGTGTGTGTGTGCGTGTGCGTGTGGGTGTGTCTGTGTCTGTGTCTGTGTTAGTGTCTGTATGCGCGCGCGCGCGCGCGTGTGTGTGTGTGTGTGTGCTTGTTTTTTTTTTTTTGTGTGTGTGTGTGTTTGAGTGCGTGTGTGTGCGTGTGTGTGTGCGTGTGTGTGTGTGTGTGTGTGTGCGCGTGCGTGTGTGTGCATGTGTGTGCGTGAGGGGTGCCGGTGCGTGAGTGAGCGCGCGTGGTTGTGAGTGCGTGCGCGCGTGAGATTGTATTTATTCGCGTGCGCGCGTATGTGCGTGCGCGCGCTCGTGCCCGGTGCGTTGCCGCGCCTGCTGACGTCGATCCTATTTTCGCATGCTTGTCCATCTGTACATGTCTACATACAGGTGCGCTGCCACGGAAGCATCGCTCTCGCGCGCTGGAAGACGCCTTGAAACTCATACATGTATGTGTTCATTCTATTATTGGAAATAAATTCACCGTGCGCATTCCAGAGATATGCGTGGACTTATGACCTGTGTATTCCGAGCTCCTGGGAAAGGCCTCAGTGGGAGGTGTCGTGGTTAAGGCCAACACTCAGGGGCTCCGTGGACCCCAGAAAGACCCGCCTGTCGGACCATGCCCTGCTCACCTTGCTTGTCCCCGAATCGGCCGCTCCGACTCGACGTTGGAGAACGAAGCCACGACAAACGTTCACTCATTGGTGCTGCGACGAAGCCTCGGAATTGCAAGTTTCGGCTAACCTTGATCGTCGTTTGCATGCTGCAGCTCGTTACCCATCTGGTCTCTGCCCGGATGAATTGGCTCCTGTTATCTTGAATGCATGTACACAGGACAAGGAGTCATACACCAATGTCCCAAAGAAAATGCAGATCCCCAAAAAGACAGATCGTCATAAGGAACTTGATGATGAATATCGCCGACTGCGTCGTGAAGGAGGGGAGGAGGAGGAGCTCATCAGGGTTAAGAAAGAGAGAAGGAAGGAGATGCGTGCACACACTCGTCGTCGACTCGAATACGATCATCGTGACGGGAAGCTCGCTCGGACGGTGGTGGACAAATTGAGTTATGACGATGTGCTCACGGAGGATAGGGAGTTGTGGGAGAAGGCGCTCTATGCTCACGGGTTCGCCAAGTACCACTGTGCTGCGCAAGGGATACGTAACGTGGAGTGTATCGAGGAGAGGAGGAGGAGGAGGTTGCAGGACACGAACACAGTGGACGTCTCCCCCATTTCCATGTCCGTATTGTTACAGGCACGATCACGCTTAAAGTGTGGTAAGGCGGTGGGTAAGGACGGAGTTTCTCCTTCTATGTTGAAACGTATCACGTGGGTAGGTTTGCGTCATATTCTTCGGTTATTCCAAGACCTGTATCTTCAACGGTATCCTACTCCTCGGATTTGGTCTGAGTTGCTTGTGGTGTTGATGCCGAAAGCTAAAGATATCACTAAGTTGTCTGATACTCGTGCTCTCGTCTTACTTAGCAGCCTAAGCAAATGGTATACTTCATGTTTGGTTGAGATTGCTGAAGGTTATCTGAAAAGGGTCCCACAATATTTACATAACTACGGATTTTGCAAGGGAAGGCGCACGCACGAGATCACTGCCATGCTTAAGCATGCCACCACACACGCTCTGGAGTGGGGGAAAGATGAGACCCTGCACCTCGCGTCATTAGATGTGCAGACTGCCTTTGATAACGTCACGGTTGAGAAGGCCAGTCGGGCCTTGGATGCCATCCCTGGGTTCCCCAATGACCTTGCGTTGGCGCTACTCGCTCCCAGTATCCTGGACACAGCGGACTTTACCTTTCAGGACTCCACGGCGACGGGTATTCCCTGGGATGCATGTGTACGTACTGGTAGTGTGGAGGCCCCCTTCCTGTGGAAGTGTGTGACACTACTGATGTGGGATAGGATTGTACTGAATTGGGAGGAGGAGAAGTTGGGGTACGATTTGGGGGTGGAGGCTGGTGGGAGGTATCTTACTCATGCGCTCTGGGCCGATAACATTTTGCTTTTCTCGAAATCAAAGACTGAGCTCACACGTATGGTGGGGGACTTCTCGGCTCAGCTGTATACGCACGGTTTCAGATGGAAAGATTCCTCACTACACTATCTTGCCTTTGGGGAGGACTCTGAAGGCGCCTCGACGGGGAACCTCGTTGTCCAGGTGAACGATCTCGGTACCCTGTGTCTTCCGCGATGCTCTGAAATGGAGTGCCTGGGTTGCCTGGTCACGACCAAGACTGACAAACACCATGATGTGGCTTGGAAATTGGCTCGGGGTTGGAAGCGATTTAACCAGTTCCGCAAGTTTTATACGAATCGTGCTGTACCCTTCCAGAAGAAAATCAAGCATTATGAATCTAGGTTGCGTAGTTTTGTACTTTTCGGTGTTGAAGGCATGCCAGCGGACCACCACACTTTGAAACAGTTGCACACGTGGGAAGGTAAAATATTGTGTTCTATGGTACGCCGCCCGAAACCTGCCGACATGGATTGGAGTATATACTTATGCAACTTGTACAAACGTGGGCGGCGTATGCTCCTGGAATTGGGACGGCCGTCTCTTGTGCAGCTATTCTTGTTTCGTCAGTGGCAGTGGGCTCAGGACTGTACGTTTACTGTGAAACGCCTGAACCCAACACCCGCACAGATTCCTCCAGGTACTTTTGATTCTTCAGGCAAGCCTGGCCCCAACGTCTTTGCTGCGTGTGAGCCACCGCCGGCCAAGAGACAACGTCAGGATGAACCCATGTATGTGCTACCAAGTATTGCGTGCTCGACATCAATGGGATGTCATCCTGACGTGTGTGAGACGATGCATGCTGTTGATTCCTTTGAGCTCCCTGGTTCTCAGACACAATTACCCGCGCATCGGCGCAATCTGATTTCCCAGATGCATAAGCGTGCAAAGACATTCCATCCATCTCAGGATTCTCTGTCGCAAAAGCGTTCCTCTGTTGAGTTGCCGTCGCAGGAAATCGCTGCAAACAAGCGGCGACGGGTGGCTCCACCTCAGCATCGTAGTACAGGGGACTCGCATATGCAGGCTAGAGAATGTATTTTTGCATGGTCGGGGGAGTGGACTGACCGACGGCAGGCCTTCATTGCATCGCTGCCTTGGAAAGAACGCCCATTAATGACGCGTCGGCATGAGGGGGGGAGACCACTGGCGTTGAGAAACTTCCATTACATTTTCGAGTTGGTATCAGGGAAGGATTGGTATCACACGTTATCCTTTTCACGTCAGGGATGGAAAGAATTTCTGAAGCGGGCACTGGATGTTACTAACATGGAGGAGGCGTGGGGGTACTGTTACTTTAAACATGCACAACCTGCGGGATATGCTAGGGAGGAGGAGGAGAGGGAGAAGACGGAGGAGCAGCAAAGGAAGGAGGACGAGAAGATGGAGAAACGACTTGCGTACATTAATGAACATGCATCGGAGTGGAATGCGGAGCCTCGGGACTCGATACCGATGGAATTGATTGGGGACTCCGCCACAGGGGTGAATTGGATTAACGGTCTCTGGGCAACATCCAATATTATCTACAAGCACATTCTTGGCGACATTCAAAATAGGCTGGAGCATATCTCTGTGTTGTATGGTATGAGGCCTCCGAGTTGGGGCCACAATATGTTCAAGTGGATCTATCGAGAAGGAAACGAAAGAGCTGACAGGCTGACATGGTTGGCCAGAACCAAAAATAGTTACGTTACGTTCCATACCTCACTTATTGAACATGCGAGTAAAACAAAACTAGACGGCCTCCGTGGATTCTTCGACGGAGGTCGCTCTGTGGAGGGATGTGCTGCAGGATGGTGTATAGATTTGTGTGTACACGGGACGTGGCAGTTGGTGGCGGAGGAAGCTGTCTCGCTTGATGCCTCTGCTTCTGTCATGTTTTGTGAGATGATTGCAGCACAACGGCTCTGTATGGCCGTGGAGCACATTTTGGGTAGCATCTTTCATCCAAGCAGCTGACTCACTTCATCTTGCTTGGAGCTCTCCAACACCTTTACATTTTCACATGTTGTATTGCATCCTTTTCCTTGTTCCTGCATCCTATTCCGTTGCCTATGCCTCAGTGGCTCGGCAGTGTGATGATAAGAGTTGCCCTCTCCAGCTACCCTGTGCTCCGTTTGGGAGTCTTAGGGCTCAGCTGTCACAGCTGTCCGCGCCCTGACTCAAACTCAAAAACCAGGTTGACGGTTTACCGCCGGCGCCCAGTTTCACAACTTTTGGTCGGTTGAAAATTTTGTTCTCGAAATTTGACCATTCGTTAGAGCTCTAGTATTTTTTCCCGTGATATTCGATCTTATTCCCGCTGGCCATCTTGATCTCAGCTCGATCGGGTAACTTTGAAGGCCAAAAAGCACACTGGCGGGATGGGCCGTTTCGAGTCATCTTGATACACGCTGTCGGTATTTTGTACTTAACTCGAGCTGTAGACCAGCTACAGAGCTGGTGAGCACAGCTATCGCACTCAGAATGATCAGGCGCGTTTGCCTGTTGAATCTAGAGGTCTGAACTCGGTCTGCTAGCCGAGCTAGGGTCGCAAACCTATTCGTATTATTCGAGTCATTGTAGCAGGCGCTCTCGGTTTCTCGTACTTAACTCGATCTGTAGGGCAGTCACAGAGCTGATAATCACAGAAATCGAGTGAGAATATGAGGCGCGTTCGTCTGTTGAATCCAGAGGTCTGAACTCGGTCTGCTAGCCGAGCTAGGTCTGCAAACCTATTCGTATTATTCGAGTCAATTTGATACGCGTTCTCGGTATTTTCTCTTTAACTCGAGCTTTAGGGCAGCCATAGTGCTGGTAAGCACACCTATCGCACTCAGAATTATCAGGCGCGTTCGTCTGGTGAATCCATAGGTCTGAACTCGGTCTGCTAGTCGAGCTAGGTCCGCAAACCTATTCGTATTATTCAAGTCAACTTGATACGCGTTGTCGGTATTTTCTACCTATCTCGAGCTGTAGGGCAGCTACATTGCTGGTAAGCACGCCTATCGTACTCAGAATCATCAGCCGCGCTCGTCTGTTGAATCCATAGGTCTGAACTCGGTCTGCTAGCCGAGCTAGGTCCGCAAACCTATTCGTATTATTCGAGTTAACTTGATACGCTTGGTGGGTATTTTTGTACTTAATTCGAGATGCAGGGCAGCTACACTGCTGGTAAGCACACCTATCGCACTCAGAATTGTCAGGCGCGTTCGTCCGTCTGGATCGAGAGCTCGAAATTCGGTCTGCTGCCGAAATTAGATCGGCGCAACTTCTATATTGTTCGACTCATTCTCAAAAGTGCTGTCGGTTTTCTGCACCTAACTCGGGCCTGTAGGGGGGCGGCAGGGCTGGTAATGACAAAAGTCGATTCGCAGACATCAGTCGCGTCAGTCTGTCGCATTCAGAGGTCAACAAATATTCACTATAAGTCGGAATGTTGCATGCGCGGTTTTCTCAACTAACATCAAGGTAGGAAGCTCTACGAGTCCCCGGCGGTAACCAAGGTTGACGGTTTACCGCCGGCGCCCAGTTCCGGCGCGCCCCAGAGCTAGTTGGCAAGAAAAATCTCGACGGACCTTTTGCTGACTTTTGGTCGGTTGAAAATTTTGTTCTCGAAATTTGACAATTCGTTAGAGCTCTAGTATTTTTTCCCATGATATTCGATCTTATTCCCGCTCGCCATCTTGATCTCAGCTCGATCGGGTAACTTTGAAGGCCAAAAAGCAGGCAGGCGGGAACGGCCGTTTCGAGTCATCTTGATACGCGCTGTCGGTATTTTGTACTTAACTCGAGCTCTAGGGCAGCTACAGAGCTGGTAAGCACAGCTTTCGCACTCAGAATGATCACGCGCGTTCGCCTGTTGAATCCAGACGTCTGAACTCGGTCTGCCAGCCGAGCTAGGTCCGCAAACCTATTCGTACTATTCGAGTCATCTTGCTAGACACTCTCGGTTTTCTGTACTTTACTCGAGCTTTAGGGCAGCTACAGTGCTGGTAAGCACACCTATCGCACTCAGAATCATTACGCGCGTTCGCCTGTTGAATCGAGAGGTCTGAACTCGGTCTGCTAGCCGAGCTAGTCCGCAAACCTATTCGTATTATTCGAGTCATCCTGATAGACGCTCTCGGTTTTCAGTACTGAACTCGAGCTTTAGGGCAACTAAAGTGCTGGTAAGCAACCTTTCGCACTCAGAATCATCACGCGCGTTCGCCTGTTGAATCGAGAGGTCTGAACTCGGTCTGCTAGCCGAGCTAGGTCCGCAAACCTATTCGTATTATTCGAGTCATCCTGATAGACGCTTTCGGTTTTCTGTACTTAACTCGAGCTGTACGGCAGCTACAGGGCTCATTGTGACAGACATCGATGGGGAATTATCAGTTGCGTTCGTCTATTGAATCGATAACTATGAACTCGGCCTGCTGCGCGAGCTAGGTTCGAGTCATCTTGAGAAGTGCTCTCGGTTGTCTGCACTCAACTCGTGCTGGGAGAGGGCTACAGTGCTGCCGGTCACAGATATCGATTTTCACACATCAGGCGCGTCTGTTGGTCGATTCGAGAGCTCGGAACTCGGTCTGCTGCTCGAACTAGGTTCGCGAATCCATTATATCATTCGAGTCGATACTGTCGGTTTTCTGCACTTCACTCGGGCTGTAGGGGGGCTTCAGGGCAGGGAATCCCATGAGTGGATTCGGAGACATCAGACGCGCCTGCCTGTCGCATTCAGAGGTCTGAACTCGGTTTGATACTCGAACTGGGTTGCGAAACTGTTTGTTCTTGTTAGCGTTGTATTGAGAGGTCTGAAATCGCTTGGGCTTAAAAAAAAGTCGTTCTTTGGATTTTTCCCCACAGTAGATATTGTCAGGAAGCTCTACGAGTCCCCCGGCGGTAAGAAAGGTTGACGGTTTACCGCCGGCGCCCAGTAGCTGGAAGCTAAGAGTAACTCGTAGAGCTTCCCTTGGCTAGTTATAGCTGGAAGCTAAGAGTATCTCGCAGAGCTTCCCTTAGCTAGTTACAGCTGGAAGCCAAGAGTAATTCCGGCGCGCTGGAGAGCTAGTTGGCAAGAAAAATCTCGACGGAACTGAACTCGTAGAGCTTCCCTTAGCTAGTTATAGCTGGAAGCTAAGAGTAATTCCGGCGCGCCCCAGAGCTAGTTGGCAAGAAAAATCTCGACGGAACTTTTGATGACTTTTGCTCGGTTGAAAATTTTGTTCTCGAAATTCAACACTTCGTTTGAGCTCTAGTATTTTTTCCCGTGATATTCGATCTTATTCCCGCTCGCCATCTTCATCTCAGCTCGATCGGGTAACTTTGAAGGCCAAAAAGCACTGTGGCGGGAACGGCCGTTTCGAGTCATCTTGATACGCACTGTCGGTTTTCTGGACATAACTCGAGCTCTAGGGCAGCTACAGAGCTGGTAAGCACAGCTTATGCATGCAGAATGATCAGGCGCGTTCGCCTGTTGAACCCAGAGGTCTGAACTCGGTATGTGAGCCGAGCTAGGTCCGGAAACCTGTTGGTATTATTCTAGTCATCTTGACGGAAACTCTCGATTTCTGTACTTAACTCGAGCCGTAGAGCAGCTACTGAGCTCGTAGTCACAGAAATCCACTGGAAATTACCAGGCGCTTTTGTTCGTTGGCTCGAGAGCACTGAACTTGGCCTGCTGCCCGAGCTAGGTTCGCAAAACTATTCATTGTTCGAGTCATCCTGAGAAGTGCTGTCGGTATTTCGTGCTGGGGGGAGGCTACAGTGCTGCTGGGGACACCAATCGATTTAGAGACATCAGGCGCATCCGCCTGCGGAGACCAGAGCTCGGAACTCGTCTGCTGCCTGAATTAGGTCTCTGAAACTACTCTATTGTTAGAGTCATCCTGAGAGGTGCTGTCAGTTTTCTGCACTCAACTCGGGCTGTAGGGGGGCTGCAGGGCTGGTAATGATAGAAGTCGACTCGCAGATATCAGACGCGTCCGCCGCTCGCATTGAGAGGACACAAAATATTTACTATGAGTCGGAATGTTGGTAGGTCCTCGGTGTTCTCAACTTCGTCGAGCTGGAAGCTCTACGAGTGTCCCGGCGGTAACCAAGGTTGACGGTTTACCGCCGGCGTCCAGTTTGGTGACTTTTGCTCGGTTGAAAATTTCGTTCTCGAAATTTCACAATTCGTCAGAGCTCTAGTATTTTTTCCCGTGATATTCGATCTTATTCCCGCTCTCCATCTTGATCTCAGTTCGATCGGGTAAATATTACTATCGAAAAGCACGGTGGCAGGAACGGCTGTTTCGAGTCATCTTGATACACGCAGCTTCAGGACAACTGCAGAGCTGGTGAGCACAGCTAATGCATGCAGAATGATCAGGCGCGTCGCATGTTGAAGCCAGAGGTCTCAACTCGGTCTGGTAGCCGAGCTAGGTCCGCAAACCTGTTAGTATTATTCGAGCCAACCTGATACGCGTTGTCGGTATTTTCTACTTAACTCGAGCTGTAGGGCAGCTACAGAGCTGGTAAGCACTTCTATCGCACTCAGAATGGTCAGGCGCGTTCGCCTGTTCAATCCAGAGGCCTGAACTCGGTCTGTCAGCCGAGCTAGGTCCGCAAACCTGTTCGTATTATTCGAGTCAACTTGATACGCGTTGTCGGTATTTTCCACTTAACTCGAGCTGTAGGGCAGCTATAGCGCTGGTAAGCACTCCCATCGCACTCAGAATGATCAGGCGCGTTTGTCTGTCGAATCCTGAGCTCTGAACTGGGTCTGTTGCGCGATCCAGAACCACGAAACTGTTTGTATTCTTCCTGAGAGCTACTGTCGGCGTTCTGCACTTAATTCGGACTGCAGGGAGGCTGCAGGTCGGGTAATCATAGGAATCGATTCGAAGACATCAGACGCGTCCGTCTCTCGCATTCAGAGGTCTGAACTCGGTCTGATACTCGAGTTGGCTGATAAATTATTTGTTCTCTGCAATTTTTTCTGACAGTATATGTTGAGCTCTACGAGTCCCCCGGCGGTAACAAAGGTTGACGGTTCACCGCCGGCGCCCAGTAATTCCGGCGCGCTGGAGAGCTAGTTGGCAAGAAAATCTCGACGGAACTTTTGGTGACTTTTGCTCGGTTGAAAATTTCGTTCTCGAAATTTGACAATTCGTTAGAGCTCTAGTATTTTGTTCCCGTGATATTCGATCTTATTTCCGCTCTTCATCTTGATCTTAGCTCGATCGGGTAACTTTGAAGGCCAAAAAGCACTCTGGCGGGAACGCCCGTTTCGAGTCATCTTGATACGCGCTGTCGGTTTTCTGAACATAACTCGAGCTCTAGGGCAGCTACAGAGCTGGTAAGCACAGCTAATGCATGCAGAATGATCAGGCGCGTTCGCCTGTTGAACCCAGAGGTCTGAACTCGGTCTGTCAGCCGAGCTAGGTCCGCAAACCTGTTTGTATTATTCGAGTCAACTTGATACACGTTGTCGGTATTTTCTACTTAACTCGAGCTGTAGGGCAGCTACAGTGCTGGTAAGCACTCGTATCGCACTCAGAATGATCAGACGCGTTCGCCTGTTGAATCCATAGGTCTAAACTCGGTCTGCTAGCCGAGCTAGGTCCGCAAACCTATTCGTATTATTCGAGTCCACTTGATACGCGTTGTCGGTATTTTCTACTTAACTCGAGCTGTAGGGCAGCTACAGTGCTGGTAAGCACACCTATCGCACTCAGAATCATCAGGCGCGTTCGCCTGTTGAATCAGAGCTCTGAACTCAGTCTGTTGCGCGATCCAGAATCACGAAACTGTTCGCATTCTTCCAGTCATCTTGAGAGCTACTGTCGGCGTTCTGCACTTAATTCGGGCTGTAGGGAGGCTGCAGGGCGGGTAATCACAGGAATCGATTCGGAGACATCAGACGTCTGTCGCATTCAGAGGTCTGAACTCGGTCTGATACTCGAGTTGGGCTCAAAAACTATTCGTTCTCTGCAATTTTTTCAGACAGTATATGTTGTCAGGAAGCTCTACGAGTCCCCCGGCGGTAACAAAGGTTGACGGTTTACCGCCGGCGCCCAGTAATTCCGGAGCGCTGGAGAGCTAGTTGGCAAGAAAAATCTCGACGGAACTTTTGATGACTTTTGGTCGGTTGAAAATACCTCGTAGAGCTCTTCGGCATCGATGAGCTAGAGAAATTCCGGCGCGGGGTGGAGCTAGTTGGTCGACCCGGCCAGAAAGGACAAAGTAATAACTTTTGGGTGGTTTTGCAACTTTTTGAAAGATATTTGACAATTCATTTTGAGAAAGCAGATTTTTCGCACCTGTAAATAATTATGAGGGCCCCTCTGTCTTAGTACGAGCTCTGTAGGCGCACTCCTACTATCAAAAGACTTGGAGGAACCAGACGATTTTTTTTTTTTTTTTTTTTTTTTTTTTTTTTTTTTCGAGAAATGCTTCCAGAAGCTCTCTCTTTCGACTCCGGGCGCTCTTATGCGTGAAATGAGCTCTACGAGGTTCCCGGCGGTGACCAGCTTGACGGTTCACCGCCGGCGCCAGTTTGGTTCTCGAAATTTGACAATTCGTTAGAGCTCTAGTATTTTTTCCCGTGATATTCGATCTTATATCCGCTCGCCATTTGATCTCAGCTCGATCGGGTAACTTTGAAGGCCGAAAAGCACTCTGGCGGGAACGGCCGTTTCGAGTCATCTTGATACGCGTTGTCGGTATTTTGAACATAACTCGAGCTCTAGGGCAGCTACAGAGCTGGTAAGCACAGCCAATGCATGCAGAATGATCAGGCGCGTTCGTCTGTTGAATCCATAGGTCTGAACTCGGTCTGCTAGCCGAGCTAGGTCCGCAAACCTATTCGTATTTTTGGAGTCAACTTGATATGCGTTGTCGGTATTTTGTACTTAACTCGAGCTGTAGGGCCGCTACAGTGCTGGTAAGCACATCTCTCGCACGTAGAATCATCAGGCGCGCTCGCCAGTTGGATCCATATCTCTGAACTCGGTCTGCTAGCCGAGCTAGGTCGGCAAACCTATTTGTATTATTCGAGTCAACTTCATACACGTTGACGATATTTTCTACTTAACTCGAGCTGTAGGGCAGCTACAGTGCTGGTAAGCACACCTATCCCACGCAGAATAATCAGGCGCGTTCGCCTGTTGAATCCAGAGCTCTGAACTTGGTGCGCTGCGCGATCCAGAATCACGAAACTGTCCGTATTCTTCTAGTCATCTTGAGAGCTACTCTCGGCGTTCTGCACTTACCTCGGGCTGTAGGGGGGCTGCAGGGCGGCTCATCACAGGAATCGTTTCGGAGACATCAGACGCGTCCGTCTGTCGCATTCAGAGGTCCGAACTTGGTCTGACACTCGAGTTTGGCCGAAAAACTATTCGTTCTCTGCAATTTTTTTGGGCATTATAGGTTGTCAGGAAGCTCTACGAGTCCCTCGGCGGTAACAAAGGTTGACGGTTTACCGCCGGTGCCCAGTAATTCCGAAGCGCTGGAGAGCTAGTTGGCAAGAAAAATACCTCGTACAGCTCTTCGTTATCGATGAGCTAGAGGAATTCCGGCGCGGAGTGGAGCTAGTAACTCGTAGAGCTTCCCTTAGCTAGTTATAGCTGGAAGCTAAGAGTAATTCCGGCGCGCTGGAGAGCTAGTTGGCAAGAAAAATCTCGACGGAACTTTTGCTGACTTTTGGTCGGTTGAAAATTTTGTTCTCGAAATTTGACAATTCGTTAGAGCTCTAGTATTTTTTCCCGTGATATTCGATCTTATTCCCGCTCGCCATCTTGATCTCAGCTCGATCGGGTAACTTTGAAGGCCAAAAAGCACTCTGACGGGAACGGCCGTTTCGAGTCATGTTGATATGCGCTGTCGGTATTTTGTACTTAACTCGAGCTGTAGGGCAGCTACAGAGCTTGTAGGCACAGCTATCGCACTCAGAATCATCAGGCGCGTTCGCCTGTTGAATCTATACGGCTGAACTCGGTCTGCTAGCCGAGCTAGGTCCGCAAACCTATTCGTATTATTCGAGTCAACTTCATACGCGTTGTCGGTATTTTCTACTTCACTCGAGCTGTAGGGCAGCTACAGTGCTGGTAAGCACGCCTACCGCACGGAGAATGATCAGGCGCGGTCGTGTGTTGAATTTATAGGTCTGAACTCGGTCTGCTAGCCGAGCTAGGTCCGCAAACCTATTCATATTATTCGAGTCAACTTGATACGCGTTGTCGGTATTTTCTACTTAACTCGAGCTGTAGGGCAGCTTTAGTGCTGGTAAGCACGCCTGTGGCACTGAGAATGATCAGGCGCGGTCGTCTGTTGAATTTATAGGTCTGAACTCGGTCTGCTAGCCGAGCTAGGTCCGCAAACCTATTCGTATTATTCGAGTCAACTTGATACGCGTTGTCGGTATTTTCTACTTAACTCGAGCTGTAGAGCAGCTACAGTGCTGGTAAGCACACCTATCGCACTCAGAATAATCAGGCGCGTTCGCCTGTTGAATGCATAGGTTTGAAATCGGTCTGCTAGCCGAGCTAGGTCCGCAAACCTATTCGTATCATTCGAGTCAACTTGATACGCGTTGTCGGTATTTTCTACTTAACTCGAGCTGTAGGGCAGCTACAGTGCTGGTAAGCACACCTATGGCACTCAGAATAATCAGGCGCGTGCGCCTGTTGAATCCAGAGCTCTGAACTCGGTCTGCTGCGCGATCTAGAATCACGAAACTGTTCGTATTCTTCCAGTCATCTTGAGAGCTACTGTCGGCTTTCTGCACTTAGCTCGGGCTGTAGGGTGGCTGCAGGGCGGGTAATCACAGGAATCGATTCGAAGACTCTGTATTTTCTACTTAACTCATCAGACGCCTCTGTCTGCTGCATTCAGAGGTCTGAACTCGGTCTGATACTCGAGTTGGGCTGAAAAACTATTCGTTCTCTGCAATTTTCTTCGACATTATATGTTGTCAGGAAGCTCTACGAGTCCCCCGGCGGTTACAAAGGTTGACGGTTTACCGCCGGCGCCCAGTTGGCCGACCCCAGAACGGACAAAGTGGTAACTAACTCGTAGAGCTTCCCTTAGCTAGTTATAGCTGGAAGCTAAGAGTAATTCCGGCGCGCTGGAGAGCTAGTTGGCAAGAAAAATCTCGACGGAACTTTTGATGACTTTTGGTCGGTTGAAAATTTTGTTCTCGAAATTTGACCATTCGTTAGAGCTCTAGTATTTTTTCCCGTGATATTCGATCTTATTCCCGCTCGCCATCTTGATCTCAGCTCGATCGGGTAACTTTGAAGGTCAAAAAGCACTCTGGCGGGAACGGCCGTTTCGAGTCATGTTGATATGCGCTGTCGGTATTTTGTACTTAACGCGAGCTCTAGGGCAGCTACAGAGCTTGTAAGCACAGCTATCGCACTCAGAATCATCAGGCGCGTTCGCCTGTTGAATCTATAGGGGTGAACTCGGTCTGCTAGCCGAGCTAGGTCCGCAAACCTGTTCGTATTATTCGAGTCAACTTGATACGCGTTGTCGGTATTTCCTACTTAACTCGAGCTGTAGAGCGGCTACAGTGCTGGTAAGCACAGCTATCGCACTCAGAATCATCAGGCGCGTTCGCCTGTTGAATCCATAGGGCTGAACTCGGTCTGCTAGCCGAGCTAGGTCCGCAAACCTATTCGTGTTATTCGAGTCAACTTGATACGCGTTGTCGCTATTTCCTACTTAACTCGAGCTGTAGAACGGCTACAGTGCTGGTAAGCACGCCGATCGCACTCAGGATAATCAGGCGCGTTCGCCTGTGGAATCCAGAGCTCTGAACTCGGTCTGCTGCGTGATCTAGAATCACGAAACTGTTCGTATTCTTCCAGTCATCTTGAGCTACTGTCGGCGTTCTGCACTTAGCTCGGGCTGTAGGGGGGCTGCAGCGCGGGTAATCAGAGGAATCGATTTTGTCTGCTGCATTCAGAGGTTCGAACTCGGTCTGATACTCGAGTTGGGCTGAAAAACTATTCGTTCTCTGCAATTTTCTTCGACATTATATGTTGTCAGGAAGCTCTACGAGTCCCCCGGCGGTAACAAAGGTTGACGGTTTACCGCCGGCGCCCAGTTTTGGGTGGTTTTACGATTTTTTGAAAGACGTTTGACCATTTATTTTGAGAAAGCAGATTTTTCGCACCTGTAAACGAATATGAGGGCTTCTCTGTCTTAGTATGAGCCTCGTAGGCGCTCTTTCACTATCAAAACACTTGGCGGAACCATCTTCATGTCGACACGAAAAAAATGATTTTTTCCCCTTTTCCAGAAATGCTTCCAGAAGCTATCTCTTTCGACTCTGAGCACTCTCACGCGTGAAAGGAGCTCTACGAGGTTCCCGGCGGTGACCAGGTTGACGGTTCACCGCATGCGCCAGTCTCGACGGACCTTTTGGTGACTTTTGGTCGGTTGAAAATTTTGTTCTCGAAATTTGAACATTCGTTTGAGGTCTAGTATTTTTTCCCATGATATTCGATCTTACTCCCGCTCGCCATCTTGATCTCAGCTCGATCGGGTAACTTCGAAGGCGAAAAAGCGTCCCGGCGGGAACGACCGTTCATCTTGATACGCGCTGTCGGTATTTTGTACTTAACTCGAGCTGTAGGGCAGCTACAGTGCTGGTAAGCACGCTATCGCACTCGGAATTATCACGCGCGTTCGACTGTTGAATCGAGAGGTCTGAACTCGGTCTGCTAGCCGAACTAGGGTCGCAAATCTATTCGTACTATTCGAGTCATCTTGATAGACACTCTCGGTTTTCTGTACTTGACTCGAGCTTTAGGGCAGCTAAAGTGTTGGTAGGCACACCTATCGCACTCAGAATGATCAGGCGCGTTCGCCTGTTGAATCCAGAGGTCTGAACTCGGTCTGCTAGCCGAGCTAGGTCCGCAAACCTATTTGTATTATTCGAGTCATCTTGATAGACGCTCTCCGTTTTCTGTACTTAAATCGAGCTGTAGGGCAGCTACAGGGCTCATTGTGACAGACATCGATGGTGAATCATCTGTCGCGTTCGTCTATCGAACCGAGAGCTCTGAACTCGACCTGCTGCCCGAGCTAGGTTTGCGAAACTGTTCGTATTGTCCAAATGATCTTGAGACGTGCTCTCATTTTTCTGCACTTAACTCGTGCTGGGGGAGGGCTACAGTGCTGGAGGTTACATCTATTTGCACACATCAAGCGCGTCTTTCGGTCGATTCCAGAGCTGGGAACTCGGTCTGCTGCTCGAACTAGGTTCGCAAAACTGTTATATTATTCGAGTCGATACTCTCGGTTTTCTGCTAACTTGGGCTGTAGGGGGGCTTGAGGGCTGGGAATGACATGAGTGGATTCGCAGACATCAGACGCGCCCGCCTGTCGCATTCAGAGATCTGAACTCGGTTTGATACTCGAACTGGGTTGCGAAACTGTTTGTTTTTTGGTTAGAGTCATCTTGAGAGATTTGAAATCGCTTGGGCTTTTAAAATAGTCGTTCTTTGAAGTTTTTTCCCACAGTATATATTGTCAGGAAGCTCTACGAGTCCCCCGGCGGTAAGAAAGGTTGACGGTTTACCGCCGGCGCCTCTTCCTTGCGCGCTGTGCAGGGCCCAACGCATCGTAAACGGCGCCCCTGCAAGCGTCTCCTGCGAGGTTTCCAGCGACCCGCGCATCGTTTCAGGCGGCCTGGCAGAGGTCCCCGTGCGTCGCTCCGCGCTTGGCTTCGCTATCCGGGTTTTGGACGCCTACAAGTAACTCGTAGAGCTTCCCTTAGCATGTTATTGCTGGAAGCTTGAGAGTAATTCCGGAGCGCTGGAGAGCTAGTTGGCAAGAAAAATCTCGACGGACCTTTTGGTGACTTTTGGTCGGTTGAAAATTTTGTTCTCGAAATTCAACAATTCGTTTGGGCTCTAGTATTTTTTCCCGTGATATTCGATCTTATTCCCGCTCGCCATCTTGATCTAATCTCGATCGGGTACATTTTACTGCCAAAAAGCGTCCCGGCGGGAACAGCCGTTTCGAGTCATCTTGATACGCGTTGTCGGTATTTTGTTCTCAACTCGAGCTGTAGGGCAGCTACAGAGCTGGTAGGCACACCTATCGCATTCAGAATCATCAGGCGCGTGCGGCCGTCGAATCCAGAGGTCTGAACTCGGTCTGCTAGCCGAGCTATGTTTGCAAACCTATTCGTATTATTCGAGTCGTCTTGACAGACGCTCTCGGTTTTCTGTACTTAACTTGAGCTGTAAGGCAGCTACAGAGCTGGTAAGCACACCTATCGCATTGAGAATTATCAGGCGCGTTCGCCTGTTGAATCCAGATGTCTGAACTCGGTCTGCTAGCCGAGCTAGGTTCGCAAACCTATTCGTATTATTCGAGTCGTCTTCACAGACGCTCTCGGTTTGCTGTACTTAACTCGAGCTGTAGGGCAGCTACAGGGCTCATTGTCACAGATATCGATGGGGAATCATCAGTCGCGTTCGTCTATTGAACCGAGAGCTCTGCTCGGCCTGCTGCCCAAGCTAGGTTCGCGAAACTATTCGTATTTTTCGAATCATCTTGAGAAGTGCTCTCAATTTTCTGCACTCAACTCGTGCTGGGGGAGGACTACAAGGCTGCGGGTCACAGGAGCTCGGAACTCGGTCTGCTGCTCGAACTAGGTCCGCGAAACTATTCTATTATTCAAGTCGATACTGTCGGTTCTGCACTTAACTCGGGCTGTAGGGGAGCTGCAGGGCTGGGAATTACACGAGTGGATTGACAGAGATCAGACGCGCCCGCCTGTCGCATTGACAGGTCTGAACTCGGTTCGATACTCGGACTGGATTGCGAAACTGTTTGTTCTTTGGTTAGAGTCATCTTGAGAGGTCTGAAATCGCTTGGGCTGAAAAACTAGTCGTTCTTTGGACTTTTTTCCACGCTATATACTGTCAGGAAGCTCTACGAGTCCCCCGGCGGTAAGAAAGGTTGACGGTTTACCGCCGGCGCCCAGTAACTCGTAGAGCTTCCCTTAGGAAGAGAGCTAGTTCCTCGTAGAGCTCTCCGGTATCGATGAGCTAGAGGAATTCTGGCGCGGGGTGGAGCTAGTACCTCGTAGAGCTCTTCGGCATCGATGAGCTAGAGGAATTCCGGCGCGGGGTGGAGCTAGTTGGCCCAGCCGGCCGAGGCGGACAATGTGACAACTTTTGGGTGGTTTTGCGAAAATTTGAAAGATATTTGACTATTTATTTTGACAAAGCAGATTTTTACGCCGAGCATTGGCATAGGAACTCCTCTCTGACAGCAGCTCAGCTCTCTCGATGCATTTTTGCATGAGTTGACTTCCGGGAACTGAGCGAATATGAACATCGAAAAAATCGAATTTCAAGATTTTCGAAAAATCTACATTTTTTGATTCTATGTCGTTTCTCTGCACTCTTACCAGTGACAGGAGCTCTACGAGGTTCCCGGCGGTGACCAGGTTGACGGTTCACCGCCGGCGCCAGTTGGCCCAGCCGGCCGAGGCGGACAATGTGGTAACTTTTGGGTGGTTTTGCGAAAATTTGAAAGATATCTGACCATTTATTTTGAGAAAGCAGATTTTTTGCACCTGTAGTGGGTTAAGACGCGTCTGCCAGTAAAATTTTCAGTTCTGTAGGTGCAGTATTTCTATCAAAACAATTGGAGTAACCGACGTCCGAAAAAAACAGAAAAACGTGACTTTTCGAATTTTTCGTTTCCCACTCGAGAAGCTTACTCCCTGTGTTCTGAGGAGCGCGGTGTAAGAGAAGAGCTCTACGAGGGTCCCGGCGGTCACCTGGTTGACGGTTTACCGCCGGTTCCCTTGGCAAGAAAAATCTCGACGGACCTTTTGGTGACTTTGGTCGGTTGAAAATTTTGTTCTCAAAATTTGAGCATTCGTTAGAGCTCTAGTATTTTTTCCCATGATATTCAATCTCAGCTCGATCGGGTACCTTTTACTGCCAAAAAGCACGCGGGCGGGATCGGTCGTTTCGGATCATCTTGTCAATCGCTGTCGGTTTTCTGAACACAACTCGAGCTTCAGCTAATCTATGAAGAATGATGAGGCGCGTTTTCCTGTTGAACCCAGAGGCCTGTACTCGGTCTGCTAGCCGAGCTAGGTTCAAAAACCTACTCGTATTATCCGAGTGATCTTGACAGACACTCTCGGTATTTTGTGCCTAACTCGAACTGTAGGGCAGCTACAGAGCTCATAGTCACAGACATCGACTGGGAATCATCAGGCGCGTTCGTCTGTTGAATCGAGAGCTCTGAACTCGCCCTGCTGCCCGAGCTAGAATCGCGAAACTATTCGTAATGTTCGAATCATCTGAAGAGGTACTGTCGCTTTCTAAACTTAACTCGGGCTGTAGGGGGCTACAGTGCTGGTGGGGACAGCAAACGATTTGGAGACATCAGGCGCGTCCGCCTGTGGAAGCCAGAGCTCGGAACTCGGCCTGCTGCCTGAACTCGGTCCGCGAACCTGTTCGTATTGTTCGAGTCATCCTGAAAGATGATGCTGTGGGTTTTCTGCACTTAACTCGGGCTGTAGGGGAGCTGGGCTGGTAATCACAGGAATCGATTCGGAGACACCAGACGCGTCCGCCTGTCGCATTGAGAGGCCTGAACTCGGTCTGATACTCGAGCTGGGTTTAGGAAACTACTCGTTATTTTTGAGTTATCTTCAGAGGTGCTGTTGATCAGCGCACGTAACTCGGGCTGTAGCAGAGCTACAGAGCTCGTACAGAAAATAATCCAGAAGCATCAGGGGGCGTTCGGCTGTTGCATCGAGAGGTCTGAAATCGCTTGGGCTGAAAAACTATTTCTCTGCAATTGATTTTCTACATTATATGTAGTCAGGAAGCTCTACGAGTCCCCCGGCGGTAAGAAAGGTTGACGGTTTACCGCCGGCGCTCAGTGTGCGTGCGTGCGTGGCGTGCGCGCGCGCGTGCGCGCGCGCGCCCGGCGCGGCCGCCCCGCGCCCCCGCGGCCCCGCGAACGGCGCGGAGAGCCGGGGAGCCGGGCGGAGCGCGCCTGCTTGAGCCGGGCCGCGCGGCGGTCGCCGTCGTCGCGGCGGCGGCGGCCGCGGCCGCGGCGGCGGCGCTGTTGGCCCCCTGCTGCACCCGGCGGCGGCGGCCGCGGCGCGGCGGCGGCGTTATCCGTGTCGTTCGTCGCGCCGTTCGCCCTTCTCCTCCTGCTGCGCCCCTTCTGCCGGCCCGACTTGCTGCCCCCCCTGCTCCCCTGCGCCCACTTCGTTCGCCCCCCCTGTTGGGCCACCTGCCGCCCCCTGCTTCCCCTGCTGCCCGCTGCCGCCTCCTCCCGCCCCCTCCCTGTTCCCTCCCTCCCTCCCTCTCTCCCTCCCTCCCTGCTCCCTCCCTCCCTCCCTCCCTCCCTGCCCCCTCC
>CAUYUJ010017940.1:21134-93634 GCA_963575745.1 Prorocentrum cordatum
CGCAGCCGCGGCCGCGGCTGGAGGAGGAAACCACCGCGAAAAAATCGCGATAGTTTCCCCCTCCCAGCCACGGCCGCAGCCGCAGCCGCGGACGCAGCCGCGGCCGCGGCCGCGGCCGGGAGAAGAAATCCACCGCGAAAAATTCGCGATAGTTTCCCCCTCCCAGCCACGGCCGCAGCCCCGGCCCCGACCGCAGCCGCGGCCGCGGCCGGGAGAAGAAAACCACCGCGAAAAATTCGCGATAGTTCCCCCCTCCCAGCCGCGGCCGCAGCCACAGCCCCGACCGCAGCCGCGACCGGGAAAAGAAAACCACCGCGAAAAATTCGCGATACTTTCCCCCTCCCAGCCACGGCCGCAGCCGCAGCCCCGACCGCAGCCGCGGCCGCGGCCGGGAGAAGAAAACCACCGCGAAAAATTCGCCATAGTTTCCCCCTCCCAGCCACGGCCGCAGCCGCAGCCCCGACCTGCGCAGCCGCGGCCGCGGCCGGGAAAGAAAACCACCGCGAAAAATTCGCGATAGTTTCCCCCTCCCAGCCACGGCCGCAGCCGCAGCCCCGACGCAGCCGCGGCCGCGGCCGGGAGAAGAAAACCACCGCGAAAAATTCGCGATAGTTTCCCCCTCCCAGCCGCGGCCGCAGCCGCAGCCCCGACCGCAGCCGCGGCCGCGGCTGGAAAAGAAAACCACCGCGAAACCACCGCGAAAAATTCGCGATAGTTTCCCCCTCCCAGCCGCGGCCGCAGCCGCAGCCCCGACCGCAGCCGCGACCCGCGAAAAGAAAACCACCGCGAAAAATTCGCGATAGTTTCCCCCTCCCAGCCACGGCCGCAGCCGCAGCCCCGACCGCAGCCGCGGCCGCGGCCGGGAGAGGAAAACCACCGCGAAAAATTCGCGATAGTTTCCCCCTCCCAGCCACGGCCGCAGCCGCAGCCGCGGCCGCAGCCGCGGCCGCGGCTGGAAGAAGAAAACCACCGCGAAAAAATCGCGATAGTTTCCCCCTCCCAGCCGCAGCCGCAGCCGCGACCGCAGCCGCGGCCGCGGCCGGGAGAAGAAAACCACCGCGAAAAATTCGCGATAGTTTCCCCCTCGCCGCGGCCGCAGCCGCAGCCCCGACTGCAGCCGCGGCCGGGCAAAAAAACACCGCGACAAATTCGCGATAGTCTCCCCGTCCCAGCCACGGCCGCAGCCGCAGACCCGACTGCAGCCGCGGCCGCGGCCGGGAGAAGAAAGCCACCGCGAAAAATTCGCGATAGTTCCCCCACCGTGAAAAATTCGCGATAGTGTCCCCCCTTCCAGCCGCGGCAGCAACCACTGCCGCAGCCGCCGCCGCCACCGCGAAAAATTCAACTCCGCCACACAATACACTTTCTTCGTTGTTGTCCCTTTCTCCTCCATCCCCAATACCGCTGAGTGCGATCAGCGGTCGCCGGTACTTCTGACCGACTCAGTCCTCCATTCCGGTTCTAGTGACCGGCCAGGAGGTTGGCTCTGGCGGCTGCGAACCCTCAACAAGCTAGACATCACCAGAAAATAATCTCATCGGCCCCAGCACTAAATTGGGCACCGAATCCTAGACTACTTCCAGCAACCGCTTGCCTCAGGAACGACTTACTTCCCGCTCTGGCCCTGGCGTCTTTAGGGACTCTCGCGCCATATGGTCTTTCTTGGCATTCAGCCCTATGACCATGTGACTATGTCCCAGGGGCGACGTGAGGCCCCAGCAGTAGTGGCAACTGCCCGTACCACCAGTTTGGACGACTGGCCGCGCCGCCGGTTCTTGGGTCCGGTCTCCCGCCAGTTCTTGGGATGGTCGCCCGCCAGTTCTTGGGATGGTCGCCCCTTCGGAATTTGGGTCCGGTGCCCGCCAGTTCTTGGGATGGTCGCCCGCCAGTTATCGGGTTGGTCGCCCATGGATTGGGATTTCTCCCCTCACGTGTGTGCCGAGCAGTTTCACGACATGCTCAGGTCGGAAATAAAAACAATTTTTTACACATGCGCAGGTCCACACAGCCGCGGCCGCGGCCACGGCCACGGCCACGGCCACGGCCACGGCCACGGCCACGGCCACGACCACGGCCACGACCACTGCCACGCCACGACCACGACCACGGCCACGGCCACGGCCACGGCCACGGCCACGGCCACGGCCACGATCACGATCACGACCACGGCCACGGCACGACCACGGCCACGGCCACGGCCACGGCCACGGCCACGGCCACGGCCACCCACGACCACGACCACGACCACGGCCACGGCCACGGCCACGGCCACGGCCACGACCACGGCCACGGAAACAACCACGGCACGGCGGCGGTGACGGCGACGGCGACGGCGACGCCCACGGCCACGGCCACGGCCGGCCACGGCCACGGCCACGGCCACGGCCACGGCCACGGCCGCGGCCACGACCACGGCCACGGCCACAGCCACGGCCACGGCCACAGTCACGGCCAAAGCCACGGCCACGGCCGCCGCCACGGCCACGGCCACGGCCACGGCTACGGCCACCGCCACCGCCACGGCCACGACCACGCCCACGCCCCGGCCACGACCGCGACCACGACCACGACCACGGCCACGGCCACGGCCACGGCCGGGGGCCACGGCCACGGCCAGCCACGGCCACGGCCACGGCCACGGCCACGGCCACGGCCACGGCCACGGCCACGGCCACGGCCACGGTCACGGCCGCGGCCACGGCCACGGCCACGGCCACGAGCACGAGCACGACCAGGACCACGACCACGTCCACGGCACAGCCACGGCCAGCCACAGTCACGGCCACAGTCCCGACTCAGACCACGCCACGGCCGGTCACGGCCCAAGCCACGGCCATTACCATGGCCACGACAGTCACGGCCAGAGCTGCGGCCAGCCAAGGCCAGGCGAGAGTCACGACAATGTTCACGGCGATAAGCACGTGAGCACAAACGCGGCCACGACTACCAAGGCCAAGACGGCACATGCGGCGAGACGTGGTCACAGCGATCACGTGCTTCCCGCAGCCTTTCCTCCTTGCGCGCCTAATGCCGCCCGTTTGCCGCCTCCTTTCGCTCCCCCGTGCTTATCTTTACCAGCATTTGTCTGCGCTTGCTCTCTCTCTCTGCGTCCGTCCTCCCCCATGTCCCGTCTGTGTCCTGTCTGCGCTTGTCTTCACTCTCTCCACGTTTCGTCATCCCTTCTTGCGCATTGTTGTTATGGCGCCTTTCTTTTCATTACTGTGCGGAAGAGCGCCCAGCTCATCTACAGTTCGAGTCAATTGAAGAAATATATATGCGGACACACAGACTATTTGGGCTCTGAGTGGGTCGGACGCATCTGGTGATTCTCGATCGACTACCTGGGCGTAAGAGCTGTGTAGCCACCCTACAGCTCGAGTGAAGAGCAGAAACTAACATATTCTAATGATCGTGTTAAACTGTTCCATGGATCCAGCTCAAGACGGAGAGCCTGATGATTCTTTATGTTTCTGTGATTCTGAGCTTCTTTCAAGAAACCATAACTACAAATGACTCGAAGCAGTCGATAGTTACTCAAGTCTTCTGATAGTATGATTGTACCTACTAGCCTGAGATTTAGACAGACATGCGCGCAATAATCTACTATAGGTGGGAAAAATACCTGTTCTTGGACCGAACTTTCAAATTTCACACAAAGATAGAACAACCAAGCCTGGGTCGTCAAACTCTCTCTTTGAGTCGAGTTAGTCAACGTAATTCGGCGGTAAACCGTCAACCAGTACCAGCTCTGTAGCTCTTCTACATCTTCAGTTTCGGGAAACCGACACACTCGTCAAAATCGCTTGTATGATACGAATAGTTTAGCGGATCTAGCTCGAGTAGCAGACCGAGTTCAGACCTCTCCATGGAACAGACAAACACGCCTGATGATTTAGAATTGGTTTCAGAAATTATCAGCTCTGTAGATGTTTAAATTTCGAGTTAAGTACAGGAAACCGTCAAAGCATTTTAAGATGACTCGAAACTGCCAACGGTACCCTCAAGTCTATCGATAGCAATATTGCAGCTACAGACCTGAAAAGTTTACTAACAGACACGAAATAACCTGCTACAGGTGGGAAAAATACTTGTTGTTCAAACGAACTTTTGAATTTTACAGAAAAATAGAAAAACCGACCCCAAGTCGCCACATTGTCTCTTAAGGCGGGCTCGGCTAACTAGCTCTACCCTGCGCCCGAATTCTTCTTAGCTCTTGCCGAAGAGCTCTACGAGGTATAGGTTTTCCGGTGTGTGTTCTCTTTGCTCTCCGGGTTTTGGACGCTACCAAGTAACTCGTAGAGCTTCCCTGAGCAAGTACCTCGTAGAGCTCTTCGGCATCGATGAGCTAGAGGAATTCGGGCGCGGGGTGCAGCTAGTTGACCAACCCGGCCCGGGCGGACAATGTGGTAACCTGGGGTTGGTTTTTCGAAGATGGCGAGAGATTTTGAAATTCGTTTTGCGAATTTGAATTTTTATTCTATGCAGTGAATCATGGCGCTTTCGATGGTGCAATCCAGAGGGCTCTAGCTACAGTATTTCGTTCAAAACACTAGGGGGAACCAATATTGTGTACGACCGAAAACAACGCTCTTTTTTTTTCAAGCTGGTAATGAGAAGCGTTTTTCTGCTCACAACTTGGTCTATTGAGAGCTCTACGAGGGTCCCGGCGGTAACCTGGTTGACGGTTTACCGCCGGCTCCCAGTTATACCTCGTAGAGCTCTGCGAAGCTGAGCTTAGAGGAATCCGGGCGCAGGGTGGAGCTAGTTGGCCGACCGGGCATTAAGAGACAATGTGGTAACTTTGGGTCGAGTTTTTAATCATTATGCACGATTTGAAAATTCGTTTTGAGAACGGGTATTTTTCTCACGTGCAGTAGGTTATGCTGCAACTGCCAGTTAAATTCTCATGTCCGTAGCTGCAATATTACTGTCGAAACACTTGCTGGAACCGACGGCCGTTTCGATATACGACAGCTACAGAGCTAATGCTGACAGAAACCAATTGGACATTAATCTACAGCTCTGAACTCGGTCTGCTGCTCAAGCTAGGCCCGGAAATCTATTCGTATTCCTCAAGTCATTTTGACGAGTGCTGTTCGTTTTCTGTATTCAATTCACGATATTTTGGAAACAAAGCTCTCTTAATGTCTAGCAAGCAGCTTCGCACGAGAAGAGCTCTACGAGGCTCCCGGTGGTAACTGGTTGACGGTTTACCGCCGGCTCCATTTGCTGGAAGCTAAGAGTATTTGCGGCGCGCTGGAGAGCTAGTTGGCAGAAAATCTCGACGGAACTTTTGGTGACTTACGGTCGGTTCAAAATTTTGCTCTCGAAATTCAACCATTCGTTAGAGCTCTGGTATTTGTTCCCGTGATATTCGATCTTATTTCCGCTCGCCATCTTGATCTCAGCTCGATCGGATGAATATTACTATCGAAAAGCACTGTGGCGGGATCGGCCGTTTTGAGTCATCTTGATACACGCTAACCGTTTTCTGAAGATAACTTAAGCTTGAGAACAGCTACAGAGCTGGTACGCATAGCTAATCGATGTAGAATGATTAGGCGCGTTCATCTGTTCAATCCAAAGGTCTGAACTCGGTCTGTCAGCCGAGTTAGGTCTCCAAACATATTCGTATCATTCATGTTATCTTGACATGAACTCTCGGTTTCTGTACTTAACTCAAGCTGTAGAACAGCTACAGAGACGGATCCAGAATCATCTGTTGCGTTTTTCTGTAGAATCCAGAGCTCTGAACTCGGTCTGCTGCTCGATCTAGAATTGCGAAACTATTCGTATTGGTCGAGTCATCTTAAGAAGTGCTCTCGGTGTTTCCCTTAACTCGCGCTGAGAGGGGCTAAAGTGCTGGTGGCCATAGAAATCGATTCGAAGACATCAGGCGCGTTCGCCTGTCAAATCCAGAGCTCGGAACTCGGTCTGCTGGAATTAGGTCTGCGAAACTATTGTATTTTTCGAGTCATCCTGAGAGGTGCTGTCGGTGTTCTGCACTTAACTCGGGCACTAGGGGGGCTGCAGGGCTGGTAATGACAGGAGTCGATTCGCAGACATCAGACGCGTCCGCCTGTCGCATTCAGAGATCGGAAAATATTTACTATAAGTCGGAATATTGTAAGTGCTGTCGGTTTTCAAAACTTAAGTCGAGATAGGAAGCTCTACGAGTCTCCCGGCGGTAACCAAGGTTGACGGTTTACCGCCTGCGCCCAGTAACTCGTATAGCTTCCCTTAGCAAGTTATTGCTGGAAGCTAAGAGTAATTCCGGCGCGCTGGAGAGCTAGTTGGCAAGACAAATCTCGACGGAACTTTGGCTGACCTTTGCTCGGTTGAAAATTTTGTTCTGAAAATTTGACAATTCGTTGGAGCTCTAGTAATTTTTCCCGTGCTATTCGACCTTATTCCCGCTCCCCATCTTGATCTCAGCTCGATCGGGTGAATATTACTAGAAAAGCACTCTGGCGGGATCGGCCGTTTTGAGTCATCTTGATATGCGCTGACGGTTTTCTGAACATAACTCGAGCTCTAGGGCAGCTACAGAGCTGGTGAGCACAGCGAATGCATGCAGAATGATTAGGCGCGTTCGCCTGTTGAACCCAGAGGTCTGAACTCGGTCTGCTAGCCGAGCTAGGTCCGCAAACCTGTTCGTATTATTCGAGTCATCTTGACAGAAACTCTCGGTTTTCTGCACTTAAATCGAGCTGTAGGACAGGTACAGAGCTGATATTCACAGGCACCAATTCAGAATCATCAGTTGCGTTTGTCTGTCGAATCCAGAGCTCTGAACTCGGTCTGCTGCCCGATCTAGAACCGCGAAACTATTCGTATCGTTCGAGTCGCTTCCGAGATTGCTGTCGATTATCTGGACTTAACTCGCGCTGTAGGGGGGCTGCATAGCTGGTAATCACTGGAATGGATTTGAAGACATCAGGCGCGTCCGCCTGTCGAATACAGAGCTCTGAACTCTGTCTGCTGCCCGAACTAGGTCCGCGAAACTATTTCTATTGTTCGAGTCATTCTGAGAGGTGCTGTCGGTTTTCTGCACTTAACTCGGGCTGTAGGGGGGCTGCAGGGCTTGTAATGACAGGAGTCGATTCTCAGACATCAGACGCGTCCGTCTGTCGCATTCAGATGTCAAAAACTATCACTATAAGTCAAATTCTTGGTAAGTGCTGTCTGTTTTCTCAACTTAAGTCGAGTTAGGAAGCTCTACGAGTCTCCCGGCGGTAACCAAGGTTGACGGTTTACCGCCGGCGCCCAGTGGTCGGTTGGAAATTTCGTTCTCAAAATTCAACCATTCGTTAGAGCTCTAGTATTCTTTCCCGTGCTATTCGATCCTATTTGCGCTCGCCATCTTGATCTCAGCTCGATCGGGTACCTTGTACTGCCAAAAAGCACACGGGCGGGATCGGCCGTTTCGAGTCATCTGATACGCGGTAACGGGTTTTTCAAGATAACTCGAGCTCCAGGACAGCTACAGAGCTGGTAAGCACAGCTAATCGATTCAGAATGATCAGGCGCGTTCGTCTGTTGGACCCAGAGGTCTGAACTCGGTCTGCTAGCCGAGCTAGGTCCGCAAACCTGTTCGTATTATTCGAGTCATCTTGACAGACGCTCTCGGTATTCTGTACTTATCTCGAGCTAGAGGACAGCTACAGAGCTGATACGTACAGAATCTGATTCAGAATCATCAGTGGGCGTTGTCTGTTGAATCCACAGCTCTGAACTGGGCCTGCTGCCCGATCTAGAATCGAAACTATTCGTATTGTTCGAGTCATCTTGAGAGATGCTGTCGGTTCTCTGCACTTAGCTCGGGCTGTAGGGTGGCTGCATTGCTGGTAATCACTGGAATCGATTCGGAGACATCAGGCGCGTCCGCCTCCAGAGCTCCGAACTCTGTCTGCTGCCGGAACTAGATCCGCGAAACTATTCGTATTCTTTGAGTCATCCTCAGAGGTGCTGTCGGTTTCCTACACTTAACTCGGGCTGTAGGGGGGCTGCAGGGCTGGTAATCACAGGAATCGATTCAGAGACACCAGACGCGTCCGCCTGTCGCATGCAGAGGTTTGAACTCAGCCTGATACTCGAGTCAGTTTTGCCAAACTATTCGTATTGTTCGAGTCATCTTGAGAGGTGCTGTCGATTTACGCACGTAACTCGGGCTGTAGGAGAGCTACAGAGCTCGTAGAGAAGACAATCCAGACGCATCGGGGGCGTTCGGCTGTTGCATCGAAGAGGTCTGCAATTGCTTGGGCCGAAAAACTATTTTTTCTGTGCAATTTTTTTCGACATTATATGTTGTCAGGAAGCTCTACGAGTCCCCCGGCGGTAAGAAAGGTTGACGGTTTACCGCCGACGCCCAGTTCCGGGGCGCTGGAGAGCTAGTTGGCAAGGAAAATCTCGACTGACCTCTTGGTGACTTTTGGTCGGTTGAAAATTTTGGTCTCGAAATTCAACCATTCGTTAGAGCTCTTGTATTTTCTCCCGTCATCTTCGATCTTATTCGCGCTCGCCATCTTGATCTCAGCTCGATCGGGTATCTTTTACTGTCAAAAAGCGTCCAGGCGGGATCGGCCGTTTCGAGTCATCTTGATACGCGCTGTCGGTATATTGGACTTAACTCGAGATACAGACAGCTACAGAGCTGGTAAGCACACCTTAGCGATTCAGAATGATCAGGCGCGTTCGTCTGTTGCATCCAGAGGTCTGAACTCGGTCTGCTAGCCAAGCTAGGTCCGCAAACCTATTCGTATTATTCGAGTCATCTTGACAGGCGCTCTCGGTTTTCTGTACTTATCTCGAGCTATATGACAGCTACAGAGCTGATACTTACAGAAACCGATTCAGAGTCATCAGTCGCGTTCGTCTGTTGAATCCAGAGCTCTGAACTCGGTCTGCTGCCCGCTCTAGAATCGCGAAACTATTCGTATTGTTCGAGTCATCTTGAGAGGTGCTGTCGGTTTTCTGTACTTAACTCGGGTTGTGGGGGTTTACGTGCTGGTCGTCACAGGAATCGATCCGGAGACATCAGGCGCGTCCAGCTGTCGAATCCAGTGCTGCCCGAACTAGGTCCGCGAAACTATTCGTATTGTTCGAGTCATCCTGAGCTCCTGTCGGTTTTCCGCACTTAACTCGGGCTGTAGGGGGGCTGCAGGGCTGGTAATCACAGGAATCGATTCGGAGACAACAGACGCGTCCACCTGTCGCATTCAGAGGCCTGAACTTGGTCTCATACTCGAGCTAGGTTTGCCAAACTATTCGTATTGTTCGAGTCATCTTCAGGGTTGCTGTCGATTTACGCACGTAATTCGGGCTGTAGGAAAGAGCTACAGAGCTCGTACAGAAGACAATCGAGAAGCATCCGGGGCGTTCGGCGGTTGCATCGAGAGGTCTGAAATCGCTTGGGCTGAAAAACAATTCGTTCTCTGCAATTTCGTTTCGACATTGTATCTTGTCAGGAAGCTCTACGAGTCCCCCGGCGGTAAGTACTGCGATTTTGGCTCAAGAAGCTCTACGAGTCCCCAGGAAGCTCTACGAGTCCCCCGTAGCCATTTTGGCTCAAGGCTGAATCTCGGCTCAAGGCGCGTGACATTTGATCCCCTCTGCCTGGGTAACCTCCAGTGGAATCGAGTGCGCGTCAGGGAGTCACACGTTTGTCGCCTAGAGTGATATTGCACTGCCATTCTTTTGACACGTTTGATCGCCTTGAGTGGTCTGCAATTGATTTGTTTCACACGTTTGTCGCCTAGAGTGATATTGCACTGCCATTCATTTGACACGTTTGATCGCCTTGAGTGGTCTTCATTTGATCTGTTTTGCTGGGGCTTCCGAGGCAGTCTCTGCAATCTTTCGCTATGCCACACGTACGGAGTGCAAGTGCTCGCATCATGCGTCGGGCGCTGGCTGTTCAAAACGGATACTGTGTGCATTTACCTATTCGTTTGCCTCTGGATGGTTTGGTGCCACCTACGTATCTCCCACCACCAGGGCTGGAACGGGCGACTGCCGATTTGGTTCTAGATTATCTCTTGTTGCGCGATCCACCTGTTGTTAAACGCAGTTTGGAGGAGGAGGAGGCTGACATTACGACTGTTTCGGAGAATCTTTCTTGCCGTATGCAGGCTTCTGAATCGCTGGTTGATGTAGGTATTGGAGTGCAGGCTTCTGAATCGCTGGTTGATGTTGGAGTGCAGACGGTTGATACACGCTTGGCGGAGGAGGAGGTGGAGGCTACCGTTGCGACTATCTCGGAGACTCTTTCTTGTCGTTCTCTTGTTGACTCAGGAGTGCAGACGGATGATGCTTGCCTGACTGTGCTACCCAAGGAGGAGGCGGCCGTTGCGACACATTCGGAGATGTCTTGTGCGGATATTGTGGACTTTCATTGTGAAGTCGGCTGTCAGACAGAGATTGTCGTTGGGATGGAGGGAGGAGCTTCAGGAGTTCTTCTTGGGAAAGTGACTGTGGAGGCTGAGGAGGAGCTGGAGGCACCCTCGAGAGCGGAGTTTTCTCCGAATGTGCAGGCTGATCCGGATAGCCACGCCTTGTCAGGAGCGTCCCAGGGGTGTCTGAATCGTCCCGTCACGCTCAATGGGATATCGAATCCGGGTTCTGATGCGTTTGTCCGTGTCCGGATGGACGTCTCCAAGACAGTGCGTCAGTCGGAGGAGGAGTTCCAAGCTGTTCCTCCGGATTCCAAGCGTTCTGATGGAAAAGGGGATGTGCGAGGGCACCGCAAAGGCAGAGGCAAAGGCCAACGATATCATAGCAGTGCCAAGCCTGCTAAGAGCTAAAGGCGCCAACATCGTGTTTGACGAAGTGTATAGGTTCGGTAGGACGTTGACGGACTGTGAACGAAGGTGTAAATCTCAGGTTTGGCCTCTGTGGTAGTTTTTCGTATTCTTCGAGTGCTTCTTTTCATTCCGTAATTATTGTATTGGATTGTTGATTGTGATTGCATAGTCTCTTTTGTTTGTGCTCTTAGAATTCAGTGTGTGCATGTTCAGTTCTTGGCCAGGTCTCCTGGCTCTCACGTCGTAACATTATCCTTGCCTTATCAAAGCCAGCTTTGATGGGGGCTTTTGTAGCCGCGGAAGTGCCTGTGGTGTGTGTGGATACAGATTGGTCTGCGAAACAAATATAACTTCTCGCGGACCGACATCATTTTCAAGGATGTGTATCTTGAGGCTTGGTGTCTGCCACCAAGCGCCACTGTTACAGATACGGAACTATCAGCGGCGGAGCGCGTATGCTATGTGCTCACACAGGTAGTGCAGACCTTCTTTGATCATTCGCAGGGATAAGTCACACATTGTTTCTTCTTTATCTGTGTTCTTGTTTATTCCAACAGCTTCGCTGTTCACTGACTCATTTCTTTGTGTGCTTTGCGTTTGATTGTGTCATTGCGGCATGCGTTTCTCTTCATTCCTTCAGCTTCGCTGTGTGGTATAAGAGCGGACTGCTTGCGTGATGAATAAGAGGCTCTGTTTCGCCTGATACTTTGTTGGACCTGGCCTTAGTGGCCAAGACGGTCCCAGCAGAGACGCAAAACAAGTACTGCGATTCCGTCTCTACTGTGATTGGTATGCAACACTTGCTCGACTTGTTTGTTCTACCCAGGCCGCCTGGTGTGAGACATGTGAAGGCAGAGGAGGAGGAGGAGAGTGAGATGAATGAGAGGATGAGCAAACGTATTGCCGCTAATTTTGAGAATGAAACGGAATGGAGGTGTGAGAATATTGAGCGTCTTGGGATGGAGATCTTGGGAGATAGTAAGACTGTTGTAAACTGGATGTGTGGTGAGTGGCAGATTCGCAACAAGCAGTATGTACGACTGGTGGGAACACTACAAAATACGGTATCGATGCTGTCTGGATGGGGACTGACCTCACCTGCATCGGGACAGAATCTGTATAAGCATTTCTTTCGTGAGGGTAATGAGCGTGCGGATAAATTGTCGTGGGAGGCCAGAGGTGGCCAAACTATTACTCGCTGGTTTGCATATGATAAGTTCCTCAGTACTCGTAAGACTGCTCTCCGTGGTGCATTCGATGGGGGTGTCAGTAATGAAGGATGTGGAGGTGGGTGGTGGCTTCAGATTGGCGTTGTAGGTAGGGGTTCCAGCGTGCAGGTTGATTTTCCCATCTCCTCCTCCTCCTCCTCCTCCTCTTCCTCCTGCACCAGCTCGCACAGCTTCCATTGGCACGATGTGGCCGAGGAGGCGATGAGCTTGCCTCCTGGTAGCACGGTAACCTGCTGTGAACTAGCTGCCTGCGCTGCCCTGACGAGAGCTGCTGCTAAGGTGGCGTGCGCTCTGCTACGACCTACCTAAGATGGTGGGGGCTCAGTTGCACTGCTCCGCCGATTCGGATTCGGATTCTAGTGGCGGACCGCAAAAAAAAAGAAAGGTTGACGGTTTACCGCCGGCGCCCAGTTGGTCGACCCGACCAGAACGGACAATGTGGTAACTTTTGGGTGGTTTTGCGATTTTTTGAAAGATAATTGACCATTTCTTTTGAGGAAGCAGATTTTTCGCACCTGCAAACGATTATCAGGGCCTCAGCGTCTCAATATGAGCTCTCTACATGCACTGTTGCTATTAAAACACTTGGCGAAACCAACTCTATGTCGACATTATTTTAAAAAAAAAAAACAGGTTTTCTCTTTTCCGAGAAATGCTTCCAGAAGCCCTCTCTTTTGATTCTGAGCACTCTTACGCGTGTTAGGAGCTCTACGAGGTTCCCGGCGGTGACCAGGTTGACGGTTCACCGCGGGCACCAGTTGTTGCTGGAAGCTTAAGAATAATTCCGGGGCGCTGGAGAGCGAGTTGGCAAGAAAAATCTCGCCGTACCTTTTGATGATTTTTGGTCGTGAAAATTTTGTTTTCGAAATTTAACCATTTGTTAGAGCTCTAGATTTTTCCCGGAGAGCTCGCTGAGAGCTAGAGGGTTTAAGAGTAGAAGCCGGACGGTGGTGGTGCTCGCCAGCAGCCCATCTCCGCTGCGCCGCGACCCTCGCAGCAGCTCGCCCGAGCCGGGAACGTGTCTGGGAGAGCTTCCAGCAAGCATCTACCCGTGCTAGAACGCGTGCAGGCACGCATGGAAGCAATTCTGGCAGCGCTTCAGCAGCGCTGCAGGGAAGCCTCCCAGAGCGCCAAAGAGCTTTACGAGAGCGTTGGAGGGCCCGCCAGGATAGCTTTCTCGTGAGTGTTCCCTTTGCTCTTCGGGTTTTGGACGCTACCAAGTTCCTGTGATATTCGATCTTATTACCGCTCGCCATCTTGATCTCAGCTGGATCGGTACCTTTTACTGCCAAAAAGCACACGGGCGGGATCCGCCGTTTCGAGTCATCTTGTCACGTGGTGTCGGTTTTCTCAAGGTAACTCAAGCTTGAGGACAGCTATAGAGCTGGTAAGCACAGCTAATTGATTGAGAATGATCAGGTGCGTTCGCCTGTTCAACCCAGAGGTCTGAACTCGGTCTGCTAGCCGAGCTAGGTCCGCAAACCTATTCGTATTATTCGAGTCATCTTGACAGACGCTCTCGATTTTCTGTACTTAACTCGAGCTACAGGACGGCTACAGAGCTGATGCGTACAGAATCTGATTCAGAATCATCAGTGGCCATTGTCTGTTGAATCCAGAGCTTTGACGGTCTGCTGCTTGATCTAGAATCGCGAACTATTTGTACTCTTCGAGTTATCTTGAGAGATGCACTCAACTCAGGCTGTGGGAGGGGCTGCATGGCTGGTAATCACAGGAATCGATTCGGAGACATCAGACGCGTCCGGCTGTCGCATTGAGAGGCCTGAACTCGTGTGATACTCGAGCTAGGTTTGGCAAACTATTCGCATTGTTCAAGTCATCTTGAGAGGTGCTGTCGATGTACGCACGTAACTCGGGCTGTCGGGAGCTACAGGGGCGGTTCGGCTGTTACATCGAGAGGTCTGAATCGCTTGGGCTGAAAAAACTATTCGTTCCCTGCATTTTTTTCGACATTATATATTGTCAGGAAGCTCTTCGAGTCCCCCGGCGGTAAGAAAGGTTGGCGGTTTACCGCCGGCGCCCAGTGCAATCTATGTGCAAAATTTTGAAATTTATTTGGAGAAGTCAGATTTTCATTTCTTGCAGTAAGCTATGGCGCAGCTGCTGATTAATGGGGGCCGGCGGTAAACCGTCAACCTGGTTACCGCCGGGAACCTCGTAGAGCTCTTTTCTTGCACGGCGATCGTCGCAACACATGGAGAAAGCTTCTGGAGCGAGGAACAAAGAACTCGAAAAATCACGTTTTTCTGTTTTCATTGAACGTCGGTTCCCCCAAGTGTTTTGATAGTAATACTGCACCTACAGACCTGAAAATTTTACTGGCAGGCACGTCATAACCCACTACAGGTGGGAAAAAATACCAATTCTCAAAACGAATTTTCAAATTTTGCACAAAGATCGAAAAACCAACCCCAAGTCGTCACATTGTCTCTTAAGGTCGGGTTGGCTAACTAGCTCCACTCTGCGCCCGAATTCCTCTAAGCTCATCTGGCCGAAGAGCTCTACGAGGTACTCCTTATGGCTCTCTAGAGTCAGTACTACAATCAAAACATTTGGAGGAACCGACTTTCTATCGACCGTGATACAATGAGTTTTTCTGTCATGATAAGCTTTTGCGGTGAGCAGCCAGGAGGGAAAGGAGGAACATTCATGATGTGTATCAGTCGACTGTGCGCCGGTGGTAAACCGTCAACTTTTCTTACCGCCGGGGTACTCGCCGAGCTTCCTGACCATATAATGCCCAAAACAATTACAGAGAACAGTTTTTTCAGCCTGAGTGATTTCAGAGTTTGGGCAGCAGACAGAGTTCGAATCCAGAGCTCCGAACTCTGTCTGCTGTCCTAACTAGGTCTGCGAAACTATTCGTATTGTTCGAGCCATCCCGAGAGGTGCTGTCGGTTTCCTGCACTTATTAACTCGGGCTGTAGGGGGGCTGCAGGGCTGGTAATCACAGGAATCGATTCAGAGACACCAGACGCGTCCGCCTGTCGCATGCAGAGGTCTGAACTCGGTGTGATACTCGAGCTAGGTTTGCCAAACTGTTCGTATTGTTCGAGTCATCTTGAGGGGTGCTGTCGATTTACGCGCGTAACTCGGGCTGTAGGAGAGCTACAGAGCTCGTACAGAAGACACTCCAGAAGCATCGGGGGCGTTCGGCTGTTACATCGGAGAGGTCTGAAATTGCTTTGGCTGAAAAACTATTTTTCAGTGTAATTTTTTCGACTTTATATGTTGTCAGGAAGCTCTACGAGTCCCCCGGCGGTAACGAAGGTTGACGGCTTACCGCCGGCGCCCAGTTTCCCGGAGAGCTCGCTGAGAGCTAAAGGGTTTAAGATTAGAAGCTGGACGGTGGTGGTGCCCGCCAGGAGCTCCTTTCCGTCGCTCCAGAATCCTCGCAGCGGTTCGTTCGACCTGGCAGCTGGTCCGGGAGAGCTTCCGGCAAGCTTCCACGCGTGCCTGCGCGCGTGCAGGCACGCATGGAAGCGTTTCTGCCAGCGCTTCGGCAGCGCTCCAGGGGGGCTTCCCCGAACTCCCCAGGAAAGGTTTCCCGTCCCTGAAGGGTCTCTTCGCTCTCCGGATTTTTCCCGGAGAGCTCTCTGAGAGCTAAAGGGTTTTGGATTAGAAGCCGGACGGTGGTGGTAACTCGCAGAGCTTTCCTTAGCAAGTTATTGCTGGAAGCTTAAGAGTAATTCCGGGGCGCTGGAGAGCTAGTTGGCAAGGAAAATCTCGACGGACTTTTTGCTGACTTCTGGTCGGTTCAAAATTTCGTTCTCGAAATTTAACAGTTCGTTTCAGCTCTAGTATTTGTTCCCGTGATATTCGATCTTATTCCCGCTCGCCGTCTTGATCTCAGCTCGATCGGGTACCTTTTACTGGCAAAAAGCACACGGGCGGGATCCGCCGTTTCGAGTCATCTTGTCACGCGGTGTCGGTTTTCTCAAGATAACTCGAGCTTGAGGACAGCTACAGAGCTGGTAAGCACAGCTAATCGATTCAGAATGATCAGGCGCGTTCGCCTGTTGAAGCCAGAGGTCTGAACTCGGTCTGCTAGCCGAGCTAGGTGCGCAAACCTATTTGTATTATTCGAGGTATCTTGACAGACGCTCTCGGTTTTCTGTACTTAACTCGAGCTACAGGACAGCTAAAGAGCTGATGCGTACAGAATCGGATTCAGAATGATCAGTTGCCGTTGTCTGTTGAATCCAGAGCTCTGAACTCGGTCTGCTGCCGGATCTAGAATCGCGAAACTATTCGTATTGTTCGAGTCGCTTGCGAGATGCTGTCGGTTCTCTGCACATAACTCGGGCTGTAGGGGGGCTGCATGGCTGGTAATCACTGGAATCGATTCGGAGACATCAGGCGCGTTCGCCTACGCAATCCAGAGCTCAGAACTCGGTCTGTTGCCCGAACTAGGTTCGCGAAACTATTCGTATTGTTCGAGTCATCCTGAGAGGTGCTGTCAGTTTCCTGCACTTAACTCGGCTGCAGGGGGGGCTGCAGGGCTGGTAATCACAGGGATCGATTCAGAGACATCAGACGCGTCCGCCTGTCGCATGCAGAGGTCTGAACTCGGTCTGATACTCGAACTAGGTTTGCCAAACTACCAGAGCCCCAGAAGCGTTCCACGAGAGCGTCGGAAGGCTCGCCAGGACAGCTTTCTGGCGTGTGTTCTCTATGCTCTTCGGGTTTTGGACGCTACCAAGTGGACGCTGCGAAGTGGACGCAACCAAGTACTTCGTAGAGCTCTTCGTTATACCTCGTAGTGCTCTTCGTTCTCGATGAGCTAGAGGAATTCCGGCGCGGGGTGGAGCTAGTTGGCACACCCGGCCAGAGAGGACAATGTGACAACTTCTGGGTGGTTTTGCGAATATTCCCGGAGAGCTCGCTGAGAGCTTAAGGGGTTAAGATTAGAAGCCGGACGGTGGTGGTGCCCGCCAGGAGCTCTTCCACGGCGCTCCACGTTCCCCGCAGCGCCTCCGGTGAGCCGGCAACGGGTCCGGGGGAGCTTCCGGTAAGCTTCCAAGCGTGCCTGCACGCGTGCAGGCATGCATGGAAACGATCCTGGCAGCGCTTCAGCAGCGCTGCAGGGGGGCCCCCCAGAGCTCTCCAGGAAATAGTCCCGTCCCCGAGGGTGTCTTCGCTCTCCGGGTTTTGCACGCTACCAAGTGACTCGTAGAGCTTCCCTAAGCTAGTTGCTGGAAGCTTAAGAGTAATACCTCGTAGAGCTCTTCGGCATCGATGAGCTTGAGGAATTCCGGCGCGGGGTGGAGCTAGTTGGCCCACCCGGCCGAGGCGGACAATGTGGCAACTTTTGGGTGGTTTTGCGACTATTTGAAAGATATTTGACCATTTATTTTAAGAAAGCAAATTTTTCGCACCTGTAGACGACTATGGGGGCCTCTGACTCTTAATATGAGCTCTCTAGATGCATTTTTTACTATCAAAACACTTGGCGGAACCAACTTTATCTCGACCTGACAAACATAATGTTTTCTTTTTTTTCGAGAAATGCTTCCAGAAGCCCACCCACTCTTTCGATGCTGAGCACTCTTACGCGTGCTGGGAGCTCTACGAGGTTCCCGGCGGTTACCAGGTTGACGGTTCACCGCCGGCGCCAGTTCCCGGAGAGCTCGCTGAGAGCTAAAGGGTTTAAGATTAGAAGCCGGACGGTGGTGGTGCCTGCCAGGAGCTCCTCCACGGCGGTTTACAGGCCTCGCAGCGCCTCCGGCGGCCCGGCAACGGGTCCGGCAGAGCTTCCGGCAAGCTTCCACGCGTGCCTGCATGCGTGCAGGCACGCATGGAAGCTTTTCTGGCAGCGCTTCCGCAGCGCCCCAGGGAGGCCCCCCAAGGCTCCTGAAGGAGAATACCTCGTAGAGCTCTTCGGCACCGATGAGCTAGAGGAATTCCGGCGCGGGGTGGAGCTAGTAACTCGTAGAGCTTCCCTTAGCAAGTTATTGCTGGAAGCTTAAAAGTTCCCGGAGAGCTCTCTGAGAGCTAAAGGGTTTTAGATTAGAAGCCGGACGGTGGTGGTGCCCGCCAGCAGCCCATCTTCGCCGGTCCACGATCCTCGCAGCGCCTCGCCTGACCCGGCAGCGTGTCCGGGAGAGCGTCCGGCAAGCTTCCACGCGAGCCTCCACGCGTGCAGGCGCGCGTGGGAGCGTTCCTGGCGGCGTTTCAGAGACGCTGCAGGGGGGCGCCCCGAGCCCCAGAAGAGCTTCGCGAGAGCTTCTGTGGGCTCGCCAGGACGGCTTTTCAGTGCGTGTCCTCTTTGCTCTCCGGGTTTTGGACGCTACCAAGTAATACCTCGTAGAGCCCTTCAGCAAAGAGCTACGAGGAATTCCGGCGCAGGGTAGAGCTAGTTGGCCGGCCCGACCAAAAGAGAGAATGTGGTAACCTGGGGTCGTTTTTTTTGACTTCATGCAAAATTTTTAAATTCGTTTTGAGAACCAGTATTTTTCTCACGTGCAGTAGGTTATGCCGCGTCTGCCAGTAAAATTCTCAGGTTCGTAGCTGCAATATTACTATTGAAAGACTTGAGGGAACCGACTGTGGATAAAAACGAAAAAGACGTGTTTTTTTCAGAGTTTTTTTGCTCTTGCTTCAGAAGCTCCCTTGATGTATTGCCAGAAGCGCTGTGCAACAGAAGAGCTCTACGAGGTGCCCGGCGGTAATCTGGTTGACGGTTTACCGCCGGTTCCCAGTTCCGGGGCACTGGACAGCGAGTAACTCGTAGAGCTCCCTTAGCAAGTACCTCGTAGAGCTTTTCGTCATCGATGAGCTAGAGGAATTCCGGCGCGGGGTGGAGCTAGTTGGCCGACCCGGCGAGAAAGGACAAAGTGATAACTTTTTTTTTTTTTTTTTTTTTTTTTTTTTTTTTTTTTTATTAAAAAGATATTTGACAATTCATTTGGAGAAAACAGATTTTTCGCACCTGTAGTGGGTTAAGACGCGTCTGCCAGTAAAATTTTCAGGTCCATAGGTGCATTATTTCTATCAAAACACTTGGAGCAACCGATGTTCGATAAAAACAGAAAAAGCTGATTTTTTGCTTCTTTCGTTTCTCACTCCAGAAGCTTACTTCCTGTGTTCTGAGGAGCGCGGTGTGAGAAAAGAGCTCTACGAGGGTCCCGGCGGTAATCTGGTTGACGGTTTACCGCCGCTTCCTAGTTATTGCTGGAAGCTTTAGAGTAATTCCGGCGCGCTGGAGAGCTAGTTGGAACTTTTGCTGACTTGTGGTCGGTTGGAAAATTTGATCTCGAAATTCAATCATTCGTTAGAGCTCTGTAACTCGTAGAGCTTCCCTGAGCAAGTTATTGCTGGAAGCTTAAGAGTAATTCCGGGGCACTGGAGAGCTAGTTGGCCAGAAAAATCTCGACGGAACTTTTGCTGACTTCTCGTCGGTTGAAAATTTTGTTCTCGAAATTCAACCATTCGTTAGAGCTCTAGTATTTTTTCCCGTGATATTCGATCTTATTCCCGCTCGCCATCTTGATCTCAGCTCGATCGGGTACCTTTTAAGGTCAAAAAGCACACGGGCGGGATCGCCCGTTTCGAGTCATCTTGATACGCGCTGATGGTTTTCTCAAGATAACTCGAGCTTCAGGACAGCTACAGAGCTGATAAGCAGAGCTAATCGATTCAAATGATCAGGCGCGTCCGTCTGTTGCATCTAGAGGTCTGAACTCGGTCTGCTAGTCGAGCTAGGTCCGCAAACCTATTCGTATTATTCGAGTCATCTTGACAGGCGCTCTCAGTTTTCTGTACTAAACTCGAGCTAGAGGACAGCTACAGAGCTGATACTTACAGAAACCGATTCAGAATCATCATTCGCGTTTTTCGGTTGAATCCAGAGCTCTGAACTCGGTCTGCTGCCCGATCTAGAATCGCGAAGCTATTCGTATTGTTCGAGTCATCTTGAGAGATGCTGTCGGTTATCTGCGCTTAACTCGGGCTCTTGGGGGGCTGCATGGCTGGTAATCACTGGAATCGATTCGGAGACATCAGGCGCGTCCGCCTTTCGAATCCAGAGCTCGGAGCTCTGTATGCTGTTCGAACAAGGTCCGCGAAACTTTTCGTATTGTTCGAGTCTCTGCACTTAACTCGGGCTCTAGGAGGGCTGCGGGGCTGGTAATCGCAGGAATCGATTCAGAGACATCCGACGCGTCCGCCTGTCGCATGCAGAGGTCTGAACTCGGTCTGATACTCGAGCTAGGTTTGCCAAACTTTTCGTATTGTTCGAGTCATCTTGAGAGGTGCTGTCGATTTACGCGCGTAACTCGGGCTGTAGGAGAGCTACAGAGCTCGTACAGAAGACACTCCAGAAGCATCGGGGGCGTTCGGCTGTTGCATCCAAGAGGTCTGAAATTGCTTGGGCTGAGCATTTTTCCCCCACATCCTGAGTGGGGTTCTTGTTTTCCCAGAACACCCTCTCCTTCCCACCCACCTCCCGCTCCATCTTCCATACAGCACCATATTATTCCTACCGCGCACACCGCCCCTCCCACCCCTCCAGGGAGGCCCCGCCTGAGCGAGGAGGGCAACACCATACCATACCATAGTTCCTACCACACATACCATACCATACCATACCATACCGTACCACACCATACGTACCATACCGTGCCCCGCCTGAGCGAGGAGGGTATCGGAATACCATGCTATTAACATGGTTTCGTGCCCCTCCCACCCCTCCAGGGAGGCCCCGCCTGAGCGAGGGGGGTATCGGAATACCGTACTATTTACATGGTTTCGTGCCCCTCCCACCCCTCCAGGGAGGCCCCGCCTGAGCGAGGAGGGTATCGGAATACCATGCTATTTACATGGTTTCGTGCCCCTCCCACCCTTCCAGGGAAGCCCCGCCTGAGCGAGGAGGGTATCGGAATACCATACTATTTGCATGGTTTCGTGCCCCTCCCACCCCTCCAGGGAGGCCCCGCCTGAGCGAGGAGGGTATCGGAATACCATACTATTTACATGGTTTCGTGCCCCTCCCACCCCTCCAGGGAGGCCCCGCCTGAGCGAGGAGGGTATCGGAATACCATACTATTTACATGGTTTCGTGCCCCTCCCACCCCTCCAGGGAGGCCCCGCCTGAGCGAGGAGGGTATCGGAAACCATACTATTTACATGGTTTCGTGCCCCTCCCACCCCTCCAGGGAGGCCCCGCCTGAGCGAGGAGGGTATCGGAATACCATACTATTTACATGGTTTCGTGCCCCTCCCACCCCTCCAGGGAGGCCCCGCCTGAGCGAGGAGGGTATCGGAAACCATACTATTTACATGGTTTCGTGCCCCTCCCACCCCTCCAGGGAGGCCCCGCCTGAGCGAGGAGGGCAACACCATACCATACCATAGTTCCTACCACACATACCATACCATACCATACCATACCATACCACACCATACGTACCATACCGTGCCCCGCCTGAGCGAGGAGGGTATCGGAATACCATGCTATTTACATGGTTTCGTGCCCCTCCCACCCCTCCAGGGAGGCCCCGCCTGAGCGAGGAGGGTATCGGAATACCATACTATTTACATGGTTTCGTGCCCCTCCCACCCCTCCAGGGAGGCCCCGCCTGAGCGAGGAGGGTATCGGAATACCATACTATTTACATGGTTTCGTGCCCCTCCCACCCCTCCAGGGAGGCCCCGCCTGAGCGAGGAGGGTATCGGAATACCATACTATTTACATGGTTTCGTGCCCCTCCCACCCCTCCAGGGAGGCCCCGCCTGAGCGAGGAGGGTATCGGAATACCATACTATTTACATGGTTTCGTGCCCCTCCCACCCCTCCAGGGAGGCCCCGCCTGAGCGAGGGGGGTATCGGAATACCATGCTATTTACATGGTTTCGCGCCCCTCCCACCCCTCCAGGGAGGCCCCGCCTGAGCGAGGAGGGTATCGGACAACCATGCTATTTACGTGGTTTCGCGCCCCTCCCACCCCTCCAGGGAGGCCCCGCCTGAGCGAGGAGGGTATTGGAATACCCTACTATTTACATGGTTTCGTGCCCCTCCCACCCCTCCAGGGAGGCCACGCCTGAGCGAGGAGGGTATCGGACAACCATGCTATTTACATGGTTTCGTGCCCCTCCCACCCCTCCAGGGAGGCCCCGCCTGAGCGAGGGGGGCATCAAGAAAATGGGTCCCACGAAACCGTTAATCTCTTTATGTGGGGAACTCCGTTAGCATAATTTTCTGTGTAATTTTGTGTGACATTATATGTTGTCAGGAAGCTCTACGAGTCCCCCGGCGGTAACACAGGTTGACGGTTTACCGCCGGCGCCGAGTATTTTTTCCCGTGATATTCGATCTTATTCCCGCTCGCCATCTTGATCTCAGCTCGATCGGGTGAATATCATTATCGAAAAGCACTGTGGCGGGATCGGCCGTTTCGAGTCATCTTGATACGCGCTGACGGTTCTCTGAACATAACTCGAGCTTCAGGACAGCTACAGAGCTGGTAAGCACAGCTAATCGATGTATAATGATTAGGCGCGTTCGCCTGTTGAATCTAGAGGTCTGAACTCACTCTGTTAGCCGAGCTAGGTCCACAAACCTATTCGTATTATTCGAGTCATCTTGACAGACACTCTCCGTTTTCTGTACTTAACTCGAGCTGTAGGACAGCTACAGAGCTGATACTTACAGAAACTGATTCAGGATCATCAGTTGCGTTTGTCTGTCGAATCCAGAGCTCTGAACTCGGTCTGTTGCCCGATCTAGAATCGCGAAACTATTCGTATTGATCGAGTCATCTTGGGAAGTGCTCTTGGTTTTCTTCACTGAACTCGCGCTGAAGGGGGCCTACAATGCTGGTGGTCACAGGAATCGATTCGAAGACATCAAGCGCGTCCGCCTGTCGAATCCAGAGCTCGGAACTCGGTCTGCTGCCCAAATTAGGTCTGCGAAACTACTGTATTGTTCGAGTCATCCTGAGAGTTGCTGTCGTTTTTCTGCACTCAACTCGTGCTGTAGGGGGGCTGCAGGGCTGGTAGCGAGTCGATTCGCAGACATCAGACGCGTCCGCCTGTCGCATTCAGAGGTAAAACATATTCACTATGAGTCGCAATGGTGGTAGGTGCTGTCGGTTTTCTCAACTTAAGTCGAGCTAGGAAGCTCTACGAGTCTCCCGGCGGTAACCAAGGTTGACGGTTTACCGCCGGCGCCCAGTTGGCAAGAAAATCTCGACGGAACTTTTGATGACTTTTGGTCGGTTGAAAATTTTCTTCTCGGAATTCAACCATTCGTTAGAGCTCTAGTATTTTTTTCCCGTGATATTCGATCTTATTCCCGCTCGCCATCTTGATCTCAGCTTGATCGGGTACCTTTTACTGCCAAAAAGCACACGGGCGGGATCAGCCGTTTCGAGTTATCCTGATACAGGGTGACGGTTTTCTCAAGATAACTCGAGCTTCAGGACAGCTACAGAGCTGGTAAGCACAGCTAATCGATTCAAAATGATCAGGCGCGTTCGCCTGTTGAATCCAGAGGTCTCAACTCGGTCTGCTAGCCGAGCTAGGTCCGCAAACCTATTCGTATTATTCGAGTCATCTTGACAGACGCTCTCGGTTGTCTGTACTTATCTCGAGGACAGCTACAGAGCTGATGCGTACAGAATCTGATTCAGAATCATCAGTGGCCGTTGTCTGTCGAATCGAGAGCTCTGAACTCGGTCTGCTGCCCGATCTAGAATCGCGAAACTATTCGTATTGTTCGAGTCATCTTGAGAGATGCTGTCGGTTCTCTGCACTTAACTCGGGCTGTAGGGGGGCTGCATGGCTGGTAATCACTGGAATCGATTCGAAGACATCAGGCGCGTCCGCCTTTCGAATCCAGAGTTCCGAACTCTGTCTGCTGCCCGAACTAGTCCCGCGAAACTATTCGTATTGTTCGAGTCATCCTGAGAGGTGCTGTCGGTTTCCTGCACTCAACTCGGGCTGTAGGGGGGCCGCAGGCAAGTAGTCACAGGCTGTCGCATGCAGAGGTCTGAACTCGGTCTGATACTCGAGCTAGGTTTGCCAAACTATTCGTATTGTTCGAGTCATCTTGAGAGGTGCTGTCGATTTACGCACATAACTCGGGCTGTAGGAGAGCTACAGAGCTCGTACAGAAGACAATCCAGAAGCATCGGGGGCGTTCGGCTGATGCATCCGAGAGATCTGAAATTGCTTGGGCTGAAAAAATATTTCTTCTGTGTAATTTCTTTCGACATTATATGTTGTCAGGAAGCTCTACGAGTCCCCCGGCGGTAACAAAGGTTGACGGTTTACCGCCGGCGCCCAGTTGGCCCAGCCGGCGGAGGCGGACACTGTGGCAACTTTTGGGTGATTTTGCGAAAATTCGAAGGATATTTGACAATTTATTTTGAGAAAGCAGATTTTTGCGCGTCGCATTGGCATATAAACTGCTTTCTAACAGCAGCTCAGCTCTCTCGATGCATTTTTGCATGAGTTGACTTCCAGGAACTGAGCGAATATAAACATCGAAAAAATCGAATTTGAAGATTTTCGAAAAATCCATATTTTTTCACTCTGTGTCGATTCGCTGCACTCTTACCAGTGAGAGGAGCTCTACGAGGTTCCCGGCGGTGACCAGGTTGACGGTTTACCGCCGGCGCCAGTTTCCCGTCCCCGAAATTCTCTTTGCTCTCCGGGTTTTGGACACTGCCAAGTTCCTCGCGCTGGAGAGCTCGTTGGCAAGAAAAATCTCGACGGAACTTGTGCTGACTTTTGGTCGGTGGAAAATTTGGTTCTCGAAATTCAACAATTCGTTTGAGCTCTAGTATTTTTTTCCGTGATATTCGATCTTATTCCCGCTCGCCATCTTGATCTCAGCTCTATTACTATCGAAAAGCACTGTGGCGGGATCGGCCGTTTCGAGTCATCTTGATACGCGCTGACGGTTTTCTGAACATAACTCGAGCTTTAGGTCAGCTACAGAGCTGGTGAGCACAGCTAATCGATGTAGAATGATTAGGCGCGTTCACCTGTTGAATCCAGAGGTCTGAACTCGGTCTGTTAGCCGAGCTAGGTCCGCAAACCTATTCGTATTATTCGAGTTATCTTGACAGGAACTCTCGGTTTTCTCTTTTATTCGAGCTGTAGGACAGCCGCAGAGCTGATATTTACAGAAACTGATTTAGAATTATCAGTTGCGTTTGTCTGTCGAATCCAGAGCTCTGAACTCGGTCTGCTGCCCGATCTAGAATCGCGAAATTGGTCGAGTCATCTTGAGAAGTGCTCTTGGTTTTCTTCACTCAACTCGCGCTGAGGGGGGCTACAGTGCTTATTGTGACAGGAATCGATTTGAAGACATCAGGCGCGTCCGCTTGTCGAATCCAGAGCTCGGAACTCGGTCTGCTGCCCGAATCAGGTCTGCGAAACTACTGTATTGTTCGAGTCATCCTGAGAGTTGCTGTCGGTTTTCTGCACTCAACTCGGGCTGTAGGGGGGCTGTAGGGCTGGTAATGACAGGAGTCGATTCGCAGACTTCAGACGCGTCCGTCTGTCGCATTCAGAGGTCAAAAAATATTCACTATGAGTCGGAATGTTGGTAGGTGCTGACGGTTTTCTCAACTTAAGTCGAGCTAGGAAGCTCTACGAGTCTCCCGGCGGTAACCAAGGTTGACGGTTTACCGCCGGCGCCCAGTTTGAAAAATATGTGACCATTTATTTTGAGAAAGCAGATTTTTCGCACCTGTAGACGACTATGAGGGCCTCTGCGTCTTTATCTGAGCTCTCTACATACCCTTTCACTATCAGAACTTGGCGAAACCAACTTTATGTCGACATGGAAAAAATCATGTTTCTCTTTTTCAGAAATGCTTCCAGAAGCCCTTCTTTTTGATGCTAAGCACTCTCACGCGTGCTAGGAGCTCTACGAGGTTCCCGGCGGTGACCAGGTTGACTGTTCACCGCCGGCGCCAGTCGATGAGCTAGAGAAATTCCCGCGCGGGGTGGAGCTAGTTGGCCGACCCGACCAGAAAGGACGAAGTGGTGACTTTGTGGTGACTTTGGGTCGGTTTTGCGCAGATTTGAAAGATATTTGACCATTCATTTGGGAAAGCAGATTCTTTCGCCGAGCATTCGCATATAAACTCCTCTCTGATAGCAGCTCAGCGCTTCCGATGTATTTTCTTGAGATTGGACCTCCCAGAACTGAGCGAATATGAACATCGAAAAAATCGAAAATCAAGATTTTCGAAAAAATCCATATTTCATGCCTCTACTTTGATTCTCAGCGCTTTATCAGTGTACGGAGCTCTACGAGGTTGCTGGCGCCCGTTCCTTGTAGAGCTTCGGCATCGATGAGCCTAGAGGAATTCCGGCGCGGGGTGGAGCTAGTTTGCCGACCCGACCAAAAGAGACAATGTGACAACTTTTGGGTGATTTTTTAGAAGATATTTGACAATTCATTTTAGAAAGCCTAATTTTCGCGTCTGTAAATGACTATGAGGGCCTCTCTGTCTTAGTATGAGCTCTGTAGGCGTACCGTTCTATCAAAACAGTTGGCGGAACTAACTTCATGTCGACACGAACCAAAATCAATGTTTCCTTTTTGAGAAATGCTTCCAGAAGCTCTCTCTTTCGACTCTGAGCACTCTTACGCGTGAAAGAAGCTCTACGAGGTTCCCGGCGGTGACCAGGTTGACGGTTCACCGCCGGCTCCAGTTCGACCTGAAGAGACAACGTGGTAAGTTTGGGTCGGTTTTTCCCGGGGAGCTCTCTGAAAGCTAGAAGGTTTTAGATCACAAGCTGGACGGTGGTGGTGCCCGCCAGCAGCCCATCTTCGCCGGTCCACGATCCTCACAGCAGTTCGTTCGTCTGGCAGCGGGTCCGGAAGAGCTTCCGGCAAGCGTCTACGCGTGCCTGCACGCCAGTAGGCATGCGTGGGATTCATTCCTGGCAGCTCTTGAGAAGCGCGGCAGAGGGGCCCCCAGAGCCCCTGAAGAGCTTCCCGAGAGCTTCTGTGGGCTTGCCAGGAAGGCTTTTCGGTGTGTGCCCTCTTTGCTCTTCTAGTTTTGGGCGCTACCAAGTAACTCGTAGAGCTTCCCTTAGCAAGTTATTGCTGGGAACAAAAGAGTAATTCCGGGGCGCTGGAGAGCTAGTTGACAAGAAAAATCTCGACGGACCTTTTGATGACTTTTGGTCGGTTGAAAATTTTGTTCTCGAAATTCAATCAGACCTTATTTCCGCTCGCCATCTTGATCTCAGCTCGATCGGGTATCTTTTACTGTCAAAAAGCACTGCGGGGGGATCGGCTGTTTCGAGTCATCTTGATACGTGCTGTCGGTATATTCGATTTAAAAGATACAGGGCAGCTACAGAGCTAGTGAGCACACCTTCTCGATTCATAATGATCAGGCCCGTTTGTCTGATGCATCCAGAGGTATGGATCCGGTCTGCTTGCCGAGCTAGGTCCGCAAACCTACTCGTATTATTCGAGTCATCTTGACAGGCGCTCTCGGTTTTCTGCTCTTAACTCGAGCTATATGACAACTACAGAGCTGATACTTACAGGAACCGATTCAGAGTTATCATTCGCGTTTGTCTGTTGGATCCAGAGCTCTGAAGTCTGCTGCCCGAACTAGGTCCGCGAAACTATTCGTATTGCTCGAGTCATCCTCAGATGCTGTCGAACTCGTGCTGTATGGGGGGCTGCAGGGCTGGTAATCACAGGAATCGATTCGGAGCCATCAGACGCGTCCGCCTGTCGCATTCAGAGGCCTCAACTTGGTCTGGTACTCGAGCTAGGTTTGCTAACTATTCGTATTGTTCGAGTCATCTCCAGAGGTGCTGTCGATGTACGCACGTAACTCGGGCTGTAGGGAGCTACAGGGGCGGTTCGGCTGTTGCATCGAGAGGTCTGAATCGCTTGGGCTGAAAAAGTATTCGTTCCCTGCAATTTTTTTCGACATTATATATTGTCAGGAAGCTCTACGAGTCCCCCGGCGGCAAGAAAGGTTGACGGTTTACCGCCGGCGCCCAGTGCAATCTATGCGCAAAATTTTGAAATCTATTTGGAGAAGTCAGATTTTCATTCCTTGCAGTAAGCTATGGCGCAGCTGCTGATTAATTCCTTATGGCTCTCTAGAGTCAGTATTACAATCAGAACACTTGGAACCGACTTTCCATCGACCGTGATACAATGAGTTTTTCTGAGTCATGATAAGCTTTTGCGGTGAGCAGCCAGGAGGGAAAGGAGGAACATTCATGATGCTGTGTGTATCAGTCGACTGTGCGCCGGTGGTGAACCGTCACCTTTTCTGCCGGGGGACTCGCCGAGCTTCCTGACCATATAATGCCCCAAAAAATTACAGAGAACAGTTTTTCAGCCTGAGCGATTTCAGACCTCTGGATGCAACAGCCGAACGCCGCTGATGCTTCTGGATCGTTTCCTGTGCGTACGAGCTCTGTAGCTCTTCTACAGCCCGAGTTACGTGCGTAAATCGACAGCATCTCTCAAGATGACTCGAACAATATGAATAGTTTCGCGAACCTAGCTCGAGTATCAGACCGAGTTCAGACCTCTGAATGCGTCCGATGTCTCCGAATGGATTCCTGTGATTAGCTGCCCTGTAGCCTCCCTAGAGCCCGAGTCAAGTGCAGAAAACCGACACCACCTGTGAAGATAACTCGAACAATGCAAATAATTTCGCGGATCTAGCTCGGGCAGGAGACCGAGTTGCGAGCTCTGGATTCGACAGGCGGACGCGGCTGATGTCTCCGAATCGATTCCTCTGATTACCAGCCCTCTGGCCCCCTACAGCCCCAGCTAAGTACATAATACTAACAGCACCTCTCAAGATGACTCGAACAATACCAATCGTTTCGCGAACCTAACTCGGGCAGCAGACCGAGTTCAGCGCTCTGGATTCAACAGACAAGCGCGTCTCATGATTCCGAATCGGTTTCTGTAAGTATCAGCTCTATAGCTGTCCTATAGCTCGAGTTAAGTGAAACAAAAAACAGACAACGCTCTCGAGATGCTCTAGGCATTCAAAATGTCCCGGGAATGGTGTTCTGGGCACTCGAAGAGCACGAAGTGGCCTACAGTTGGCTCCGGGCATTCAAAATGTTGCCCAGGAATGGAGTTCTGGGAGTCGAAGAGCACGAAGTGGCCTTCAGTTGGCTCCGGGCATTCAAAATATGGCCCGGGAATGAAGTTCTGGGAACTCGAAGAGCACAAAGTGGCTTACAGTTGGCTCCGGGAATTCAAAATGTGGCCCGGGAATGAACTTCTGGGAAGTCGAAGAGCACGAAGTGGCCTTCAGTTGGCTCCGGACATTTAGAATGTGGCCCGGGAATGGAGTTCTGGGAGGTCGAAGAGCACGAAGTGTGTGACTGTGTGCGAAACACGCATTGGGACCCGAGTTCGGACGCAGCTCCCCGGGTCCCGCCCCGACCCCCCTGTGGAGTCATCTGCTGCTTTCTTTTGACACCACTAGAAACCCATCTGAAAAAGTTGTCAGGGAATTTTCAACCGACCAAAAGTCAGCAAAAGGTCAGTCGATATTTTACTTGCCAACTAGCTCTCCAGCGTCTCGGAATTACTCTAAAGCTTCGAGCAACAACATGCTATGGGACTTAGCACGAGCTTCAGACGAGCTACAGAGCTGTTCAGTAGAGCAATCGGAAGCCAATTTTTGTAGAGCTTCTCTAAGAGCGTTAGCATCAAAGCTAGAAGAGTCATTCTGGCGCGCTGGGGGGCAAAATGGCAAACATCTCGACGGATGTTGCCGGGGAGCTCTCTGAGAGCCAGAGGGTTTTAGATTAGAAGCCGGATGGTGGTGGTGCCCGCCAGCAGCCCATCTCCGCCGGTCCACGGTCCCCGCAGCAACTTGCCCGAGCCGGCAGCGGGTCCGGGAGAGCTTCCGGCATGCGTCTACGCGTGCCCGCACGCGTGCAGGCACGCGTGGAAGCGTTCCTGGCAGCGCTTCAGAAGCGCTGCAGGGGGGCCCCCCAGAGATTGGGACGCGCTTCGCGAGAGCTTCCGAGGGCTCGCCAGGCAAGCTTTCGGGCACCTCGTAGTGCTTTTCGTGCCTCGTAGAGCTCTTCGGCATAGATGAGCTAGAGAAATTCCGGCGCGGGGTGGAGCTAGTACCTCGTAGAGCTCTTCGTTACCGATGAGCTAGAGGAATTCCGGCGCGGGACGGAGCTAGTAACTCGTAGAGCTTCCCTTTGCAAGTTATTGCTGGAAGCTTAATAGTAATTCCGGGGCGCTGGAGAGCTAGTTGGCAAGAAAAATCTCGACGGAACTTTTGGTGACTTTTGGTCAGTAGAAAATTTTGTTTTCGAAATTCAACCATTTACTAGAGCTCTAGTATTTCTTCACATGATATTCGATCTCATTCCCGCTCGCCATCTTGATCTCAGCTCAATCGGGTACCTTTCACTGCCAAAAAGCACACGGGCGGGATCGGCCGTTTCGAGTCATCTTGTCACGCGCTCTCGGTAAATTGGACCTAACTCGAGATACAGGACAGCTACAGAGCTGGTAAACACATCTTATCGATTCAGAATGATCAGGCGCGTTTGCCTGTTGCATCCAGAGGTCTGAACTCGGTCTGCTAGCCGAGCTAGGTCCGCAAAGCTATTCGTATTATTCGAGTCATTTTGACAGGCGCTCTCGGTTTTCTGTATTCAATTCGAGCTATACGACAGCTACAGAGCTGATGCTTACACAAACCGATTCGGAATCATCAGTCGCGTTCGTTTGTTGAATAGAGAGCTCTGAACTCGGTCTGCTGCCCGATCTAGAATCGCGAAAATATTCGTATTCTTCGAGTCATCTTGAGAAGTGCTGTCGGTTTTCTGTACTTGACTCGGGCTGTAGGGGGGCTACCTGGTAGTCACAGGAGTCGATTTGGAGACATCAGGCGCGTCCCCCTGTCTGATCGAGAGCTCGGAACTGGGTCTGCTGCCCGAACTAGGTCCGCGAAGCTATTCGTATTGTTCGAGTCATCCTGAGAGCTGTCGGTTTCTGCACTTAACTCGGGCCGTAGAGTGGCTGCAGGGCTGGTAATCACAGGAATCGATTCGGAGACATCAGGCGCGTCCGCCTGTCGAATCCAGAGCTCTGAGCTCGGTCTGATACTCGAGCTAGATTTGCCACTATTCGTACTGTTCGAGTCATCTTGAGAGGTGCTGTCGATTTACGCACGTAACTCGGGCTGTAGGAGAGCTACAGAGCTCGTACAGAAGACAATTCAGAAGCATCCGGGCGTTCCGTGGGCTGAAATACTATTCGTTCTGTGCATTTTTTTGACATTATACATTGTCAGGAAGCTCTACGAGTTACCGCCGGCGCCCAGTTGGCCGACCCGACCAAAAGAGACAATGTGACAACTTTGGGTGGGGTCTGCTAAGATTTGAAAGATATTTGACAATTCATTTTGAGAAAAAAAGGTTTTTCGCACCTGCAATGGGTTATTCCGCGTTTGCCAGTCAAATTCTCAGGTCCGTAGGTGCAGTATTACTATCAAAACACTTGGCGGAACCGACATTGGATAAAAACAGAAAAAGGTGATTTTTCGAGTTTTTTGTTTCTCGCTGCAGCAGCTTTCTTCATGTGTTCCGAAGATCGCTGTGCAAGAAAAGAGCTCTACGAGGTTCCCGGCGCGGTAACCTTTGACGGTTTACTGCCGGTTCCAAGTTGGACCGCCCGGCCCGGGCGGACAAAGTGTTAACTTTTGCTCGTTTGTGCCAATATTTCGAAGATATTTGACCATGTATTTTGAGAAAGCAGATTTTTCGCACCTGTAGTGGGTTATGCCGCGTCTGTCAGTTGATTTCTGATGTCCTTAGGTGCAGTATTACTATTAAAACACTTGGAGCAACTTTTTTTGGATGAACACCGAAAAATTGATTTTTCGAGTTTTTGGGCTCTCGCTTCAGAAGCTCCCTTTGAGGAATTCCGGCGCGGGGTGAAGCTAGTACCTCGTAGAGCTCTTCGTCATCGATGAGGTAGAGGAATTCCGGCGCCGGGTGGAGCTAGTAACTCGTAGTGCTTCCCTTAGCTAGTTGCTGGAAGCTTAAGAGTAATTCCGGGGCGCTGGAGAGCCAGTTGGCAAGAAAAATCTCGACGGAACTTTTGCTGATTTTTGGTCGGTTGAAAATTTGTTCTCGAAATTCAACCATTCGATAGAGCTCTAGTATTTTTTCCCGTGATTTTCGATCTTATTGCTGCTCGCCGTCTTGATCTCAGCTTTATCGGGTATCTTTTACTGCCAAAAAGCGCACGGGCGGGATCGGCTGTTTCGAGTCATCTTGATACGCGTTGTCGGTATTTCGTGTTTAACTCGAATTGTAGGGCAGCTACAGAGCTCATACTTACAGACACGGATTCGAAATGATGAGGCGCGTTTGTCTAGGTTCGAACTCGGTCTGCTGCTCGAGCTAGGTCCGCGAAACTATTCGTATTGTTCGAGTCATCTTGATAAGCACGGTCGGTTTTCTGCACTTAACTCGGGCAGTAGGGCGGCTACAGGGCTGGTAATCACAGAGCCCGATTCGGAGACATCAGGCGCATCCGCCTGTCGCATGCAGAGGTCTGAACTCGGTCTGCTACTCGAGCCAGGTCCGCAAAACTATTCGTATCGCTCGGGCCATCTCAACAGGGGCTGTCCGTTCTCTGTACTTACCTCGACCTCTGGGCTAGCTACAAAGCTGACACGCGCAGAAACGAATGCAAATAATCAGGTGCGTTCGTCTGTTGCATCGAGAGGTCTGAAATCGATCTGCTACTCGAGCCAGGTTCGCGAAACTATTTGTATTGTTCGAGTCATCCTGAGAAGTGCCCTCGATTTTCGCACGTAACTCGGGCTGTAGGGCAGCCGCAGAACTGATACGCACAGAAACTGTTTCGGAATCATCATGCGAGTTCGATCGGGCGGAAAAACTATTCGTTCTCTGCTAATTCTTTGCACATAATATATGGTCAGGAAGCTCTTCGAGTCCCCCGGCGGTAAGAAAGGTTGACGGCTTACCGCCGGCGCCCAGTTGGCCCACCCGGCCGGGGCGGGCAAAGTGGTGACTTTTGGTCGATTTTGCGAAAATTTGAAAGATATTTAACCATTTATTTTGAGAAAGCAGATTTTTGCGCCGAGCATTTCAATGTAAACTCTTCTCTGACAGCAGCTCAGCTGTGCTGATGCATTTTCTTATGAGTTGACCTCCGGGAACTGAGCGAATATGAACATCGAAAAAATCGAAAATGAATATTTTCGAAAAATCTCTTCTTTATGATTCTATTTCGATTCTCAGGACTCTTACCAGTCTCAGGAGCTGTACGAGGTTCCCGGCGGTGACTAGGTTCACGGTTCACCGCCGGCGCCAGTTGGCCGACCCAACCAAAAGAGACAATGTGGTAACTTTGGGTCGGTTTTGCTAATGTACCTCGTAGAGCTCTTCGAGAACGTTGAGCTAGAGGAATTCCGGCGCGGGCTGTAGCTAGTTGGCCGACCCGACGAGAAAGGACAATGTGACAGCTTTGGCTGGGTTCTGCTAAGGTTTGAGATATTTGACAATTCATTTCGAGAAAGCAGATTCTTACGCCGAGCATTCGCATATAAAATTCGTTCCCTCAGCAGCTCACCTCTCTAGAGCGAGTTTTACTACCAGTTCACTTCCCGGAAGCGACTTGATGTTGACTGCGAAAAATCTCAATTTCACATTTCTCAAGAAAAGTTCCCAGAAGCTCTCCGCTTCGATCCTCAGCTTTCTTACGGATGCAAGGAGCTCTACGAGGTTCCTGGCGGTGACCAGGTTGACGGTTCACCGCCGGCGCCAGTTGGTCGATCCGGCCAGAAAAGAAGATGTGATAATTTTGGGTTGGTTTTGCTAAGATTTGAAAGATATTTGAATTCTTTTTGAGAAACCAGATTTTTCGCACCTGTAGGCGACTTTGAGGGCGTCTGCGTCTTAATATGATCTCTCTAGGCGGACTTGTACTATCAAAACAATTGGCGAAACCAAATTAATGTCGAGATTAAAAAAATGAAGCTTCAATTTTTGATAAATGCCTCCAGAAGCTTTCTTCTTCGACTCTGAGCTCTCTTTCGACTCTCAAGCTTTCTCGCTTGATGCCTCTGCTTCTGTCATGTTTTGTGAGATGATTGCAGCACAACGGCTCTGTATGGCCGTGGAGCACATTTTGGGTAGCATCTTTCATCCAAGCAGCTGACTCATTTCATCTTGCTTGGAGCTCTCCAACACCTTTACAATTTCACATGTTGTGCTGCATCCTTTTCCTTGTTCCTGCATCCTATTCCGTTGCCTGTGCCTCAGTGGCTCGGCAGTGTGATGATAAGAGATGCCCTCTCTAGCTACCCTGTGCTCCGTTTGGGAGTCTTAGGGCTCAGCTGTCACAGCTGTCCGCGCCCTGACTCAAACTCAAAAACTAGGTTGAAAGTTCTGGCAGTGTGTGTTCTCCTTGCTCTCCGGGTTTTGGGCGCTACCAAGTTTTTTTTTTGGGTTGAGACATGTGAATAGAAGTTCTCGACATTGAATTATTCGGTAGAGCTCTAGTACTTTTTATCCTCATATTCGATCTGATTGCCGCTTGCCGTCTTAAGCTCAGGTCGATCAGGCACCTATTACTGCCAAACAGCACTGGGGCGGGCTTGGCTGTTTCGAGTCATCTTGTTTTCTGTATTTCAGCACGTAATCGGTCTAGAATCGTCAGGCGCGTTCGTCTGAAGTATCGAGATGTCTGAACTCGGTCTGCTATTGGAGCTAGAACCGCGATTGTATTTGCACTCTGCTATTTTTTGATGATGCTGAGTTTTTACTTTAGTCGAGCTGGAGCCGAACAAACTCTTCGTACTCTGCTATTTTCTTCGGAAAGGCGGATGGTTTTCTTGACTCAACTCGCTGAAGAGATCCGCAGAGCTGTTTGGGGCACCAATCAGACGGGAACTGTCATAGGCGTTAGTTGAAAGTATGTAGGCGCCCCAAATCAGTCTGCTATCAGCGCTGGGGCTCAAACGCTATTCGTATTCTATTGATTTCTGGAGATGTTGATGGTTTTCTTGACTTAACTCGAGCTGCAGATGAGCTATAGCGAACTTCGGCACAGAAATCGGAAGGAATTCATCAGGCGCGCTATTTTACAGTATCTAGACGCCCTCGGTCTGCTATCAGCGCTGGGGCCGTATAACTATTTATAATCTGCTATTTTTAGGAGATGATGCTGGTTTTCTTGACTTAAATCGAGCTGCAGATGAGCTACATAGCTATTTGGCGCAGCAATCGGGAGGAAAGCATCAGGCGCACCAGTTTGAAGTATTTAGACGCTTGACATCGATCTGCTATCGGTGGTGGGTCTGAAACGCTATTCGTGTTTTTTTTTTTTTTTTTTTTTTTTTTTTTTTTGTTGGTTCCTTTACGCTCTTCGGCACAGCAATCGGAAGGAAATCAACAGGCGCGCTAGCTCAAAGTGTCCAGATGCCTGAACTCGGTCTGGTATGTGTATTTTTTCCCAGAGATGTTTTTCTCTCACTCCTTCTTCTTCTCCACGTCCTTCTCCATGAGACCGCGCCCTCCGCATTGCACGAGGATGCTCTACGAGTTCCCGGCTCTCAAGTATCTAGACGCCTGAACTCGGTCTGCTATCAGAGCTGGATCAGAAAACTATGTGTGTTCTGCTAATTTTGAGAGATGGTGATGATTCTCTCGACTAAACTGGAGCTGCAGACAAGCTATAGAACTGTTCGGCGCAGCAGTTCGAAGGAAATCATCAGGCGCGCTAGTCTAAAGTATCTAGACGCCTGAACTCGGTCTGCTATCGGCGCTGTGCTCGAAACAGTATGTGTACTCTGCTAAGTTTTTAGGGATGAGGATGGTTTCTTTCACTTAACTGAGCTGCAGGTGAGCTACATAGCTGTTCGTCGCATACGTCGAAAGGAAATCATGGGAAGCGCCAGTCTAAAGTATCTAGACGCCTGAATTGGGTTTGTTACCAGAGCTGGATCAGAAAAGAACTGTTCGTATTCTGCTAAATCTTAGACAGATGATGGTACCATCTTTGACATAACTCGAGCTTCAGAGGAGCTACAGAGCTCTTTGGCGCAAAATCGGGAGGAAGTCATCAGACGCGCTAGTTTCGAGTATCGAAATGCCTGAACTCGTCACGCGTTCAGAGTTGGAACCAGAAAACTCTTCGTTCTCTATTCAATTTACCCGAGTTTCGAAGGTACAACTCGAGAACGCTGTTCGCTTATTATCTGGGATTGATGTGGTGTCTTCAGAGCTTAACGAGGGTCCCGACGGTAACCTGGTTGACGGTTTACCGCCGGCGTCCAGTTGGAACCAGAAAACTGTTCGTACTTTATTCATTTTTCCAGAGATGCTTTCTCCTCACTCCTTCTCCTCCTCCATGTCCTCCTCCATGAGACCGCGCCCTCGCGCGCGCAATGCTAGATTGCGCCTGCATTGCACGAGAAAGCTCTAAGAGTTCCCAGCGGTAACCAGTTGGCTCAAGGAAGCTCTAGGAGTTCCCGGCGGTAACCAAGGTTGGTTACTGCTGGGGCTCGTGGGGCCTCCTCGTGCGGCTCGAGCTGCATTGTGCAGTCAGGCAGCCTGCCCCTGGCCTGGCCCGCCGCGCGGGGGCGCGTGGCGATCGGGCCACTCGGCATCTTCGGCGACTTCGGCGAGTCCGAGGTAAGCAGGCCGCCTGCCATTTGTTTGTATTTGTTTGTGTGCATTGTTGCGGCATTTTGCTGCATCGAGCTGGGCGGGGCGAGCCAGAGTCAATCGATCGATCTGGACCGCTGGGGAGCCAACTTCGGACACTGGGAGTGGGAGTATCTTGCCAGACAGGTTGGTAGAGCTTGTCACGACGATAAAGATTCTCTAGTTGACATACCATCTGGACCACCTGATCTCTCTCCCACTTTACCTCACAATCCGGTTGCCCCATATAACTTTCATCAGTTAAGTGCGCATCTCAAACGTACTCGAGAAGATCGATCGTTCTGTGAGAAGTGGAATATCCCTTGTAACATCTCAGACGGCAAGATGGCTGCCTCATCAGCCGCTGCGGTCCCCGAGATTTTCGCCATGGATGCCACTGATATGCCCGTTCCAGGAGCCAAGGAGGAGGAGGTCCCAGAGGGAAAACGTGTCAAAGTTCAGACGGTTGAAGGCCTCGAGGAGGCCATGACTAAGGGTATGGACAAGATCACGACGCTTGTTGCATCTCTGGGAGGTAAGATGACTGAGGGCTTCCAATCAACTCATCGGAGCATCACGGATCTCGGCACCCAACTCAATGCTCGTGTTGATTCGGTGGAGAAAAATGTACAGCAGGCGATGACGGACATAGATGCTATTACTAAGAAGGTGGAGGATCAGAGGCTCCAGATTATCCAGCTCCAGCAGGCTCCTGCAGGTGGGGCCCCCAGAGCAGGCACTTCTACGACAGCGTCCTCGGCGGAAACTCGGCAGTCCATGCAGAATTTCACTCCATCGTTCGTCGAGCTCAAGGGATGGGTGACGGACTGGCGGGATGCAGAGAAGCGTCAGGAGGAGATGTTATCACAGCAGGCGTTGAATTCACTACTGAATGAGGTCCTGGCTGGATCATGGTTCAGTGGTGTGAAGGAGTTTCTGGACCTGAACCAATCCAAGAGGTTCAACACAGGTCGAGAGGCATGGGGTTATTCGCGTGCTCGGCTCTATTTCCAGAATGGGGTTACCAGTGACCAGCTGTGGGATCTCCGTCGTCGACTCGTCGCCGCGATCGCCGACAACAAACTCCAGCACGCTCCCAGGGTCCTCAAGGTCCACGTGGAGGCCCCCCCCTGGAAGAAGCCCCATCTGGATGCCGCTGGGATCTTTCAGGCAAAGTTCAAGAGTTTCAAGAAGCATCATTCAAATCTCAGGGCTGAGACGGGACCACCGATTACGTTCATGTGGGGCTCCAGTGACCACTTACCACCTCCAGGGAAGATTGTGGCCAAGTTCTCTCTGCAGAATGGCTGGGAGATTACTCGTGCAATGAATCAGCTTGAGCCAGGGGTCAACATTGATGAGTTGCGAGCGAGGATTTTCAGTACGAACTAGAGGTGCCACGACACCATTGCGTCATGGAATGTGCGTCGGGCAGGTGCAGAGAACGGCCATGACATAATTAATTCACTACGTCGCTTAGATGTGGGACTCGCGGGGTTGTGCGAGTGTCAGTTCCTTTCAGTTCGTGATCTCAGCATGCGAGGTTACACAATTTTTCGGAGTACTTGTCGGAAGGCTGCGGTGATCATGTCTAAGTCTTGGAGAGACTCGCTCAGAGCCACATATCGTGGCAAAGTTTTTGTCATTTGTAGTTATTCTAGTGTTACGGTTATTGTTGCATATATGCCACATGAGAGTATCGTACCCTTACGGAAGAACAGCATGAACATGATGTGTATGAGCAGATATTGTTTGATATATCCCAAGTGCTTCGCACACATAGGTCTAAGTTCCCGAAGCAGCCGCAGGACCTGGTCTTCTTGACAGATGCTAACGTCGAACTCGAGCCAGATTCGGAGGTCAACGGCTTCAGAGTTACTGGATCAGGGCTTCTGGAGGCGTCTGGGATTGCTGGGGATTCTACGGAGATTGATACTGGGATGGAGGAAGGATCGGATGACGGCAACCCGTATATGACTCAAACAAAACGTGGTGCACGTAAAACAAGACCTCATAGGGTTGTCTCGGGCTTCGAAACTCGACGGGCGTCTAGGCTGCAATCTATGAGGAGGGCCCTACTGGAATCTATGAGGAGGGCCCTACTGGAGGCATCAGGATGGAAAACACATTTGGGCAGAGGAGGGTTACTTTCAAATCAAGTACGGGGGTGGAGAAGGTACTCGACTATGTTGGTGTCAGCCGTCGTTTACACAGGCAGGAGATCACTGTAGGCTGGATGCTGCCTGCGGAAGTCGGCCACGCCTGGACGGAGCACCCATGCAGCAGATGCGAGCGTGCGCTGTCTGACCACGCTTGCATAGTTGTTCGCTTGTCTTGTGCACCGTCTGCGAAGAGACGGACCCAGCCTGCTCGCAAATTCATCTACTTGCAACCGGTGTCGCAGCTTGAGTTTGCGAAGAACATGGACGATCGGGGCAGTCGTTACCGTGCTTTGTGCCAGGAAAATGCTGACCCAGAGGATCGCCAGGAGATGTTGGATATGCTGGGACCTGACCTCATAAAGGCCGCCGAGGAGACCCCCCAGAAAGATATCAATCCCAGGAATAATGTGCCAAAGAAATCCGAGATCCACTGGGCCGCCCAGGAAAGTAAACGCGAAGCACTTCGTCGTGGGGATAGAGAGGAGGCCAAACGGTGCTCAAAGATAGTGAGGAGAGAAAGAAGGAGGCTGGAGGCAAGAGTACAGAGGTGGAGGACGGAAATGAACACGAGGAGGAGGAGGAGGGCCAAGACGGAGACGCTGATCCTTGCCAACGGGATGGAGTCCCAGAACCGCGAGGAGTGGGGGGACGAGATATTGGGGCACATGAAGTCTAAGGTGGAGGACCCCGAGGCCAGGGAGGTGACCCTTCGTGAGCTACAGTCGCTGCGTGGTCTATGTTCGGGAAGCGGATCCTCAGAGGTGTTCTCGATGTCGCTCCTGCTGCGGGCGAGGGCGAAGCTGTCCACGGGAAAGGCCCCAGGTCCCGACAACGTGACTGTCACGATGTTGAAACAGCTCTCGTGGGCATCTGTTCGACGTGTTCTGGTGAGCTTCCAAGGTGTGTATTCCCGCAGGTTATGTTGCCCCGACAGTTGGCGTCAACTAGCTGCCACGCTCATGCCTAAAGAAATGGACATACAACACTTGACAGATACACGTGTACTATGTCTACAGTCGTGTCTTATGAAATGGTACATGACATGTATTGTGATGATGATTGAGAAGAGGATTGAGGAGCACCGACACTATGTATGCCTGTACGGATTCAGATCGGGACGTAAAACATCGGAAATCACCAGCGTTGCCAAAAGGCTCAGCCAGCACTCCGCTGTCTGGGGCAAAGGAGACAGTTTGTGGCTTGCCAACCTTGATATTTTACAAGCTTTCGATAATGTCACTCCGTGCCTCGCCATGCGCTGTCTTCGTGCTCTTGACATACCAGCTGATCTCATTGTGGCGTTGATTGAGCCCATGATGGATAATCAGTGCGTGGCCAGCTTCGAGGGCATCGAGGCATCGTCAGCGGTCTATTGGGACAAATCTATTCGAACGGGAGGAGTGGAGGGACCGATGATTTTTTCTAGCAGTTTCTATTGTACTCTGGAGAGATGTGATCGACAGGTGGAGGCAGGATACGCAGTACGGTATCAAATTGGAAAATGATGAGCGCATGTTCAACGGTGAGCGTATGACCCACAGTTTCTGGGCATATAATCTTCTGTTGTATGCGAAGACCCGCACTGACCTCGAGTTGATGGTGCGTGACATGAGTATCCCGCTGATGAATGCAGGAATGACCTGGAAGCCGAAATCTTTGATGTATATTTACTTTGGTGCGCCGCCTGGCATCCCGCCGTCCCCCGAGCAGGATATCCGTGTGCTGGTGCCGTCTAGTGACGCTGCTCTTGGGGCCCGAGAAGTGGTCCTGCCGCGTGTTCAGTCGTTTGAGATCCTGGGTGCCACTCTGGAGGAGACTTGGAAGGACCACTCGGACTCAGAGGCCATGCTCCAGAAAGCCCAGAAGATGTTCTTTGGGGAAATCGCGTATTATCGCTGCTCTGGGATTGACTTGGCTGAGAGATTTACTCGCTATCAAGCTAAAGTGTTTGCTGCATTATTATTCAACTGTGAGGGCAGAACGCCCGACTATTCCACCATTGCTGCTGTTCACTCTTTTGAAGGTAGATGTCTGGCGATAATGTCAGGTCTACGCAAGCGGAGAACTGAAGGCTGGTCTGAGTTTCAACGTAGGCGATACAAAGCTGGACGACAGAGTTTTGTTGAGCTTGGATTCTGAAGTGCGGTGCAGATATGGATTTTTCGTTGTTGGGATTGGGCTAAGGATGTCTCAGTTGCTGCAATTATTCGTATGAGGAGATACACAACACACACAGTGGAGGAGGAGGGAGAGACGGTACCAAATCGGCGTCAGAGGAAAACTCGGGCGATGGCGGTGGCGGCGGCCTGTCATGCATATCATGTATCTCAGATATCCCAGATGTCGAGTGGCTGTCGTCGGCGGACAACGGATGATCAGCCTGCCATACCTGAGGAGTCGGACATGTCACGTGAATGGATGATATCTAGGCTGGCCATGCTACATGGAAGGGGGAAGTGGACGGAACATCGTGACACATGTATTCTAGCGTTGCCTGCAAAAGATAGGAAGCATCTCGCACGCATGAGCATGGGCGCACCTGCCCGTGGACATACTGTGTGGGACTGGTGTTTGTGCGATCTCTTTGGTTGTGAGTGGTACCTCTCGTTCGACAGCTCCGCTGGGTCCCGAGAGAAATATTGCAAACATTTGCTGACTGTGATTGGCATGCAACACTTGTTCGACTTGTTTGTTTTACCCAGGCCACCTGGTGTGAGGCACGTGAAGGCGGAGGAGGAGGAGGAGAGAGAGATGAATGAGAGGATGAGCAAACGTATTGCCGCTAATTATGCGAATGAAACGGAGTGGAGGTGTGAGAATATTGAGCGTCTTGGGATGGAGATCTTGGGAGATAGTAAGACGGTTGTTAACTGGATGTGTGGTGAGTGGCAGATTCGCAACAAGCAGTATGTACGACTGGTGGGAACACTACAAAATACGGTATCGATGCTGTCTGGATGGGGACTGACCTCACCTGCATCGGGACAGAATATGTATAAGCATTTCTTTCGTGAGGGTAATGAACGTGCGGATAGATTGTCGTGGGAGGCCAGAGGTGGCCAAACTATTACTCGCTGGTTTGCATATGATCAGTTCCTCAGTACTCGTAAGACTGCTCTCCGTGGTGCATTCGATGGGGGTGTCAGTAATGAAGGATGTGGAGGTGGGTGGTGGCTTCAGATTGGCGTTGTAGGTAGGGGTTCCAGCGTGCAGGTTGATTTTCCCATCTCCTCCTCCTCCTCCTCCTCCTCCTCTTCCTCCTGCACCAGCTCGCACAGCTTCCATTGGCACGATGTGGCCGAGGAGGCGATGAGCTTGCCTCCTGGTAGCACGGTAACCTGCTGTGAACTAGCTGCCTGCGCTGCCCTGACGAGAGCTGCTGCTAAGGTGGCGTGCGCTCTGCTGCGACCTACCTAAGATGGTGGGGGCTCAGTTGCACTGCTCCGCCGATTCGGATTCGGATTCTAGTGGCGGACCGCAAACCGCAAAAAAAAACCAAGGTTGACGGTTTACCGCCGGCTCCCAGTTTGAACATGTGTTAAAACTTGAGTATTTTCCCCCATATTGGATCTGATTTTCGGTCGCCATCTCAATCCCAGGTCGATCGGATGCATATCACTGCCAAAAGCATCCTGGCGGGGTCGGCTGTTTCGTGTCATCTTGGCAGGTGCTGTCGGTTTTCTGTATTACACTCGATCTGTAGGAGAGCTACAGAGCTGGCAGGCACCCCTAATCGATCGAGAATTGCCAGACGCGTAAGTCTCAAGCATCTAGATGTCTGATCTTGGTCTACTACCATAGCTAGCTCCGTGAAGCCATTCGTATTCTATTTTTTTGATACTTCACTGAACTCTAACTGACGATCAGCTAGAGAGCTGTTTGGCTTAGCAATCGGAAGGAAATTATCAGACGCGCTTGTCGAACATATCTAGACGCCCGAACTGGGTCTGCTGTCAGAGCTGGGCACGAAAAACTGTCCGTGCTCTGCTTTTTTTTCTAGAGATGGTGATTGTTTTCTTGACTTGACTCGAGCTGCAAAGCTACAGAGCTGTCCGGCACTAATCGGAAGGGAATCATCCGGCGCCCTAGTCCAAAGTATCTAGACACCTGAAGAACAACTATTTGTACTCTGCAAATGGGTGGTGTTTCTTGACGAACCTGGAGCTGTAGACTAGGTACGGAACTGTTCGGCACAACGATCGGAATTAAATCGTGGTAGTCTAAAGTATCTAGACGCCTGAACTCCGTCTGCTATCGTAGCTGGCTTCCAACAACTATTCGTACTTGGCTAATTTTGAAAGAGTGATGGTTTTCTTGACCTAACTCGAGCTTGAGATGTGCATAGCTGTTTGTCACATAAGGCGAGAAAACTCATAAGAAGTGCTAGTCTAAAGTATCTAGACGCCTGAATTCGGTCTGCTACCAGAGCTGGGCCAGACAAACAATTCGTACTCTGCTAAATTCCAGAAAGATATGGTAGCTTTCTTGAGGTAGCTCGAGCTGCAGAGGAGCTACAGCTCTTGGGCACAGAATCGGAAGACATTTATGAGACGCGCTAGTTTCAAGTATCCATATGCCCGAACTCGCTGCGCTTTCAGAGTTGGAACCAGAGAACTATTTGTACTCTATTTTTGTTTCCAGAGATGCTTTCTTCTAACCCAGCCACTCGGAGAGGCGGAGCCATCAAGATGACTAAGATGTAAAGGAAGCAATGGGAGAATGTACACATCGAGAACCCAACCACCGCCACAACCCTCAGAGGAACGGCCTCCATCAAAGAAAACTCTCACTCCGAGAACGCTCGAAGCATTCATTGTTGATGGCCTATCGTCGATTGTCAAGTGGTCCTGGCCCTTCCGGGCCATCCAAGTCTGTTCGTCAGCTCTCGTGTTCCCTTCCCGATATATCAATTTGGCAATGTCACATCCCCGTGAGGGGGCCCGAATGTGTATGGGCATATCGACAGACACCGAATATATCAAGTCTTGCATGGCATAAGCCGTCGTCGAATACACATCTGTAGTACATCAAACTAATCCATTAATCCAGTTGCAGATCACCAGAGAGCCCCCCGAGATCTCGAGAGGTAAACCCTGACCCCAAGTCCCACCGCGACCGTCGTTGTTCGTTCAGTGCAATTCGTTTTGCAGCCTTCTCCTTCTCCGCCTCCTCCTTCCTGCGCCTTCTCCTCGACCGCGAGATCCCCCGCCTCCGCCCTGTAGGGCCCCGCGGGATCTCCGAGGGCACAGTGTTGGAGCACGCGCGGCGGGCCCCGAGTACCCGGCAGTAAACGAACGGAGTATCTCCACCCGTCCTCGCCCCAGGTCAAATTAGCGTGCCAGTCGGCTCCTCCGACCGCCTCGCGCGTGAGCGACCGTGGGAACCCGCAGGGCGTCTGCCCGCGCGGTGTCTGGTGAGCTCTCGGGCTTCCTTCGGATTGGGGGTGCGAATGCAGGTGTCCCTCTCCGCCGTCCACGGCGACGCAGCATGCGGCGTGCACGGGCGAGAGAGGGAATGAGGATGGTGCGTCTCAGGGCCCAGATCACTCCGTGCACGTCGTCCTCTGTATTTCGTGCTCTCGTGCGAGCTGTCCAGGGGAACGTGGGGGCGCTGTGGAGGCTGTTGCGAGGCCACTGGGGGGTCGATTCGTCGTCGTTTCTGGGCTCTTTGACGCATCTCACGTATCATCTGGCGTCGGTTAAGCGTCGCAGGAGTCATCTGGGACCCGCAGCTGAGTTCCTGAGAGTCCGCTGTAACTGTTATTGAAGCCGGCACAAGTTGTGATCCTCGAAACAGCACAGGGGCGGACAACGGCAATGACAGCGACGTCCGTTGGGCGGTGGCACGAACATCCTTGGCCCATCACCACTGTCGGTACAGAAACAGGTGTGGCAAACTCGGCAGGCCAGCCGAGTGCAGGGCGCGTCTCGCATGAATGTAGACACGCTGCATACAAGTACTCCAATTCTCACCCGCCCCCCTTCCCCTCCACATCATCTTGGCCAAGAGCTTGCCCTCACATTTGTGTAATGCAGTTGAAGTATTCTGATATGACGTCATGCCCTCCGCTCCAAAAAGGATTTTGGCACGCACTTTGCCGTCGAAACGCCTGAGGCGGCGAATGAGCGGGATGTCCCGATAACAGTAGTACCGCTTCTCGTGCCAAGAGGCCCGCTCTCCGCAGCTGATACGGTGAAAAACATCAGCATGCGTATGCATCGAAGAATCAATCATCACACCAAGGATGGACATACGCTGGGCCCGAGGCAACTGGATGGTGACCGTGGGCGTCTGAGAAGTACGGCGCCTCTTCCCATCCGAAGCGGATGGTGGCGTTGAAGCGCAAGAGGGGCCAGCGACCGTGAAGTTCACCAGGATGGGCACCTCAGGGGCGTTCTGAAACCCGCAGAGCATATGCTGGAGAGAGCTGGGCTTCCACGAATACCCTCGGGAGTACAACAGCACCTACATCTCGCGCACCATCGTTATGAGCTGGTCAGTGGATGGGGGCGCCCAGGATACCATTGTCCGCCCAGATGGCGTGGGAGAATACGAGAGCGCCCGCTTGATCCGTGAGGGGAATACCAATCCCAGCGCGGCGCCAGCTGTGGCACAAGTCGCTCCACATCACAATCGTCTCACATATCCAGCCCATGGGGGCTTCAACTGAGCCTGTCTTTACACATCGGTTCCATGGTGCACCCATGACCTCGACGTCCTGAATTTTACAATCTGCAAAACAGTGGCTCTGTGGATCTAATATAGCGTAGGCCAGGTCGGGGGGGAACGATAACGCATCCATGGACTCTGAGAGGTTGTTCACCACCAGGTGGTCGAATGCACGTAATACATCCAAGGACGCGAAACAGCAAGAGTGAGATTTGCCCCACTCCGCACCATGTTGAGCTAACCTCTTGACAACCGCAGTAACCTCGTGTGCCCTGCGCTCACCCGCAAATCCGAAGAGCACACACCCAGGTGTAGTCGATCGCTGGTGGGACGCAGCGAGGATTGTCAAACACGAATGATACCACTTTGATATCACACTGAGCAGACTGGGAGCACGCATTTCTGTAAAGTCAGTGGCGCGCTGGTGCTTGGGCATCAGCGCGATGCAAATGGAACGCCACACCGAGGGGGCATCCCGTCCGAGGCATGCGTGAGGGCCACCCGACACACCCTGTAACCGCCTCCTCCTCTCCGCCAGAATTCCGTGGGTAGCACTCCCCTCCTCCTCGCAACTGTAATGAGCAAAACCCCGTACACGTAAAGTCTCCTCCCATTTCAGAACATGTCAATTATCCTCCCCATCCGCATGAAGTGTGTGGAGATGTGTACGGCACTGTGCACCTGGTCGAAACGAGTGCTCCGTGAGGCGTCGCCTGTGGACTCGACGCTCCCGTTGCTTCGCACGATGGGCAGCCTTCATCTCCTCCTCTGAACAATCCCCCGCCCTCCACCTCCTACGAGCTTCAGTCCACCGAAGACGTGCCTGTATGTAATCCTTACTGACCGTGGGAGAGTGTCCTGGTAAGTAGGGGTGTGCCCGAACTTGGGGCACTCCTGGAGAATATGGGTGCCAATCTCCGCCGGTGCCGTTTCTGTCGGTCCGTCACGCAGAGTACGGTCGATACTACTGCGCAGCTGCTGCAGAGAGTCCTCAGCACACCGCCAGTGGGTGTTGTTGCGAGGGCGATGCCTGGCAGTCCTTGCGGGCCTGGCAGTTTGCGGAAGTACGAGCGACGCAATCGCATGCTCGCTCCACCATGTTTCTAGCTGCAAAGTGTCCTCAGCCATGGCCTCTCGGGGCACCGCCCAAGTGGCCGAAGTCGAGGGGAGGTCGCCGAACCAGTGTCTCGGTACACGCAGATAGTCATACACATGTTGATACTGATATGCCTCAGGGATGTCTTTAGTTGACCGTCGCGTGGGCCTGTGGGGGCCGTCGAAAGTGTTCGACATCAACATTCCCAAGACTCCAATAGTGGTAGTAAGGGCCTCAGAGTAGGCCTGGGAGAACTCGTGGGCGTCCTTCTCGAAACCTCCAGAGGCCCTGCGGGGAGCAAGGGAAGTACCATCCACAAAAGGGCCCGTCACAGGCCACTGCTCATGGAAGACCTCACCCTCCACCTCCACCTGCCCGTCCACCCCCAAGACGACGTCCCTGATACCAAACTGTGACTTCAATCGTCGGATAGTCAACGCAACCTCCCTCAGGACACGGTGATACTCGCACAGGGCCTGGAAGAAAGCATCGCGGCTCTTTCCAAACACGTACTTGTGAGGCAAGTAAACGCTGATGGTGATCATGCTGCGAGATATCACAGCGCACCATCTGTCGCCTCGATCCGAAGAGATACGCTGATTGCACCACCTAGTATTGTACAGTACGCATGCACGCCTACACACATAATGCTCGGTATGCCATGACGCCCCAGCATCCGTCAAAAACTCAGCCTCCTGGAGTAATGCAACCCCAATCGCACACCCTGAATCTTGAAAATTGTCACGCACAGCTTCCTGGCAGAAGAGCTTCCCCAACTTCCGACAGTTCCATGTGGCGATAGATACCGCCTGGGTGTCGCGCCAGGCGCCGGGGCCCCGCTACTCGGTGGAGTGCAAGGCTGCCTTGAACTCCGCCAGCTTGAATGTCGCATCGATCCGAAGGAGTGCCGTCTCATCCAACAGCCACTGATCCGTGCGGTCGGTCCTAAACGACGCAACACAAGCTCCGTCCGTGTACTGGAGGCTAGGATACACCCAGACAAACGTCGTCGGAGGTCCATACGACTCGATACGCACACAACCGTCCGCCAAGCTGCTATATTTGTAAAAGCACGCCTTGAACCTTCCCGCTGCTGCTACATGAGGCTGCTTGCTTCCATGGGGAACATTCCACAAGGATAGACACACGGCACTGCACAATACGCTTGTACTCATTGTCATCCTGGTCCTGTGCGAAGATGCGTCCGTCCTTGAAACACTGCATCCAAACCTTCCTGCACTCCCACATCACATCACGACTCACAGTGGATTTGAAGTGCACCCTGATCCGATACAGTCCACACGGCTTGTTAGTATTTTCATGGTTGGTCCTAACCCCGTCGATGTGTTGGAGACAGCCTGCCTTCTCAAACAAGTACGCGAGGCAGCGCTAAGCCGCCGCCTCATTGAACAACACCTCCGAACGCTGCGAGATATCTCGATTGGCTCCATTCGCCCGACCCTGGATGGTGATGAAACTCGGAGTGAAAGTCGGACGAGGCACACGCCCGAACTCTTGCGGCCGTGAGGTCGGGTAGGACACGCGTGGGGCACCAACGGTACTCGGGGCACCTGTGGAGCTATTGGAGCCTGCGCGATTCTGACTGGCCTGCTGGAGTTCTTCAATCTGACGCTGTTGGGATGCTTGAGACTTCCAAATGTCTACACTTTCCGTCTGGTTCTGCTTCGCTGCCTCCTCCAGCGGTTTGAGGCGAACCTTAAGAGAACAGTTGCAGAAGTGCTGCTGTTCCGAGAACTTGGAGTCCAGGAGGGCCGCATTGGAAGCCATGGGGTCTGCTGGGGCCCCAGGAACCTTTCGAGCCCTCTTAACATCCTCTGCAGCAACACGTTCAGCAACCGCAGCACAACCCTCCAACTGACTCACTGTGAGTCCGACATTCCCAGGTGCAGGGGCAGACAACGCTCTCTCAAAGTCATCTCGCTTCTCCTCCCCGTCCTCACCTCCCATAGGCATATCCTGTGCACCCGTCGGAGTGGCTAACGCAGCCGCCATATCTGGACGTCGACGCTTGGTGTACCTTGTAAGATTGACAAGGAAGTTGTACTCTTCAACGCTCGTCGTGGTGAGTAAACAGCAAGCACGCGTGCCGTGGAGCAGAAGAACTGTAAGTCGGGCTCGATCCAACGATCCTGCAACCACAAACAAAGAGAACACCTGCTGACCTGGAAGAGCACGCCGATGGAGCACTTGTCGCAGCTGTGCGACCGATGGCCCCGCGCGCCCGCGGCCCAGACAGTACAATGCGCGAGAATTCACAAAGCCTGACAGCACGATGCGGCTCGAGACGAGTCCCGACGGCACCCAAGGCTACCCGAAGGCAACCTTGGTTACCGCGGGGAACTCGTACAGCGGACTCTCAGGTACTCAGCTGTGGGTCCCAGATGGCTCCTGCGACGCTTCACCGACGCCAGATGATACGTGAGATGCGTGAAAGAGCCCAGAAACGACGACGCATCGACCCCCCAGTGGCCTCGCAACAGCCTCCACAGCGCCTCCATGTTCCCCTGGACAGCTCGTGCGAGAACACGAAATACAAAAGACGACGTGTACGGAGTGATCTGGGTCCTGAGACGTACCATCCTCATTCCCTCTCTCGCTTGTGCATGCTGCATGCTGCGTCGCCGTGGACGGACGAGAGGGATACTTTCATTCGCACTCTCAATTCGAAGGAAGCCCGAGAGCTCACCAGACACCGTGAGGGCGGACGCCCTGCGGGTTCCCACCCGTGGTCGCTCCAGTTTGAGACGGTTGGAGGAGCCTACTGGTGCGTTAACTTGACTTGGGATTAGGACGGGTGGAGATACTTTGTTCGTACGCTGCTGGGTACTTGGGACCTGCCGCATGTGCTCCTATATCGTGTCCTCAGAGATCCCAAGGGGCCCTACAGGGTGGGGGCGGAGGATCTTACGGTGGAGGAGAGGCGTAGTGTGGAGGAGGCGGAGAAGGAGAAGGCTACATAACGAATTGCGCTGAACGATCAACGACGGTCATGGTGGGACTTTGGGTCGAAGGGTTTACCTCTAGAGATCTCGGGGGACTCGCTGGTGATCTGTAACTGGGTTCATGGTTTATTTAGATGTACTTCTGATGTGTATTCGACGACGGTTTGTGCCATTCAAGATTTGTTTTATTCGATGTCTGTGGATATGCCCATGCACATTCGGGCCCCCTCACTGAAATGTGATATTGCCAACTGGATCTATCGGGAAGGGAACGCGAGAGCTGACGAACAGACCTGGATGGCTCGGTGGGGCCAGGACCACTTGACAACCGATGATCGGCTATCAGCAATGAGTGCTTCGAGCGTACTTGGAGTGAGAGGCTTCTTTGTTGGAGGCCGTTCTTCTGAGGGTTGTGGCGGTGGTTGGGTTCTCGATCTGTGCATTCTCCCATTGCTTCCTTTACGTCTTAGTCATCTTGATGGCTCCGCCTCTCCGAGTGGCTTCTGGTGGTGCAGTGTTGCCTCAAAAAGCCTTTTGTCTTCCGCCCTCGTGTGCAGTGACTCAGGCTGAACTTCTTGCTGCAAAGCACCTCCTGAAAGGTGTGGTGGCGGCCCCTCAGGCGCTTGGCCCGTTGCGCCCCTTCTGCGTTAGGCTGTGAATCGAGCGGGCCTGAACTCAGGCCTGTGGCTCTGCGCAAATCAAAAATCGAGGTTGACGGATCGCCGCCGGCCCCCAGTCAGATGGCCGACCACCGCGCGGATCAGGTGCCCTGAGGCGCGACCTCGCCGCAGCAGCTCCTCGATGGCGAAGCGCAGCCGCCGCGCGGTGCGCCCCTTCATGGCGAGCCAACGCCCGCGCCGGAGCCCCATCCCAAAGGAAGCTGCAGAGTCGGCCGCCCGCTCGGGCGCGCGCGCGCAGCCCCGCGCCCTCCAGCTCCGCCGTGGCGCGGTCCAGGGCATCGTTGGAGCAGGCCTCGTCGCCACTGACCGCCAGGTAGGTGTCGACGTAACCAGCGACGGCGGCGCGGCCGCCAGGCTCCAGGACGACACCCGGGAGCTCGTCCTCGATGATGAGGTGCCCCAGCGCGCGCGCGACGACTGCGCGCGCGGCCAGCTGGCAGAGGTGGAGCGCCCTCGTGAAGCCCATCGGCAGCACGACGAGGCAGGCCTGAAGGCCCCCCCCGCTCGGGAGCCCCGAAATGCCACGAGCCTCGGGATGCCGCCTATCGATCGGCAGGAGCCTGAAGTAGCTACACAGGCCGTCCGGCATCCGCAGTCGGTAGAAAGCATGACTCGTAGAGCTTCCCTAAGAACGAAGCGGCCCGCTGGGGGGCTAGTTGGCCCGAGAAATGTCGACGGACATTTTGCATACTTTTGGTCGGTTGAAAATTATGTTTTCGACATTAAGCCGTTCGTTGGAGCTATCATATTTTCCCTTTAGTTCGATCTTATTCCCGCTCGCCATCTTAATCTCAGGTCGATCGGGTAGATATTACTGTCAAAAAGCACTCAGGCGGGATCGGCTGTTTAGTGTCATCTTGGCAGGTGCTGTCGGTTTTCTTAACTTAACTCGAGCTGTAGACGAGCTACAGAGCTGACAGGCACCCTTAATCTGTCCATAATCATCAGGCGCGCTAGTCTCAAGTATCTAGATGTCCGATCTCGGTCTGCAACCAGAGCTAGGACCAACAAGCTGTTCGTACTCTGCTATTTTTTTCAGGATGTGAGGCTGATTTCCCTAATGCACCTCAAGCTGCAGATGAGGTGCAGAGCTGTTCGGCGCAGCAGTCGGAAGGTAATTATTTCAAGCGCTAGTTGCAAGTAACCAGATGCCTGAACTCGGTCTGCTACCAGATCTGGAACCGAAAACTTATTCGAACTCTGCTAATGTTCCCCGAGATCATGCTTATTTTCTTAACCTGAATCGAGCTGCATATGAGCTACAGATCTGTTCGGCAGAGCACTTGACATAACATCCAGAGGCGCGGTAGTTCAAGTATCTAGATGCCTGAACTCGGTCTGCTACACGAGCTGGAACGAAGCAACTATGTGTACTTTGCTAGTTATTGAAGAGATAATGATAGTTTTTTTGCTACTCCATCTGATCTGAAGGCTGGCTATGGACCTGCAAAAAACATTTGTCGAAGCTGAAGGTAGCCAGGTGCTTTCGCCTACAGTATCGAGGCGTCTGAATTCGGACTGCAACCATAGCTACGACTGGACAATTATTCGCGCTGTGAATATTTGACCAGAGATGATGTGCGTTTCTGAATTGAATTCCTTCTTCTCCTCCTCCGCCTTCTCTTTCTCCTCTCCCTTCTCCTCCCCCTCCTCTTCCCCCTTTTCATCTGCTTCTTCTCCTCTTTCTCCTCCTCCTCCTTCTCTTCCTCCTCATCCTCGTCCTCCTCATCATCGCATCGTCCCACTTCTCCCCCTCCGCCCTCTCCCCCTCCTGCCCGTCATCCTTCTCTTCCTCCTCCCTTCCTTCTCCTCCTCTTGCTTTCTCCTCCTTCTCCTTGTCTTCCTCAGCCTCCTCCACCTCCTTCTCCTCCTCGCTCTTCTTCTCCCCCGCGCCCCCCCCCATGAAACCGCCCCCTCGCGCGCGCGGGGTGCGAGGTTGCCGCGCCCGCATCCCATTCATGCATGTGGCAGGGAAGCTCTACGAGCTCCCGGCGGTAACCAAGGATGACTGTTTACCGCCGGCTCCCAGTTGTCGATATCCCGCGCGTCGATGACCAACCTGCCGCCTGGCGCCTCCAAGTTGGCGAAGGCCGCCGCTTTCGACAGGGCGGTGGCAGGCGGGCCCAGGAAGTAGGCATTGGCAGTGCGAGCGTCGAATATCAGTTTCAGACGATCGCTCTTCTTTGCCGCGCAGAAGACCCCAATCGGCTTCGCGCTGGGCTCCTCGGCCTGGAAGCAGATCATCTTGCGCTTCAACATCTGAGCAAGGAAGTCGGCGTGGGTCGCCGGCGAAAAAAGAGAGGCGCGGGTCCACGTAAGACCCGCGAGAAGAAACCTGTTGCAGGAGGGCGTCCGCTTCTCCCTGGTCGCACAGCATGCTTGAGCACCAAGCCCTAAGCCATTGAGCGCCCGGACCACCAACGACGCTCGTGAGCGCCCTGTCAGATGGAAATCTACGGGGGAGACCGCTTCTCCGACGGGCCCCACCTGACGGAGCTTATACGGACGTGGCAATGTGGATGGCCCGACCCCAGAACGTACACCTCCGGACAACATGTGGGCCCGCATGCAGGGAGGAGGCTTCGACCAAGTCTCGGGGCAGACAGTGGAGTTCCTACGCTGGAAAGGCTGGCAACTCACCGAATGCGACATGGTAGGTGGCGCCAGGCAAATGAGGGATATCCTGTTCCCCGAAGACTGGGGCGACATTCCCCGCGGCCGCCCACGGCCAGACACGCCGCAGGACTACGTCTGCTCCCCCGGCACCATGGTCGACTCCTTCTACCCGAGATCCCTTCAAGGCACTCCCATGTCGCATCGACGCCAACGCGTCAGTCGGCGTTGCCCCCGCCCTGGCCAACGCCCTCGGCCCCGCCCCTCCGCCCCCGGCCGACCCCCTGCACTGGCCTCCCGGAACGCTTCTTCCCCGCCAGTCGGGCGTGGACCCACCCGACATAGGCGTGGGGCTGGCCCCCGCCGCCCAATGCGGGTCGGCTAGGGCGCGGAGCCGCCCCCCGCGCAGTCCGAAGACCCTGGCCAAGGCGTGGGCCCAAGCACAAGCTCCACCAGACTCTCCCCACCTTGCAGCCGCAATAGGGATGCAGCAGCCGTGCGAGCGCCCTGCGACGCATTCGGAGGCGAGGACGCTTGTCTTGTTTCCCGTATGTCAAGTCCCAGGTGCCATCCGTCCCCCCTCCGACTGGCCCCAGGCACTAAAAGAACGCGGCACGCGCCGTCAGCGTATCATGTGGATCTGGAGCAGAGCCCTGCTCGAACCATGCGATGACGGGGCCGATTGGACGCGCGACGAGCTCGGGAGCTCCACGAAGCCGTTGAAGAAATGTACAAGAAGGGGTGCGAGGCGCAGGACCTGTTCGGCGCCCCCCTCTCCGCCGCCATGTACTTCCCGGCATTCAGGGGCGCCGGCGTCGCCGACGAGCAGGCTGCCAACCAGGTGCAACTTGGGCACGACGTCGGCGCAGCTCTCCGCCGCCGCGCGGCGATCACCCTTGGCGCATCCATCTACGACCCCGACGCGTCTGACACCGTCCACCCCAACACAGAAGGCGTTCCAGCAATCATGAGTACGCACACCATCGACGAGTGCGTCTGGCTGGTGTTCCAGAGGGCCAGGTCAGTGCCGACCGTCCCCCAACTCAACCGCGCCGCCGCGGCCCTCTCCCTCGACCTCTCCAAGCAGGTCCTCCACTCGTGCAACAACCACTTCGTCATCCTGGTGCGCGGCCGTCCCCAGCTCCGGGAAAACAAGCACCATCGTAGCGTTGATTGCAGCGTTTGTCCCCGTTCTATGCACTGGCCAAGCCGTCGGCGTCTTCTCCGGCTCCAACCCCGCAGCTGATCAATCTCTCTTAGCCTTCGCCTCGGCCAAGGACAATGGCCTAGTGGTCGACACTCGCTTCGCCCGCGGCCACGCGCGGCTCGCTCGCAGGGACACGTAGACCGCGACCTGGTCCACCTCACCCCTGAAGGGCACTACGTCGGCGCCTACAACACCTCCCCCCCCGCGTGCGGCGACGACGCGCCGTGCAATATCTTCAAGAAGGACCTGGTGCAACGTGCGGGGACCATCTGCGCGACGCACGAAGTGGCCGCCGAGCTGAACGGCAAGATACCAATCTGCATCCTACTCGGGATCATCGATGAAGCCGGGCAAACAAGCGAGGTGACTGCGGCCATGTCCATGGTACATGTCATCCGCCGTGGGGGCCACCTCGTGGTCGTCGGCGACCCCCGGCAGCTCCACCTATCGTTCTATCCAAGCAGGCTGCAGACCTGGGCCTCTCCCTATCCATCATCCAGCGTCTGCGTGATTCTCTCGGGTATCAACCGGGAGATCAAGACAGTGCATGCATTACACTTGCTCTCATCTTCAGCATGCACCCTTTCCTCGCGTTATTCCCTTCCATTGCGTGTTACAACCGTGAAGTGCTCAGTGGGCTCACTAACCTCCTCGCCGAACGCCCCCTGGTGCCGCGCCTCCCCTGGCCCCAAGTTGCTGACTTTGACTTTGTGCGGTGTGGGTCCCGTGCCGAAGGGCTCGGGATCAGTGTCGGCGACCTGATAGGGGACTGCAACGGGCTCCACCCACGCGTCCCGAGTATGTCGGAGGATGCCCACCGTACCTTACTGGTGGACAATAGGTCGTACGAGCTGACATCGCACCTAGCCGAAGGATACGCCAACATCCCAGAGGCTGCCCCAACCGTCGGTCTCGTGCGGGCGTTGCTACCAGAGATGGCTAACGGCTTCGCCGTGAAGGTCATCGTCCCGTATAGGCTGCAGAAGGGAATCCTCAAGGACGGTTGGCCGCTCACCCGCCGAGCCCTGCAAATAGCGATGAGAGACGACAAATGCACCGACGCTCCCGGCCCCGACGCCCGCCCGCCCCTCATTCCCCTGCCCCCACGGCGGGCTGCTTCACCGGGCGCTACTGGCCGCCGCCGCCGTGGCGCCTCCGCCCCCCCCGCCCCCCAGCTGCCGCCCCTCAACGTAGCCGCTCCCCTGCTGCCTCGTTCCAGACCTCTACGTGCGCCGGCGCGATGCCCCACCCCCGGGCCCCGACTACATCCCTGAGGGACATGGCCAGGGGGCAGCCTTCGCTCACTGGCCCACTGGCGCCAACGACCTGAACCTAGATTTCCCGGGCATCCGCCAGATTGCCCACCAGCACCTTGCCTCGGGACGGCTCACCCTTTCCATTGTGGACGCCAGCCAAGGTGGCGAGGCCGACCTGGTCATTTTCCTCACTACGCGGTCCAACTCCAACCACGCGTGGGGCTTCGTGGACAAAGCCAACAGGGTCAACGTTGGACTTGCGCGCGCCAGGCGGGGCATCGTGGTCATCGCCGACGGCCGCGTGATGCCCTCCATGGCCGATTCCAAGCGACGGTTGCTCTCCAACTACGGTCGCCTCGCAGGCCTCCGGATGCGATTTCTCACCCCCCCGGCCAGGGCCCAGGCAAGCGCGACGAGCTGCGCATCGACGCTGACTTCGACCCTATCGGCGACCTTGCCTCCAGGGTGCCGCAGGGCTCCGACACCCTCGCCGCCAACGAGGCAGACGACAGCAGGACTCGGGCCGCCGCCCAGGAGGTGGCAAAGAGGAGGGACGACCACGCCAAGAGCTTCAACGTGCAGTACGACCTCCCCCTGGAGAACGAACTGCGCCCGGGGGACCTCGGACTTCGGTTGGAAGCAGCTCTCGAGGAACGCCTTGCCGACCCCGCCTTCTCCGTCGTCCTCTTCCTAGTGGCGGGGCTCCACCCCCGCAAGTGCAACCTCGAGGGGTATCCCCTCCAACGCTGCGCACTTTGATAGGAAGGCCTGGAGCCACCTGAGCTACCTACTCGACGCAAAGCTCGGACTGGACGCTGTCAACCTGGTGTGCAACATGACCTGGGCCACCCTGGTTTCCTCCGTTGGCGTAGGCACCGACTGGAACAGCCCGTTTTGCCAGATTCCGGACAAAGGGCTACCTCCGAGACCGCAGGTCCAAGGCCGGGCCGCTCGGCGACCCTAGAACAAGAACCGTTGCGCCCATCGCGGCCTCCCGCGCCACGTCCCCAGTGCCTGGTCCTAAGAGACCCGGACCTGCCCGCGCCACCTGGTCTACCCAGACTTCGAGATGCTCGTCAGCCTTCTGAAAGGTCACGACGGAGCCACGCAGCACCGCGTCGAGTTGCGTAACCCCAACAACCGCGTCATGTCCACCGAGAGGGCCTGGTGCGCCCTCATCATCATGCTGCTCATGAAGCGCGAACCTCGCACCCACCTTTGGCCCTTCCCTGACCCTTCTGGATCTGGGGACATGCTGGAAGCCGTCCTCGGTGTATGCTGCCCGTGGCAGAACGATTTCCACCTCTTCCGGTCGCAGTTCGCGTCCTCCTGGGGGCTCCAGCTCCCCGACCTCTGCCAGCTCCACGGAAGACTGGAGAGGCTGATTGGCTTGGTGGCCAAACTGTTGACCTCTGCCCACCACCGCCCCACCGCGAGGGCTGCCCAATGCCCCACCACCTACGCGGGCATGGAGACCTCCCCCTTTAAGCTCAAAGCCCCGATATCTGGTCCTGGAGGAGATTGTGAAGCCATCCGACATCACTACCCTCTCACACACAGGGTGCAGTTTTTGTTGTCTTCACCGGGAACTCACAGGCAACGACTGCGGCCCAGGGCCAGACGATTGCCCCTTTGAGATTTCCTTCCTCAGCGGGGGATTCTCGATCGGACTCGCCCCCCTGGACAGAGCGCTGCCACCAGCCCCACTCCCCAACGTGAAGAAGACCCCTGGCTACCTGGCCTCAGGCGACACTCGTTTCAGCGCTGACCGGAGATCGGCCAGGTACAGGTGTGACGTGTGCAACAAGTCCCCCCTCAGGCACAACGAGGGCACTTGGCTTGACGACAATACACGCTCGTATCTTGCAACTAACCCCCTACAGGCACACGACAACGGGTTGAATTGCAGATGGCTTTGCGCTCAGTGCTGGACAGAGTCGGCAGAGAAGGAAGGCCACCTGCTCTTCCCCGACCGCTACTTACCCGGCAACGTACCGGCCGTCGCACTCGCTAGGAACTCTTCTTGGCCCCCGGCTGTGGGCACGCTGCCCCCCGCCGCCTTCCAGTTCGCGCCCTCGGCACTCCCCCCCGCAACGACTATTGGCGGCCTAGTTGATTTCCTGCCGGAGCCAGTAGGCCTCCACGTCCCAAAGAATGCCAACGCTACCTTACCCCCCGCGTGGATAGAGGACGACAGGTTCGGGTGCACGGCAGCAGAGTCCAAGCGCTACACGGTCACGTGCGACGGGTGCCCACCCAGTGTTCCCCCGCTCTCCTGGGAGGCTGGTGCGCCCGCGCTCGGCGGCCTCCCAGCGTGGGGGGACCGAGCCGTCGCCTGTACCAACCGCAGCTGGAACGCCACCTGGATGCGCCACCAATGCCTCGTTCACGCATGGGGCGCCAAGCCCAGTGCAGTCAACGGGCTGGTCGACCAGGACTCCAGTCTTGTCTTCCCCCGCTTCCCCACCCCCAAGCCACGTTCCGTCCCGCCGGTCCCCGACGAGCACTCATTATCCGGAGAGCTTGTACCCAACCGCGCCTCAGCTACCAAGCCTGTCCCGCACAGCAAGAGTGGAGGTGCCCCTGGCCTGGCCGCCCCTGAACAATACGGGTGCCCGCCCACAACGCGCGGGGCCGAGGAGGTGCTCAGTCCCCTACCCGAGGTGGATCTACCCAAAGGGCCAGCCTTGAAAAACATGAACATCGACCACCTGGAGGCTGCCGAGGAGGAGGGGTGGGACTGCCTGGGCACCAGGCCCATCGAGGTCAGGATGGTCGAGTTCTCACGGGACTTGCCCCCGCTTCTGGAAGACCAATGGAGGGATTTACTGCAGAGAACGGCACGGACGTGGTCGGCTCCGAAGCCCCCGAAAGCTGGGGCCCACCCCGACTGTGCCCCTTCCTGACGAGCTTGGTGGCAACTTGGTGGCGCCTACCTACCTCCCCATCAACTTCCACTGGCAGGGCAAGCGGTTGGCCGCCGCCCGCGTGGTTGCGGAGCTCTGTGTTCACTCGACGGACCCCTCCATGCTGCCCAACTGGCTCGAACACTCAAACGAACGGCCCCTGCGCGGCCTGTCCCTGTACACCATTGGCTTCCTGACGCAGGCCAGTTCAGACAAGCTCACCTCGGGGTCATTCCAAGAGGTTGCCAAGGACGCTCCAATTCGAGTCACGCAGGAGCTGTGCAGTCAGGTCGGCACAACCCCGATCAGGAGGCACAGCAACAGTGGCGGGTCGGCAGGCCTTGGTGTGCGGCACCCCCCGCTCTCCCCTGAAGCCCCCGACTGGGGCAACGATGTGGCGCGCTCCCCTGCGTCGTCTGTGCGCAGCGGCACCAGCCCACTCTGCAACCGCCGAGCAACCTCACGCTCCCCTGTCGACGCCCGCACCCGGCTCGCCAGCCCCGCTCCCGTCGCTCCCCCCCACAAAACAGCCAACCCGGGCAGCCCACCTCCAGCCGCGAGGGTCGGCGTTACTACGGGCCGCGGGGATGAGGGATCGGACGCCTCTGCAGGTGGCCCCCGAGACGGCTTACCCTCCGCGCAACCAGGACACCAAGGGGCACCAGTCGCTCTGTCTCCGATCACGAGCTCCGAGCCACCGGTGGTGGTTCACTCCCCGGGCAGCCCCGAGAACGCTGACAAGCCTTGCAGCCCCGCGCCCCCCGCCGGCGACTCACGTGCCCCCTCCGCACTCGCCAGGCGGGACGACAGGGATCTCGCGTGCCTGCCTGAGCGAGGTGCCCTGCGTTCCCCCAGCATCCCATGGGAACCCCTGGCCGCCAGCGCGGGGGAGGGGCGCGGCTGGAACGAGGGATGGTGCGAACGCCGCCCGCGCCGCCACCGCGAGACCAGTCGCAGCAGCCCCTGCGGTAGCCATAAGTCCGACTGGACAGGGTGGTCCAGCTGGGGGTCGGACGACCGTTGGAGCCAGCCCACCGGACACGCGCAATCACGCACGACGAACTCCCCGCTCCCCGGTCTGGCCCCTGGCCCTCTTGCAGGAGTGCCCAAACCGATTGTTCACCAGACCAGCGCGACCACAGGAGTGCCCAGGCCGAGTACTCACAAGACCTGTACGACCCAGATCCAGGGCAATGCATCTACAACGCCCCTCTGGAGCCAGTCGTCGTCCTGAATCCCATTGACGAGTCTCCTGTCGAGACTGTGAAAAGCCTCGAGGGAATTGGGCGAGTATTTCACTGGCGTATGGCATCAATGGACAGCCACGCATTCACCGCCTACGGGCCGCCCCTGCGCCGACCCTGCGCGCGGGCAGCCCGGGTCCTGCGCGCGCTTCCTCAACGAATGGCTCAGTCACAAGTGCAGCGTCTTCAAAATGGACACTGCGCTCCAGCTCGGGGTCAACTGGATGGCTGTCCTCGCTCGCATCTGCGACGGAGGACAGAGGTAGAAACACGAGCACCCCCGGTAAAGCCAAAGGCAACGGACCGCGCGAAGGACAATAACTGCGGACCCTAGGAAGGCAACGGGCTCGTGCCAGCCATGGGTGCGCTCCTACGTCTTGCCAAGACCGCTCAGGAGGTCACACACACAACTACGCTCGTTGGACGCCGCGCTCATAACTCTGGGTGCCCCTCGGGGCTCCGCCCTTCCTGGCCACGGGTCTGGCCAGTCTCTTTGCGCGCCTCCGTGTGCGCGATAATGCCACCTCGGGCGCGCCCATCTGGGGCTGTTGGCCCGCCCCAGGCCCTAGAGACTTTCCCAGGGCGCTTCTTTGCGGCCTCTCTCCCCCTGGATGACTGCCGCCCCCCCCGCCCAGCCGGGGGCGGCCCGGGGCTCGGCTCCTTTCTAGTGGGCCTCAGTTACTGCTATAGCCCTTGCGGCGGCCACATTTGCAGCCCCGCGCGGCCCCGCACGCTGGCAGCGCCTTGGGCGCTCCCTCCCGGGGGGGCCCGGGACTGCGCGCAACGGTCTCATCGGACTACTACCTTGCGGCTGTTAGTCGCCCCCCCTTCTCAATGTGGCTGACTCTATTGAGCCCGCCTGGGGCGCGACCTCACACCTGATCATTCACTTGCGGCTGTTAGCCGCCTCCCTCTCACGGTGCAGGGTTGTTTCGACGACGTGCTGTCGCTCCCCCCGGGGCGCCGATGCTAGATTTCTCACTTGCGGCTGTTAGCCGCCCCCCTCGCAGTGTGAAAATCGCTTCGACGACGTGCAGACGCCCCCCCCGGGACGTCGAGGCGAGCTGACTCTGGGCATCCAGTTCGGCGTTGCTGGCCCCGGCTGTTCGCGAAGGCCCCGCCCCACTTGTGCGCGCTTTCCCTGCGGCGGTTAGCTGCGACGCACTCGCTCATCGCAAGTTTCCGCGGCTGTTAGCCGCCCCTCCCTACAGGACGCCCCGGGCCCTCCGCGCCCCCCGCGGGGCGCGCGGGCCTGCGGGCCCCGCGAGAACATCGCAAGTCTCCGCGGCTGTTTGCCGCCCCCCCTTTGCAGGGCGCCTCAGGCCCACCGTGCCCCCCCCGGGGCGCGCGGGCCTGCAGGCCCCGCTCTGCGTCGGCTGTCCCGCGTCGATCTCGGAGGACGGGCTTGGTTAACAGCTTCCGACACTTCGGTTCGGCCCGCGGCTGGCGCCTCCGTGTTCTTCCTAGGCATGCTCGTCGTTGGCGCGGGCCGTCGTCCGGTTCTCCTGGCCGCTGGTTCATGGTCGCGGTGCTCCATGCTCATTGTTGGCGGTTTCACGACCTTCGACGCTTGGCCTCTGGTGTATGCGGGATTCAGGGCACGCGCTGGCTCCTCTCGCGTTGCATGTACCTGGGGGGCGCGGTGCTCCTGGCGTTCCCGGGCTCGGTCTCCCACCTCTGAGCGGCGCTGCGTTAGTTCCCTACTTCTCCCTTTCTTCGTCGTCCTCGTCCTCTTGGTCTCGCCTCTCCCCTGCTGCCAGCTGTAGTTTAGGCTCCTGTGCTGTGCTGCTTCGGTCTGGCTGTCGTTTGACTTGCGGACGCCGCGCGGCTGCCCGCTAGCGGGCGGCGCGCAAAAAAGTACCCCCCCACCAGCCAATTCGGAAACCCTGCCCATAAGAGAAGAAGGAAAAGAGACGAAAAGACTCACACGGTGAAACGGGGCGGGCAACTGGGGTGAGCAGACAGATCTTTGTGAGAGCGGGCGTCGGCTTGGAGGCCCTCTTGGGGCCATTCCGTGGAGCCCGCGCGGGGGCGAGAGAAGAGGGCGAGGAGGAAGACGACGACCACCGCCACGACGACGGCAGGAAGTGGAAATGAAGAGGAACATGATGAAGGCAAGGAAGGATACGAGGAGGAGGATGAGGACAGCGATGACGAGGACAGAGCCCTCAGCATCGGCTCTTGGAGCCCTCTTGGGAATATTTTGAAGGACGTGACAATCCTCTATGGGGCTCTTATGCGAGGTCTTGGAGCCCTCTTGGATCCATCTTGGGGCTTTCTCGGGGGGCCTGTTGGGGGCCCAGGGAGCTTCTTGGAGGCGTCGTCGAGGGAGTCGGTGCAAACGCCTGGGCGGACACGAACAGAGGACGCGCTACAAAACGTAGATGTCTCACAGAACAGGGTAACCAACATTTGAAGAGAAACTCCCGCGGTAGCACAGCCAGGAGACAAGGTCAAACATGCCCGCTACCCACTGCCTAAGTCACCCTGGGTCTAACTCGCCCTGTGCCCTTTCACCTGGTGCCAAACTTACTCGGTGCCTACCTGACCCAGCGCCTAAGTCACCCGGTGCCTAACCCACCCTGTACCACAATCACCCGGTTCTTAACTCAGACGATGCCAAACTCACCCAGTGCCTAACTCACCCAACTGCCTACGTCGGTCAATGCCTACCTCACCCGCTGCATATGTGCTGCCTAACTCACCTGGTGCGTGAGTCGCCCGATGTTTGACTCAACGGGTGCTTAACTCGCCCAACGTACTGGGCCTATCTCACCCGCTGATCAATTCACCTGGCTTAACTCGCCTGTGCGTAACTCACCCTGCTCAACTCACCGAATCGCGATTCACCTGAACCGAGTGTCGGGTGAATCAGAGCGGGTGAATCGCGATCGGTTAAACCAGCCAACCAGCCTGTCTCGTTGGGGGCCTTTTGGGCCGTCTTGAGACCGCTTCCTACGCGTTTTGGATCGATCGTTTTGCGACTCAAGACCCCGTTGGGCCCTTTTGGGGGTCCCGTCCGAAAAAGTCGCGCGAGAGACCGCGGCATCGGCGCGAGCGCCCCCCCGCCAAATCTGGCATTGTTGTTTTCTTTCATGTGTGTTTGTCTGCGACCACCACGCCGCTTCGGGTCCAGGTTTAAGTCGGGCTTGTCCGTATACAAAGGGGAGTGTTCAGGAACAATCAGAAAGTAGTCCACGGACGTTTTTTTTTTTTTTTTTTTTTTTTTTTTTTTTTTTTTTTTTTTTTTTTTTTTTTTTTTTTTTTTTTTTTATTTTTTTTTTATTTTTGTTCTTCTTATTTATATATATACACATATATATATATATATATATGTGTATATATACATATGTATATATATGTGTTATATTATATATATATATATATATATAATATATATATATATTATTTTTGTTTCTTTTTTAGGCCAGTTCCATTTTTCGTTTAGACTCCGCCTGTAGGGGGGACATGCCCGACCTGAGTCCATGCGCCCTCCGGCCCACCCTTTTGATTTCTCTACCAGCATGCGCATGGAAGGGAACAGGCCCGACCTGAGTCCAGGCGCGCTCCCCGCCCACCCCCGCTCCCGCCCCGCGTGCGAGCGAGCCGACGCGCCGGGCGCCATGCCCGCCATGCCCGGGGCGCCGCCGGCCGTTCCCAGGGGGCCCTCGCCCCCACGTCGCCCCGCTCGAGGCCAGCCGCGCCGAGCGGGAGTGGCGGCCTGGCGACGGCGCGGCGGCAGCGGGCGTGGAGGCGGCGGGCGCGGCGGCGGCGGCCGCGGCGGCGGTCGCGGCGGCGGTCGCGGCGGCGGTCGCGGCGGCGGCCTGGCGATGCCGCGGCGGTGGTGGCGGCGCCCGCAGCGGCGGCCTGGCGGCGGCCCCAGAGATCCAACGATGGAAGAAATCAAGACGGAGGTTTTTTGCAGTTTGCGGCCTCTAGGGGCCCTCGCCGGGCCACGGGACCGTCAAGAGACGACTCCGGGCGAAACGCCGGTCCTGGGGAGTGGGTCGAGAGTTCTGGGGGCCCCGTTTTGGAACAAATCACGACGTCTGATCTCTGGGGCTGCGGCAGCGGCGGCGGCACCAGCAGCGACGGGCGACCTCGGCGGCTGTGCCACGGCGGCGGCCTGGCGACGTCCTGGGCAGTGGCGGCGGCGGCCCGGCCGCCCGTGGCCCTGGCCCGCGCCGCCCTCCCGTCGGCCACGGCCGGGGGAGCTCCGCGCCGTAGGCTGACCAAACAGCTGCTGGCGAAGAAGGGCCCGGCGGCGCCGTTCCCGACGGAGGCCCTGGTCGCCGCCGCCGCCGCCGCCGCCGCCGCCGCCGCCGCCGCCGCCGCCGTCGTCGTCGTCGTCGTCGTCGTCGTCGTCGTCGTCGTCGTCGTCGTCGTCGTCGTCGTCGTCGTCGTCGTCGTCGTCGTCGTCGTCGTCGTCGTCGTGGTCGTCGTCCGTCGATGTTTTCCACGCAGCATGTAGGAAGCACACCAGTGACCACCCCGCTCGGCTCGTTATCCTCCCCATCCCCACCTTTCCACCCCCCTCGTGTTTCTTTCCTTCGTTTCCTCGTCCTCGTCGTCGCCGTCGTCCTGCTGCTGCTCCTCCTCCTCCTCCTCCTCCTGTTCCTCCTCCTCCTCCGGGCTCCGCGCGAAGAGGACATGGGGCCACTGTCGGCCTTTCCATGTTCTACCCCGGTCCAACTGGTGTCGCTGGCCTCGGGTGTCGACAAGAGTCCCGCTCCTGCTCGGGCTCCCCTAACTACCTCATAGGCAACGTTAGGAGGGGGGTCGGCTCAGCTGGGAAGTGTCGTTCTGGAATCGGCGATGTATTGCCAGTGGATCGGCGGTGGCCCCCGTCAGCGAATCCGCGCCTTCCTTGGCACAGCCCGGCTTACTGGCTCGGGGACCTCTCCATGTCAGGCCTCGCTCCCGACACGGTCGATTCACCGATGGATCAAGCAAACGATCGATCGATCAGCTGGCCCCTCGATCGATCCCTCGGTCGTTCTCTCGATCGATCGATCCCTTGATCCCTTGATCCCTTGATGGATCCTTCGATCCCTCAATCCCTCGATCGATCCCTCGATCCCTCAATCCCTCGATCGATCTCTCGATCGAGCCCCTGTCGGCGATTCGTGGGCGACTGGGCGTTGATGCGCCTCCCCCCTAGCCGAGCGCACCTACCGTCGTTCCCCACCATCGGGCTGGTCGAAGAAGGGGGGGCAGGGAGGAGTCAGGAGGGACGAATAGGCACAGACACTAGTAAGCGTAGATTTTCCACAAGAGATCTGCACATGTAGAGTGCTTTCATGAAGGGGGCACTCCTGGAACCAGGGCCGTGTCACATACAACTGTGCTTCCAGTGCGAATCCAATTCGGTACATAATTCTTGATCCGTGATCATACGGCTCAAGTTTCTCAGGGTTCTATACCCTTACACTGGGCTCATCGCACACCCCTCGCCTTGGTCACCATGGCCTGGCTCGCGCCATCGCCGCTCCGGTGGTGGGCTGTTCCTCAGCCTGCTCGCAGGTGTCCCTGTCCCTCGGTGTCGCCGCCGGTGCTCTGCAGCGTGTCGTGCCGGGCGAAAGGGGGGGATTGGGAAAGGGGGGGTTAACGAAATCTGCTGCATGCAGCTGGTTTCGGCCCCACCGAGGGGCCCATTCCTCGATACATGGGCGCCTTCCGGCGCCGGGAGGCGCCAGGAAAATCAGCTACGTGAGCTGATTCTCAAACACCCCCTTTGCTATTCCCCCCTTTCGCCCGACCCGAAACGTGTCGTGCCCCGACTCCTATCCAGATCTCTCCCGGGTGCTGGAGGAGTTGCGAGGCCTCACGGAGGCGCGGGACGAGACGTGCGAGGGGCCGCCGGCGCAAGTCTCCCGGGAGCCTCCAGTGCCGTGGCACCTCGAGCTGCTGTCGGCGGTGCTCGGGAGCGTGGCCTCTTGTCTGGATGTCTTGCTGGGCCTCTTGTGCACTTTCTGTGGTTGTCTACGGGATGGTTCCCGTCGTTGGCGCGAGGCCCGCGCTGGCGGGAGTAGGGGGCCACATGCGAACCCTACCCCATAACCCCCCAACGATTTCTGAGGGGGAGGGTGGGGTTTACTTCGTTCGGGAGGTTCCGAGCGACGTGACCGCCTGCCTCCCCCTCAGAACTCGCGGAGGGTAGGGGTAGGGTTCGCATGTGGCCCCCTGGGGAGGTCGGATGTCTCTCCTGTGCTGCGCGGGCGTGCTGGACCTCGGGCACGAGGTGGTGGTCCCGAGGGAGTGCTCGACCGCCAGCTGCCGAGCAGTTCACGCGGAGGACCCTCCATGCAGCCTCAGGTCGGGCCCGTCCCCCCACAGGGGGATTTTCGACGAGAAATAATCAGGAGCGAGAGAAGGACGTACATGTACCTGAATCCACGCTGGTTTCGAGAGTTCGCATTGCGCGAATGTGCGTATCGCGCGGCAGGTCTCGCGGATCAAGGGGCCGTGCTCATGTACATAGCTGGGCGCGTACGTCCTTTGTGGGCTCCCTAAATGAAAGAAGCCCAAACATGCCCCAAACCGGTCAAAAAATACTCAAAACATAGTCCCCGACTTAAATCCAGAAAATAGTCCCCGACTCAAGCAGTTCCGACGAACAATAGAAAATACCCCAAACATGCGCCGAAAAGGTCAAAACATACTCAAAACAAATAGCCCCCGACTGAAATCCTGCCTCTGGTCGCGACGGAGGCTTGCGGCGGACGGCGGCGTGCACCCCCCGGGAGCTCTCCGTGCCGAGGGTTCTCCGGGCGCCGCACAGTGCTGGACTCCGCGGGGAGTGTCCTCGGCCAGGTCGTCGGCCCGGGGCCTGGCCCAACGGGTCGGTGCAACTTCCGTGCTTCGGGGGCGGAAGAGAGGGGGGTGATGACCAGGGGTGGGTGGGTATCGTGGCGGGGGCCATGATTTCCCCCCAGATTTTATGGCGCGTCCTCTTGTTTCATTGCGTCCCTGGCCCCCCCCCCCGCTGGGCCGCGCCACATGCCGCCGGTCATGATTTGCACCCCCCCTACCCCTCTTGCCCCTCCTCCTCCTCCTCCTCCTCCTCCTCCTCCTCCTCCTCCTCCCCCTCCTCCCTCCTCCTCCCTCCTCCTCCTCCTCCTCCTCCTCCTCTCCTCCTCCTCTCCCTCCTCCTCCTCCTCCTCCTCCTCCTCCTCCTCCTCCTCCTCCTCCTCCTCCTCCTCCTCACTCTTACCCAGGGTCACTCTTACGTGTAGCCGACAACGGGTCGGTGCAACTTCCTTGCCGATCGGGGAGAGGGGACGTCCGACAAGGCTCTCCACCGTTGTGCATGTGCCGTCGCCGACGCACAGTGGCGCGAGGCCTGGGGCGATGGGGGCAAGCTTCCAAGCAGAGGGTTGCCCAAGGCCCCAGACGGGAGGGTCTGGAAGATCGTGGCCACGTCGGTCTACCGTGGCTACGTCGACCCCCCCTTATGCGCCGTTGCTTTCGTAGCGGCTGCTACCGGAACTGGCCCCGCGGGTGGCGGTTCGGGTGCATGCAAAGGCCCTGGGTGGCGTGCATGCGGCTCCCGGGACCGGCCCTTCAGGTGGCAGTCCCGGTTGTGCGCTTTGCGCGGGTGTTGTCCCCCTTGCGCAGGGCACGGGTGTCGTCCCCCCTTCTGATTTCGGGCGAGTTCTCGATCCTTGGTTACCTGGAGGAGATCGCTCGCGGTAGGAAGGGTGGGCCGGTCCAGCGTCGTCGGTATTCGGACCACTCTTTGAACGCGGGGGGTGGCCGCTCGGTGCGCGTGCTTTTCTGTATCATGAAGATGCTCGGGTTGGGGCGGCGGAGGTCGGCCGCCTCGGCGTCCTCGCGCTGGTCTTGCTGGAGGCGGTGGGGCAGCAGGCGACGCTGATCGAGCGGGCGCGCCCCAACTCTTCAGGGGCCCCTGGCTACGCGGGGTCGGGCGACCTCAGGGGTGGGGGGCCGCGGCGAGGCTGGGCTGTGGCCGCGCGGAATCTCGTCGAGCAGGTCGTGGATAGAAGGCGCCATGTTGTGCGGAGTTGCTGACGGTGGCCCACCTCGCTGCCCGAGAGGGGGGGCCGAGGTCCAGGGCGCTCCTGGCCGCGCGGCTGGGCTTCTTCTCTGGCGTCGTGGGTGAGGGCCGCGACGCTTCACGAGAGCTCATTCCTCTTCCGTGTGTTCCTCAGGAGTCTCGTGCAGGAAGTCACCTAGCGTCTGCCGGCGCGGTGCCAGGCGGCGCTGCTCCTAGGCGATTTGCCCCGCGCTGGTGGCAGCGCGGAGGCGTTTGCATGCTTGGCGGCGCAACGCATTGCGCAGCTCCCAAAGGTCCCGGATTGAGCCTTTGGGCGGGGTCAAGCGCTGCGGCTGCGCGGGTGCTCGCTTTCGCACGTCAAAAAGGCAGGAAGTCACCTGGCCCGCGGCGTCCGACGGCGGATCGAGACCCGTCAGCGCATCGTGGACGAGGTGAGTGAGAGCATCTGGGCCCTCAGCTGGGTCGTGGGCTCTTCCGCGCCAGCTGCGAATTCACGTCCGCCGGCCAGCGCGCCGTAGTGGACCGTTGGTACGACACCATCTCCTCCTGGTGGTTCCAGACGAGGACACAATTCGTGCGCATCTCGGCAACAGATTCCCCTATGAAGGGGACGATGATTGGACTGTGGTACCCTACGACCGTGCTGTGGTTTCGATCCCTGGAAATTGGCGCGTTCCTGTTTCCCCCTCCGAGGTGCTGCCGCCAGGTGCCGCAAAGATGATCGCAGATTTCGACAACCACCTGCTCAAGGATGACAACCAGCGGGGAGCGGAGATGGAGCGAGGCCTCGAGCATATCGGGTCTTACATGGACCTTCGGCTTCGCTTCAGTCGCCGAAGCAGCATTCACTTCATATGGGGGCCTCTTCAGGGGCGGGCTACTCGCATGGCGGCCCGCCCACCTTGTTCGAGGCGCGCTCTCGGTATTTTCCGTGCGAGAGAAGTCGGGCCAACGTCCCCTGGTTGGCTGCAGACGTGTGAAGCCCGCTTCCGAGAACGTCCGCACGTGCCGATGGGCTCGGGGAGTTCTTGGGCTGTGGTCGTGATGGGCTCGGGCTCTGGCATGTACCTTTCGTTGAGTGGTGTGAAGGACTACTTTAACGCATGTGGCCTGCCGCCAGGACTGGAGAGCTTCTTCTGCTTGCCAGACGTGGCGAGGGCCGAGCTCAAGCTAGCCACCAATGGCGACGCCTTGTTCGGCTACCTCTGGGACAGGGACAGCGTGGCGCCCGCCGTGAAGGTGATGCCGATGGGCTGGACCTGCAGCTTCTTCTTAGCGCAGGTGCTCAACGCCGTTCAGGTCGAGGAGCTTCGGGGCTGGGCACCCAGGGCGGCCATGCAGGGCCGCGTGCCGCCCCCTCCCTTCTCCACTGTGTCCGAGTTGGCTTGGCGGCCGCCCTCCGCGAGGACTGCAAGCGGAGGGTGGAGTTGCTGGGGTTCGAGGTGCACGAGGAAGAGGCTGCCCGCCGTTGGGCCGAGTCGCGCGGCTGTGCCATCGGTGGCCGCGCGAGAGAACATCGGCCTTTACCGCAAGGGGGGGCGTCTCTGGCAGATGTGTCATCGACTGGGGCGTCAGCGGCCCTGGGTGACGGGGCGCAATGATGGAGCGCCTGCTAGGGCACGCCACCTTCCAGTTCCTCGGGCACAGGCCGCTGCTGTTCATCTTCCCCAGATGCTACACCTTCGTCCAGTGCCACTACCTCAGGCCACGTCGCCTGTGGCGACCATCAGCTGTCGAGGAGCTCCCTGTGGTGGCGGCGATGTTGCCGTTTGCGAGGGCGAACGCGCGTCGGCCGTGGTCGCCTGAGGTGGAGGTATTCGACGCTAGTCTCGGCGGATGCGGCGTGCTCGCGGCCTCGCTCCCCGTGGACTTGGCGTCGCAGGTTGGGAGGGCCGACGAGCGCTGGCGCTGCTCATCCCAGTGCGAGCAGCCTGGGTGCCCTCGAGAGCGCGCCCCTCGGACGCCCCCCCCCGGTCGAGGATAGCTTCGCAAGCCCCGGGGCCGTGCTGCCGCGCGACTGGGTCCGCGGGGGCTGGACGCCCGCCAAGGCCTTCCACGAGGTTCCAGCGCCCATCTTTGGGGTCTTTGGGTGGCGGGAGTGCGTCTCGGGCCGCTGGCGCGACGAGGGGCATGTCGCGATGCTCGAGGGTCGCGCGGTGCTCATCTCTGTCCGTCGCACGTGCCGTTCGCTGCTCAACCGAGGCAGGCGTCGCCTCAAGATAGGTGACGACCTTGGCATGGTCTTTGCAATGTCCAATGCCGTGCCGACGATTCTGGGTTGCTGATGTTGCGCCGCACAAGAGCCGCCTGCGCGGTGGCCATGGACATGGTGATTCGATGGGGGTGGATCCTTTCCGAGATCAACGTTGCTGTGATGTCGCATTTCACGCCGTCTGACTGATCTGCATCTCCGTCGTGGGTCAGGGCTCGAGCGTTTGCGGCTGCGACGGACCTCGCGGGCAGCCTCCCTGGCGGCCGTGGCTGGGTCCGGTGCATCGGCTGCCCCCCCCAGGCCGCGGCGGCCGCGGCCTTGGCGGGGGGCCTGCTGGTCCCCGGGCGGCGTCGTCCATCGACCGCCTGGCGATGGCCCCGTCCACCGAGGAGACCTGCGCCCTGCGGCCCCCCCGCTCCCTGGGACCCTCAACGATGTGCTGTGCAGTGGGGGCCCGTGCCACGGGGCAGCTTGCTTGCCTCCAGGGTGCCCTGGGTTTCTTCTTGGGTCTCTTGGGTTTCGATGGTTTTGCCATTGAAGGCGTGGCGCTCCCGCGCCAAAAGTCATGGGGCGCCCTGGGGTCTCAGGGTTCTGTTTCTTGTGGAAGGTTTCTTGTGGGCTGGTCTCCACTGTGCGGTAGGTTCATGCTGCGTTGGCGGACCACTTTGAATTCAACCTTGAGCGATCGGGGCCGCGATCGATTCAAGATCAAACGGTCGACGCTGCGTCAAAAACCTTTGCGCGTGCCGACGCCGCGCGAACTTGAACTCGGGCCTGTCCCCCTACAGGAGGACTATTCGAAACAATAAAAAACATAGCCTGGGGACGATCTTTGGATTCTTTTTGGACTACTTGGGGGGTAGGTTTTGAGTATTGTAAGCTTCTCTTCCGAAAGCCGCCTGGAGGGGGGCGCACCCGACTTGATCGCAACCGATCCTGGAGCGTGGGCCCGTTCCCTTTGAGGGACAGGTGTCGCCCCGACCCCGTCATGTCAGAAGGGGAGGCGGCGCGCAAGGATGCGGAAGAAGGGGGGGCAGAGAAAACAGTCAGAGAGGAGGAGGAAGAGGGATAGCAACGCTGGTGGGGCATGACCCTCCGTCACCACCCTCGGCACTGACATGTCGCCTTTCGCCGGCTAGCTGGTGGAGGAGGAGGAGGAGGAGGAGGAGGAGGAGGAGGAGGAGGAGGAGGAGGAGGAGGAGGAGGAGGAGGAGGAGGAGGAGGAGGAGGAGGAGGAGGAGGAGGAGGAGGAGGAGGAGGAGGAGGTGGAGGAGGAGGAGGAGGAGGAGGAGGAAGAGGAGGATTAATACTAATAGTAAGAAGAATTAGAAGAATAAGAATAAGAATAATAATAAGAATATAATAAGAATAAGAATAGTCAGAATAATAATATTACGAATACTAATACGAAGAATAACAGTAAGAAGACAACTAGCAATAATAATAGTAATTATTGTAATAATAAGCATAATAACAATAATAAGAGGAAACATAAGAATAATAATAATACTAATACTAATACTAATAATAACAAGGATAAACATGATAATAACACTATTATTAATATTAATAATGATAAGAAGAATAATAATAGTAAGAAAACCAAGAATAATACTATTGATACGAATGATATTAATATTAGTAAGACTCATAATAATAATAGGAAACTAATACTAAGAATAATAATAATAATAATAATAATGCTAAGACTAATAATAGTAACACTAATAAGAAGAAACATAATAATCATAATAATAATAATCATAATAATAAGAATACTAATGATATTACTAAGAAGAGTAATAATACTAATAATAATATGAGTAATAATAATAGTAATACCATAGATAATGATAATACAAATTATATTAATACGAAGAGTAAGAATAACACGAATAATAATAATACTATTAATAAGGAGAAGAATAATAACAATAATAACATAACGAATAATACACATCATAATAATAATAGGAAGAAGAATAATAATAATACTAAGAATACTACTTATAATCATATTACCAAGAAGAAGAATAATAATACTAGCAATAAGAAAAATAAGACTAATAAGAATAATAACAAGAATAGTAATAATAATGTTAAGAATAATAATACTAAGACGAAAACTAATAAGAATAATAATAATAAGAATAATACTAATACGAATAATAAGACTAATCATAATAATAATAGGAATACTAATAATCATAATAATACTAAGACTAATCAGAGGAGGAGGAGGAGAGAGGAGGAGGAGAGGAGGAGGAGGAGGAGGAGGAGGAGGAGGAGGAGGAGGAGGAGAGAGGAGGAGGAGGAGGAGGAGGAGGAGGAGAGGAGGAGGAGGAGGAGGACGAGCAGGAGGGGGAGGAGATCATGGATCCCCTATGTGTTCTCCTCCTCCAGCGAGGCCGTTCCTCGCTGGCCTCCTGCCGGCGGAGGTCCGCGCGCGCCTCCCCCGTCCCCGGTGGCCTCGACCCCGCCCCCGGCTCGGGCGCCCCTCTTCGCGCGTCGCGCGTCGACGGCCCCCCAGGGCCCGGCAGGGGTCAAGTCGGGCCTGTCCCCCTACAGAAGGAGTGTCAAACAATGGTCAAACCTAGTCTGGGCAGTCAAACAACACTTTTTTTTGTCCCTTTTTTTTTTGTCGTTTTTGGTTTGACCGTTTTTTGGGGGCATTTTGTTTAGACGTCTCCTTATTTTTTCGTCCAGCATCCGCCTGTCTGGGGGACATGCCCGACCTGAGGCAAGGGC
>CAUYUJ010017940.1:98634-136134 GCA_963575745.1 Prorocentrum cordatum
GGTGTCCGCCAGCCCGCGTTCCTGGGTGATGCGGCGCCAGGCTGCCCGGAGGCAGCTGCATTAGGCCCAGAGGTGGCAGGCGCTCTCTGCTGGGCCCCGCAGTGGCGGCACCGTATCACTCAGGGAACGAAAAATTGCATAAACATAAAAACTCGGAAACCCGCGCGGATCTCTTGGATCGGCGCTGGGGCCCCCTGGCGGCGCCTCCAGCGCTGCCCCTAGCGCGCTCCGCGCGCCAGGGAGGGGGTTCCAGCGCGGATCCGAGAAATCCGTGCGGACCTCCGAGTTTTTATGTTTATGCCATTCTTCGTTCCCCTTAGATCTGCTGGGGCAGGGCTGGACCTAAACGCTGTTCTGCTGGACTTTGCCTTTGTCTTTTGTTTTTCGCCTTGGCAGGGAGGTACGGGAAGACAGGTCGAGCAAGACGAAAAGCCAAACGACAGCGAGTCACAACGTTTAGGTCCAGCCTTATTCTAGGCCTCCTAGATGGGGTCCGAGCAGATGGGGTCGGAGGATCGCGCCGCATCGCCGATGCATCGGCGATGCATCAGCGATGCGGCGCGATGTGGAGCCCGATTTTCTCCACGCTGGCGTCGCCAGTGCACCACCGGCGATGCGGCGTGATCCTCCGACCCCATCTACTCCGACCCCATCTAGGAGGCCTCTACTCCAGATTTTGTAATAAAAGGGAGGGGGTCTGGACCCTCCAAGACACGCCATTTCAGACCTCCCCCGTGGGAGAACCCTCCAGAGCATCGTCCCCAGACCCCCCCGGGCCCTCCGAGATGGCCTGGGAGAGACCCCCCCCGAAATGAGACCCCCCTCCCTTTATTTAATCGCTTCGCTCATGCCGCCGGCCCTGGAGCCCTCTTTAGGGCCTCTTGGGGGCCTCTTGGGGACCTTGGGGACCTCTTGGGAGTCTCTTGGGGCTCCTTGGCGGCGTTTTGGAGGCCCCCAGGGCCTCTTGGGGGGCTCTTGGGGGTAGTCGATTGCGGCTCCCCCCTCGGAGGCCACGATCCTCGTGAGCCTTTATTACGAAATCTGGAGTAGTTATGCTGGGGCCCCGCAGTGGCGGCACCGTATCTGCTCCTTCACGCCCTTCCGCAGCGGGGCCTCGTGGCTGTCGGCGTCGCCAGCCGCGCGGAGGCCTGCCTCCGCGGCCGGCCCCCGCTGCCCCGGCAGGCCTTCGGCACCCGCGGCAGCGCGCGCGCGGGGGCGGCGCCGCCTCTCTCCAGGTCGAGAGCGGAGCTCGCAGGGGCTGGCTTACCCTCCTCGTCCTCCCTCCTCCTCCTGCTCTTCCTCCTCCTCCTCTCTCTCCTGCTCTTCCTCCTCTCTCCCTCCTCCTCCTCTCCTCCTCTCCTCCTCCTCCTCCTTGCCTCCTCCTCCTCCTCCTCCTCCTCCTCCTCATCCTCCTCCTCCACCTCCTCCTCCTCCTCCTCCTCCTCCTCCTCTCTCCAAAGCGCGAGCAGAGCTCGCTCCCTCTCCGTCGGCACCCGGCGCCAAGGTTGAAGTCGGGCATGTCTCTCTACAGGGGGGAGGTTCAAAGATAGTTTTAAAAGATACTCTGGGGGCGATTTTTGTATTGACTATTTTTGACTACTTTGGAGTGTTTGTTTGGTATTTTTTTTTCGTCCCAAGTTCGCCTGTAGGAGGACACGCCCGACCTACGCCACGCGGCGAAAGCCGGCTCGGAGCACGCCTCCACGTCTGCCTGGTCGATGTCGGGGGTGGAAAAGAGGGGGGTGATGACTAGGGGGGGTGGACATCATGGCGTGGGCCATGATATCTCCCCAGATCTCATGGCGCCTCTTCTTGTTTCATTACGTCCCTGCCCCCCCCCTGCTGGGCCGCGCACATGCCGCCGGTCATGATTTGCACCCCCCCCCTCTTGGACACCCCCCTCTTGGCCGCTCCCGACGATGCCCTCGGCGTCGAGGCGGGTCTGCGGGACTCGCGCGAGCGCAGCGGCTCGGCCCGCCGCCCGAGGCAGGTGCGCTCCGCGCTGCGTGGCTGCGCTCGCCGCCCCCTCTCCGGCGGGCGCCTGGTGCCGGACCCCCGGGGGAGCTCGCCCCTCGCCAGTGGGCGCGGCGCCTCCTCCTGCCAGGCGTTCTGAAGAGCTCTCTGGGGGTCTCTCTGTGCGGCCGCGTTCCTCCTCCTCCTCCTCCTCCTCCTCCTCCTCCTGCTCCTCCTCCTCCCCCTCCCCTCCCCCTCCCCCTCCCCCCTCTCCCCTCCTTTTCCCCCTCCCTGCCCCCCTCCCCCCCCTCCCCCATACCAGTCCCCCCCCGCGCCCGCTGCCAGGTGGGGTCGGTGTCCGCCTCGCGGCCGCACAGAGACCCCCGCCTCGGAGGTCGTCGGCGCCCCCGCCCCGCCCCCTGGCCGAAAACCAGCTCCGTGGCCAAGGCCTCCGCGCGGGCACGCAGCGAGGCCGCGAGGGCGTGGCTCGCAGGCAGCTGCGCGGCACCAGTACGGCACCAGTACGGCGTGGTCCGCCGTGCGCCGGGCTCCGCACCACCACCGGCGGGAGGAGCGCGCAGGGCAGCGGTCTGCATCACCTTGTCAACCGCCGGCGGCGGCGGCTCGATGAGAGGGGCCCTCCCCCTCGTCAGCGACGTTCGCTCCTCCTCCTCCTCCTCCTCCTCCTCCTCCTCTTCTTCCTCCTCCTCCTCCTCCTCCTCCTCCTCCTCCTCCATTGAAAGCGGGGCAGGCTGCCGATCGGCTCCAAGCCTGGCGCGGGTCGGCAGAGCCCTCCGCACCCGCTGGAGCTGCTGGGCAGCGGCCTCGGGATAGGGGTCCCAGCCGTCTCGCGGCGCCTCGGCGGGCGGGCCTCTCGGTCTCCGCGGGGGCCCCCGGGCTACCACGCCCAGGTGCTCCACCTCCTCCGGGCCAGTCCAGGCCTGCTGCTCCTTCTGGTGCTCCACTCAGACATGCCCGCGTCGTTAAAATACCAGGACGGCCAGTTTTTCGTTACTTTCGGCCCCCGGAGGCCCTCGCCGGTCTCCGGGACTGTCAAAAAACGATCCAGGACGAAAAAGCGGCCCCGGGGAAAGGGTCGGGACTTCCGGGGACGCCGTATGGGAAAATATAGGAGTCGCATGTCTGGGCAGGAGAGTCAGGCGCCGGTCGAAAGCATCAGGGGCCGCGCCCGCGGCGGCGGCCAAGGAGGGCCTCTCGGCGGCCTCGAGGCTGCGGTCGACCGCGCGAGCCCACGTCCGGGCGGTCCGCTCCCCCCCCCCCGCACCGCCGCGCCGTGCCGCGGGGCAGGTGCCAGCGCCAGTGCCCGCGTGCACGGGGGGCCCCCCAGCGGGAGCCCCCGCGGCGGGGAGAGCCGCCTCCGCGAGGTCCCCCTCCACCGAGCACCGGCCGGGCGCCGCCGGGCAGTCCGCGAGGTGGGCGACGACCTCAGGTGGGCAGCCGCTGTTGCCCAGCGCCGCCCGCGCCGCGTCGTGCTGGATGGAAGCGAGGGCCCTCGCCCGGCCCCGCTCCGCCCCGCAGCTGCCAGGGGCTGCCGGCCAGTCGGCTAAGCCCCGCAGGACGCCCCTCGCGGACCACTGCTCCGAGGGCGCTGCCGGGCGCTGGTCCGGGAGCAGCGTGTGCCACGCCCGCCGCCCGATGGAGGCGGCGGCTATCGGCCGAGCGTCGTCCGAAGCCCTTTTGGGGATGCCGACGATCCGCCAGGTCATCCTCTCGCGCTGCAGAGCCTCGTGCTGGCCGTGGCGGGCAGCCCGCGCGATGCGAACTGGCAGCGCGTGCAGGTCCTGGACAAGGACTGGGGCGTGCCGCACCCTGGCGCGGAGCTTTTGCCGGGTCCAGGCATCGAGGCCTGCGGCGCCAGCGGCCTCGTCCAAGCCCTCCGCGAGAGCCTCGAAAGACGGCGGGTCCCACTGCGCGGCGGGGCGCCGCGGCAAGCCTCCTCGGTGTGGAGGTTTTTTTTCTGGAGGGCTTAGGCAGCCCGTCCTCCTCCTCCTCCTCCCCTCCTCCTCCGCCTCCTACATCTCCTCCTCCTCCTCCTCCTCCCCTCCTCCTCCTCCTCCTCCCTACCTCCTCCGCCTCCTCCTCTCTCCTCCTCCTTCTCCTCCTCCTCCACCTTCTCCTCCTCCTCCTCCTCCTCCTCCTCCTCCTCCTCCTCTCCTCGGGTCGCCTACGGCCCAGGGGGAAACCGTGCACCTCGGTGCGCCTCCGCCCGCTATTCGGCGGCAGCGTCCGCCTTGGGCGCCTCTGGGGCCCAATGCGGGTTTTCTGACTTTGGGCCTTGTGGGGCCGTCGCAAGGGTCCCCTTGGGCCGTCTTCGGAGCCTTCTGGCCAGTCTTGGGGCGCCAGGGTCGCTTCGGGCCCTCTTGGGCTGCCCTGCCCCCCTCGTGGACTTCCTCGAGCACCCGCTCGCGGTGGAGCTGGTCGGCATCCTGTCCCTTCCTGTCAGGGTTGGGCGGCAAGTGGGCGAGCGCGTGCGATGAGCTGGAGGCGGCGCGCAGGGAGCCTGGGCGCTCGGCCGGGAGTTCTCGGCCGTCCTGGCGATCGGGGTGCAGGCGAAGGGGGGGGGGCGCTTTCAGAAGCGCAGTCGCGAGCCGATGTTTTGTCTCCGCGCGCCGAAGAAGTCGCGGGCGCGACGTCGGCGCCGCGCCTTTCCCCTGCCCGCCGCCCTGGTCGCCGTGGCGGGGCAAGACGAAGGTCGCGCGCCGCGTGCGCCGAGAGCGCCTGGCATCCAGCGTTGTGGTCCAGCGGCCAGGGCTCGCGGGCTTGTGGCGGCGCCAACAGTGGATGTGGTCCAAGATGCCAAGGTGACTCGGGGGTGGACAGAACCCCCAACAGTTGGCCGTTATTTTCCAGGCCTGCGCCCGCCAGGTTTGGGCCCCAGGTCGTTCTCACTAAACCACGTTTTGCTAAAGGGAGGTCTGTCCATCCCCGAGTGACGCTCACTTGATTCCTCGCGCCGAATGCGCTTCGCCCTTTCGGGCCGAGAAAACATGCTCGACGACCTCCGCGGGAACGGCTGGGACAGACAGAGCCCGCTGCCTGGCTGGGAGCTTCTGGGACGGCAGAGAGGGCGGGCCTTTTCAGAAGGCTCAGAAGGCCTCCAGCCTGTTTGAAAAGCTTTCCAAGGCTCCTCCGAAAACACAGACGCCTTCCCAGAAGGCCGGAGGGCCTTCGAGAAACCCCGACGCTTTCTGAGATCCCCCTTGGGCGCGCCGCCAAGGGACGACCCCGAGTCCCCAGCCAAGCGGCCAACGAAGGGCTACAGCAGCCACGAGGGCATCGAACGCGAACGACCACAGAGCACAGCGCGGCAACCGCTGGCTGCAGTTCAGGGCTCTGGGTACGGGGCGCCAGCCACAGGAGGTATCGAGGCCGAGTTGCACCACAGGGCACCCAGCGCGAGCCGCCGGCCGCGGCAAGCTCCCCACAGCCCAGGCAGGACCACGTGGTCCTGAGTAGAGGCGCTGCTCCACCGCCGCCGCGGCCGTCGCCGGAGGCGTTGCCGCCGCGGGAGGCGCTCGCGGCCGTTGCCGCCGCCGCCGCTGCTGACGCCTCGCGCCCGCCGCCCGCTGCGCCCGCCGCCCGCTGCGGTCGCTGCTGACGCCTTCGCGCCCCCGCCCTCTTCGCCGCGGAGTGCCGCGCGCCTTTGCCGCCTGCCCGCGCCCCCGTCGGCGCGCGGCCGCGGGCCGCCCACAGCGCGGCCTGCGGCGGGGTTCTCGTGGTCATCATGGTCTTCGTCGCCGACATCGTCGTCGTGGCCGCTGGCGCCGGCGCCGGCGCCGTCGTCGTCGTGGCCGCGGGCGTCGTCGTCGTCGTCGTCGCCGGCGCCGTCGCCGTCGCCGTCGCCGCCGTCGTCGTCGTCGTCGTCGTCGTCGTCGTCGTCGTCGTCGTCGTCGTCGTCGTCGTCGTCGTCGTCGTCGTCGTCGTTCCCGCGCCCAGGACCCCTGGTCGGGGCCAGCCCAAAGGCCGCGGCGGGCGTGCGCCGCCCCCGTCGTTCGCCTCCACGGCCTCGGGAGGAGGCAGGATCAGGAGGAGGAGGAGGAGGAGGAGGAGGAGGAGGAGGAGGAGGAGGAGGAGGAGGAGGAGGAGGAGGAGGAGGAGGAGGAGGAGGAGGAGGAGGAGGAGGAGGAGGAGGAGGAGGAGGAGGAGGAGGAGGAGGAGGAGGAGAGGACCCCCTGGTCCAGTGCGAGCAGCCTTGCAAGAGGTCAGGGGGTTCAGTTTTCAGTTGCACATTTTGTAGCACGTATGGTGGTCACGTGAATGCGTTCAGCGAGTTGCAGTTCATGACGGCCCAGGAGGAAGAGACGTACGGCTCGAGCCTCCCCAGTTTTGAATTCGGTTGTCAAGCAGCACAGCCTGATCAACTCTCCTTCGTTTCGGCGACGGGCTCGAGGTCTACGCCACCCAGTTTTGTTTCTCTTTTGCGTTCGACGGCGCGCAGCTCGGCGACGACGGCGGTCCTGTCTACTGATTCTGGCAGACTTGGTACGGTCTCTGCGGTGGATGCTACTACTGGTTCTCTTCCAACTGAGAGGCCTCAGCAGCTGGTCGGCTCCAGCTCCGCATCGTCGCCACTTCCTTTTGCTGGACAGCCTGGCCTCGAGTCGCCACCGCTGGCCCAGCTCCAACTGGTGCAAATGCCTGGATCTCGGTCTGGAGGCGGGACAGGGTCAGCGAGCATCTCTGCCCATGCCTGCGAGATTGTAAAGGTGGACGCGGATGTCGATTGTCTAGCATCGGCGTTGGCACTGGAGCAGCCTCACTGCCAAAAAAAAGGGCTCACTGTCTGCACTCTTAATGGCAATACGTGGGCCTCGGCCAAGGAGGCGATTCTCTGGCTGGACAAGCACGGAGGTGTTCCAGATATTGTTTGTGTACAAGAGCACCGTTTCTTTTCGGATCAGGCCGAGCGCTCGGCTCACCAGTGGAGTAGATCTGGTTCGATGAAGTTAGTTGCAAGCCCCGCTCTCAGGACTGGAAGTGGGCATTTGGAAGTCTCAGCTGGAGTGGCGATTTTGACTTCTTTCTTTTTGGGGGCTCGCAGCTGCATTGAGGTCCCTGGTCGATGGCAGCATCGTGTTATTTTCAAGCTCGTCACTCTTTCGACGTCTTCGGCGGTGTTAGTGGGCTCTGTCTATGCGGTGACTGGTATTGGGGCCTCTGGAGACAACCGGGACCTTTTGGATTTCCTGGCTTCGGTGCTCTTGGGACAATCTTATCCTTTCCCCTTGGCGGGCGATTGGAATATGGATCCAGAGGACATCTTGGAGACTGGCTGGCTCGAGCTTATTCGCGGCAGTATCCGTGCCACCCCGCGTGCGACTTGTGGGGACAACGTGCGAGATTTTTTATTCAGTCCAGTATCCTCGACACCTTCGACTGTACGGTTCAGGTTCTGGAGGAGGCGCCGATGTCTCCCCACTCTCCAGTGGTTCTGTCTCTCGAGGGCATCGTCGAGGAGCCGATGTCAGAGAAGAGGTAGCCTGCAAGTCATTTCCGCTGGTTCCGATTGGGTGCGACCCGAAGTCTGGCGTAACGGATCCACTTGCGGAGGCTGCGGAGGAGCCAGTGTTCTCTTCGTCGCTGGCTTCCGTGCACGCAGCCTTGCAATAATGGTTTCGGAAGGTTGAGATTGATCTATGCGCCAGGCTGCGTATCGACAAGGCAAATCAGGCGCCGTGCAAAGGCAGAGCACGTGGGCCTCGGTTTCGAGACGTTCCTCTTTCTACCAGGCTAGCTCGCCTTAAGCATTACATCGACACGGACGGCACATCTGCATGGCGGGCTGCCTTGAAGCTGTGGGAGCAGCTCAAATCCTGGGGTGAGGCAACGCCAGGCTCCAGGAAGAGGAGGCCAGATCGTAAGTCTCGGCTCGAGGACAAGCTTACGGCGCTCACTCTGCCGGCGGCGATTTCTGATTCGGAGCTCCTCAAGACGCCGCAGCCTGAGAAGTGGGTTGCTCTAGCAGTTCGTGGTGGGGTGCTCTGTGAGTGGTTTCATGAGGTGCCCACCGAGGAAGTTCAGTGTTGTCAACGGTGGGATGCAGCTGAGTGATCTCAACAGTGGCGAAGTTTTTCGAAGGAAGCGCTCAGTGGTCATTCCAATATTGCTTTTGCTGTCATTCGGAATAAACCGAAGGAGGAGGCGGCGATCATTACCGACGGGCTGGCCAGATCAGGTCAAGGCGCTGTCGAACAGATTCTCAAGGACTGGGAAGTTTTTTGGTGCCCCCCTGCACGCGACCACGAACTGCATCCGAGTTTGTGGGAAGCCGAATGGGCACTTCGGGACATGTCTGCAGAGGATATTTACAGTGTGCTTCATTGTTTCCCTCCTGGTACAGCGTTGGGTTGGGAAGCCTTGCATCCGCGGTCGTTGCGGTTTGCCAGCAGAGAGTCGGTGGGCAGACTTGCTTGCATTCTCTCGGCCTGGGAAAAAAACACCATCTTGTGACAACCTGCTCACAGTCATCGTTGTGCTCCTTCGCAAGCCCACGGGAGGAGTCCGCCCCATTGGGCTCCTCAGTCCAGTTGCCCGTATTTGGAGCAGGGTGCGTCAGAGAGAAGTCCGTCGGTGGGAGAAGCAGGTCGACAATTCCTCGTGCTGGGGTAAGAGTTCTTCTACTTCGGCGGAGAGGACCAGTTGCATTCATGACCTTCTCGTATGCCATGATCGTCGTAAAGGGCTAGTATCCATTTCCGTGTTTTTTTTCGACATTGCGAAATTCTACGAGAATGTCTCGCGCGAAGAGCTTCGACGTACGGGGGCCCGCTTCGGATTCGACCTCGGGCTCTTCAAGGCTCTCTGCGCACTCTACAGGTCCCCGAGGCGTGCCAGATGGGGGGTCAGTACGAGTGAGCAGACCACGGCGAACGGCACGGTCATAGCGGGATGTTCGTGCGCGACGGGGGTCTCCAAGTTGATGCCCCTTTCGGTCTTGGGCAGTCTGGCTCGGGAGGTCCCACCCTGTAGGACGATTAACGTGATCGACGACCTGGCGGGCCACATCATTGGGGGTCCAGAGACGGCGGTCAAAGCTGCAGGTCAGGTTTGTGCTCTGGCACAGCAGGGCATGGAGGAGGTCAAGTTGCCGATTTCTTGGGATAAATGTTTTTGGCTCTGCTCGGGGCCGCACTTGGTTCAGAAGGTCTTGGAGTCGGAGGGCTTCTGTCTTGGGATGAACAAGTGCGTCTTGGCCCACAGGGGCCTCGAACAGCGGTCAGCGGAGGCGTCTTGGGACTCAACTCACCAGAGCTCAGGAGGCCAAAAAGATGGGTGCCCGTCTGTCTATGTTCGGCTCAGGTTCTATCGTGTCCAGAATCTTCAGAGCGGCACCCCTCGCCAAGTCCATCTTGGGCACGGCCAACCTCGGCATTTCCGTTGCTTCATTGCGACAGCTTCGTGTTAGTGCAGCTCGAGCGGTTGGAGGAGTTCCTCGAGGAAACAGCATCGGGTTTCGTTTCTTGGGATACCCATCGGCGTGGCGCAGAGATCCGATTGTGGTCACGGCGGCGCTGTGCATTCGTGAGTTCGTGCACGTGGTTTGGCACAAGTCAGTGCCGAACGAGGTTCTTCAGAGCGGCTTCGAGGGCGCTCAGCGCATTCTCACTCTGGCCAGGCCGTGGGCGGCGGTGAAGCAACCGGTGGCGGCGTTGGTGCTCGCACTTCGTCGCCTAGGCTGGGCCCTCGACATGGAGACGGAGTCCTTCCGCGATGATGTCGGCAGAACCTGGCCTTTTCGGAAGTTCTCGCCAGTCTTCTTTGCACATTTGATTCAAGCTGGGGCCAGGAGGGCCATCGAGTGGGATGAGCAGGCCAGGCAATCTGTTTTCAAGTTCTGGAAGGGGCCGATCTCCTGGGCTCCGCTGTATGAGTTGCTCTGCCAGAAGAATGTTCCAGGTTGGCATGACCATCGGAAAAGTTGTCTGAAGGCGATGATTGCTAATTTGTGCTGGAGTCAGGAGAGGATCAACTCACACGCCCAGGAAGTTTCATGTTTGTGTATGCTATGTCAGGGCGCGCCTGGCACTACGTTCCATCGTCGTTTCGAATGTCCAGCTCATGCAGTGTGGAGGCGTGGGAATCTAGATGACTGGGTTCGGACTGCAGCGGGCCGGATATCCACATTGTCTCTGGAGGACCAGGAGCTTTTCTGCAGAGGCCTCTTTCCAGATCCTGGGAGGTTCATTTCTCGGCCCGAGAGGTGTGCGGAGGACCCCTACACTCAGAGGATCAACTGGCCACGGGAGGGCATCGTGATTCAGGCCGATCAGCACGTGTACACTGACGGATCTGGGTATGAGATGTTTTGGCCCTCTTTGAGGTTGGCAGGATGGTCTGTTGTTTTATCTGACTACAGCGGGGAAGTGGTCTTGGCTCTTTATGGTGTTGCGCCGATAACGGAGGCGCCAGACCAGATTGCGAGGGGCGGCGAAGATTACGCGGTTCTGATGTTGTCGAGGAATGCGGCAGCTGCCCCTGGAGCCTCAATACACATAGACTGTTCTGGCACTCTGGGTTGCTCTCGGCTTTTGGGTAGTTCGGCGCTGTCTTGGGCCACGGAACAGGGGGCCCATTGGTGGAGTGAGATTGGCGATCGGCTTCAGGGTGCTTGCTTTGTCAAAGTGAAATCTCACATGCCCTACTCGGCGGTGCGCGAATGTAAGGCTTGCCACAGAGACTGGAGAGGAAACCAGGAGGCGGATCGTCTTGCCAAGGAGGGTGCTGAACCGTTTCGAGCAGCAGATGAGGACTTGCTACTGCTGGGTGGTTTGCATGAGATTGCGAAGAGAGTCGCCAGGTTTGGCGCGTTACAACAGGCTTTTTTGTCCCACGAGGGGTACATGGATCACGTGGGCTTCGAGTGGATGAGTAAAATCGAGTTGGTGCCCTTGGAAGGTCTCCCTATTCCAGCCTGCTGTGCCCATGGAGCTCCCGATGAGAAGGACCCCGAGGTTTTGGAGCCAGATGAGTTTGTCTTGGGGTCTTGGGCTTGGGATAGGCACTACATGCGTAAGGCGGCAGTTTTTGAGGACGGAGTTCAGGTCGACTCGATGATTTTCTGCACGAGTTGTGGAAGCAATGTTTCTTGGGCGCGCAGGGCTCATTCTAAGTCCAGGTGTGCGTTGCGTTCGACATGTTGTCCCAGGACGGTAACGGGTACTCGGAATCTGGAGAGGATCGAGAAAGGTTTGCACCCGTTGACGTCCACCAGCTTCAAGGTTCAGGAGGTTGGCGGTCTGAAGCAGATCGAGAAGGACCTGTGGCGGCCCTTCCTTGAGGACTCGGGCGAGTCCAGTAGGAGTGAGGGCCCTGCCGCCGCTCGCCTGTCGAATTCGAGGTTTCGAATGAGGAGCGAGGCCCCTGGGATCGACCTGGTCCGTGGTCTGGCCCTTTTTGGCCTCTCGGGAGATGAGGCGATTTCCCTGGGCCGTTTGGCCCGCGAGCGGGCCCGCTCCCGTTCCGTGGAGGAGGATGAGCTCCTCCCCGATGGGCCTTGACGGCCCGCGCCCGTTTTTGGCGGTGCCCGTCGCCCCCCCTCGCGGCCTGGGCCCTTCCCCCCTCTTTGCATGCGAATGTGGTAACACCTTTTTTCAGCTGTAAAGCTAGCGAGGAGGAGGAGGAGGAGGAGGAGGAGGAGGAGGAGGAGGAGGAGGAGGAGGAGGAGGAGGAGGAGGAGGAGGAGGAGGAGGAGGAGGAGGAGGAGGAGGAGGAGGAGGAGGAGGAGGAGGAGGGAGGAGGAGGGAGGAGGAGGGAGGAGGAGGTGGAGGGAGGAGGAGGGAGGAGAGGAGAGGAGGAGGAGGAGGAGGAGGAGGAGGAGGAGGAGAGGAGGAGGAGGAGGAGGAGGAGGAGGAGGAGGTAGAGGAGGAGGGAGGAGGAGGAGGAGGAGGAGGAGGAGGAGGAGGAGGAGGAGGAGGAGGAGGAGGAGGAGGAGGAGGAGGAAGGAGGAGGAGGAGGAGAGGAGGAGGAGGAGGGGGGGGGGGAGGAGGAGGAGGAGGAGGAGGAGAAGGAGGATCATAAGGAGGAGGAGGAGGAGAGGAGGAGGAGGAGGAGGAGGAGGAGGAGGAGGAGGAGGAGGAGGGAGGAGGAGGAGGAGGAGGAGGAGGAGGAGGGAGGAGGAGGAGGAGGAGGGAGAGGAGGAGGAGGGAGGGGGGGGGGGGGGGGAGGAGGGGGAGGGGAGGAGGATGAGGAGGAGGGAGGAGGGAGGAAGGAGGAGGAGGATTAAGAGGAGGAGGAGGAGGAGGAGGAGGAGGAGGAGTAGAAGGAGGAAGAGGAGGAGAAGGAGGGGGAGGAGGCGACGAGACGAGACGAGACCAATCGCTTTGCGATTTCCGAAACACCTCTACTTTGAACTTGGCCAGCAACGCACGGAAAACAAGTGAGTCCTTCATGACCGCGAGGCCTCGTTCAGCTTAGTATTGCTACTGCTGCTTGCACTGCTCCTCTGATGCCAGCACAGCTGGGCTCCTCGCTGGCGTCGGTGGCACGGGTGCAGCGGTCCTGCAGTGCCCTGCCGAGGAAGGTGGGCTGCCGGCCTCGACGGCCTTCCATCTCGGCGCGCGGGGCAGGGCGAGGAGGGCGAGGAGTGCGAGGGCGAGAAGCGTGACGAGGAAAGCGAGGAGGCAGGCGTTGCCGAGGAAGGGTGGGCTGCTGGCCTCGATGGCCCTCGATCTCGCCCAGCAGGAGGAGGAGGAGGAGGAGGATGAGGAAAAGGAGGGGGAGGAGGAGGAGGAGGAGGAGGAAGAGGAGTGAGGAGGAGGAGGAGAAGGAGGGGAGGAGGAGGAGGAAAAAGGAGGGAGGAGGGTGAGGAGCAGGAGGAAGAGGAGCGGAGCAGCAGAGCGGAGGCGGAGGCGGCGAAGGAGGGGGATCTGGATGATGATGGTGTGATGATGATGAGGAGGAGGCGGAGGAGGAGGAGGAGGAGGGGAGCAACGTGGAGCGGAGTGAGGGGCTTGGTGGAGGGAGGAGGGGAAGGGGAGGATGATGAGGAGGATGAGGATGATGATGAGGGGTAGGAAGGGGAGGAGGAAGAGGGTGCGAAGAGGCAGAAGCGGAAGCGGAGTCGGCGAAGGATGAGGATTTGGATGAGGAGGAGGAGGAGGAGGAGGGGGGGGCAGCGTGGAGCGGAGGGAGGATTTTGGTAGAGGGAGGAGGGGGAGGGGATGATGAGGATGAGGATGAGGATGAGGATGGTGATGATGATGCTGAGAATGATGATGATGAGGAGGAGGACCTGGATGATCATGATGATGGTGATGAGGAGGACGAGGATGCTGAGGATGACGAATAGTAATACGAAGGCAACACATATTAGTCATACAAATATTAATGCAAGTATTGTTAAGCATAATACGAACAATAAGAATACTAACCATCCTAGTAATAAAGAATAATAATAAGCATAAAAGTAATAGTCAGAGGAATACACTACTACTAAACTTCATAGTAGTAACAATAATAAGGATCATACTGCGACGAATAATACTAATAATTTCCTGGCCAGCAATAGGACCAATGCTAAGGTTAATAATAGTACAACACATAATAGCTGGTACCGATAAGAAGAACACGTATACTAATAGTACGAATATGTTCAACAGAACATGACCACCTCTTATTTATAATAATGTTAATACGGATGATATGAACAATGCGAAGCACATAATAATTCTACTAACACTAAGCAGTATCATAATACTTGCACCCATAATAATATGAAGACTTATCACAGAAAAGGGTAACAATGGTAGTATTAAGAATAATAGTAATACTACTACCAATGAGCAGAATGATCATACCGATAATTACTAGTACTAGTAGTTTTAATAATACAAAGACGAATGGTACTAAAACGAATAATCATATCATGCATACTTCTGTTAGTAGTACTACCGGTACTACTAATAGTAGTTATGAGACGTAGTAAGAATGAACAATGAGACTAACACTATTTCTTATAACAATACGCTTAGCCACACTAATAATAGTACTACTTCTTACGTAAAACAGCATAGTACTGTATTCTTATAGAGTGCTAGTGTACTACCAATAGTACGGCTAACACTAATACTACTAATACCAATAATGCAATAATAATATTTGTACTAAGCATAATGGTAACATTAATATTACTATTACTAGTATTATGAAGACTAATGCTGAGCCTAATACGAGTAATACTACCACCAATAAACATAACACTAACAACACTAATACCACTATTAATCTTATTAATACAAATAATACTACTACTACTACTAATACTAATACTACTAATACTAGTATTATCATTAGCATTATCAATTTTACGGGAAAAATAAAAATAATGACGCTACTAATACTACTAGTACTACTAGTAATACTAAAAAGAATACTATTAAGCATGCTACTACAGCTACTACTACTACTGCTACTACTGCGACTACTACTACTACTGCTACAACTACTACCAATAATACTAATCATCACAATACTAGTAATCATACTAATGCTAATGCTACTAACAATACTACTACTATTACTACTACTACTACTACTACCACTACTACTACCACTACTACTGATGATAGTAATAATTCTAATGATAATACCACTACTAATACTATTAATACTAATACCACTACTACTACTACTACTACTACTACTACTACTACTACTACTACTACTACTACTACTACTACTACTACTACTACTACTACTACTAATATTAAGACTACTATGAATGATAATAATACCAATAATACTGCTAATGCATATGCTACTACTAATATTAATACTTTTTCGAACATGCACAATACTAGTAGTACTAATAGTACTAAGATGAGGAGGAAGAGGAGGAGGAGATGGAGTAGGAGGAGGAGGAGGAGAAGGAGGAGGAGGAGGAGGAGCAGGAGGAGGAGGAGGAGGAGGAGGACGAAAAGGAGGAGGAGGAGGAAGAGGAGGAGGAGGAGGAGGAGGAGGAGGAGGAAAAGGATGGGGAGGAGGAAGCGGAAGAGGAGAGAGGAGGAGGAGGAGAGAGGAGGAGGAGGAGGGAGGAAGAAGAGGAGGCGGAGGGGAGGAGGAGGAGGGAGGATGAGGAGGAGGAGAGGAGGGAGGAGAGGAGGAGGGGGAGGTGGGGGCAGAGGAGGAGGATGAGGAGGAGAAGGAGGAGGAGGAGGATGAGGAGGAGGAAAAGGATGAGGAGGAGGATGATGATGATGATGATGCTGTGATGCTGATGATGATGATGATGATGATGATGATGATGATGATGAGAGGATGATGATGATGATGACGATGATGATGATGCTGATGATGCTGATGATGATGATGAATGAGGATGATATGATGATGCTGATGATGCTGATGATGATGATGATGATGATGATGATGATATGATGATGATGATGATGATGATGAGGAGGAGGAGGAGGAGGAGGAGGAGGAGGAGGAGGAGGAGGAGGAAAAGGACGGGGAGGACGATGACGACCGCATGGGCCAGGTGCTAGCGACGTCGACGAAACCCCCTCTGCTGCGAGGGGGGCGTCCATGCTCGTCGCCGACGACGCGTCGCTGCAGTCCACGGCCGACGGCGGGTCCCGCCCCAGGGAGCTGGCAGAAACCCGCCCAGGGTCCGAAGCGGCGGCTGCATGCCTCCAGCATCCCCGGCCGAGGGGGCGAATGAGGAGGAGGAACAGCGGAAAATGGGGAGGGGGATAAGGAGGGTGAAGAGGGAGGAGGGACAGGAATGCTGCTGCGGCTGATGATGACGATGATGATGATGATGGTGATATTACTGCTGCTGATGATGATGACGATGGTGGTGATGATGGTGATGATGGTGATGATGATGACGATGACGACGATGAGGCTGATGATGATGATGATGATGATGATGATGATGATGATGATGGTGGTGGTGGTGATGATGATGATGGTGATGATGATGATGATGATGCTGATGTTGGCGACGCTGACGACAACGATGATCATGATGACGATGATGATGATAATGATGACGATACGTAACGACGATGGTGATGCTGATGAGGATTATAAAGTTGTTGCTGTTGTTGATGATGTTGTTGTTGAGCTCTCATTACTGATGAATAATGATTGTTGATCCCCACCCTCTGGTGACCATTGTGTTCTTTCAATAGAAGTGCTACCCCCGGGGCTGGCACCCGTTTTTTTATAAGGGAAAGTCGTCCTCCTCAAACTGGGCCCATGGCCCCCGAGTTACAACAACAACGGCTCCCGCATGATACTTCCTCACAATTTGTTGCCTAATCGCGCTCTCGCGCGGGACTTCCTCACAGTTCATGTACGCTCTCGCGCTCTCGCGTGGGACTTTCTCGCAATTTATTCAGACGATGCGCCCTCGGCGCTCAGGAATCACGCTCTCGCTTTGGCTTTTCTCACGATTCATTTGGGAACCGCGCTGTCGCTCGAGCCTTCCTCATGATTCATGCAGGACCCACGCTTCAGCAACCCGCCTGCTCGACCTCGTCGCCTGGGCCCGCCTTCCCGACCTGCCCGCTGTGGGTCTGCCCACCCGATCTGCCCGTCTGGTTCTACCACTTGTTTTCTGCTCCTTGCCCCCCTCCTGCTAATTTGTCTCGTGCTCCATTCTTCTCCCTACCCCTTCCACCCATCCTCTCTTCCCTTACTTTAGGGGCTGTGCTAGATGCACGTGGCAGGTAAGGAAGATATACCCCTAAGGGGGTACGATCGAAGACAACGAGGGCGGGTACCGAGGGTTTGGGATACACGTCTTGATTGGCACGTGAGCAGATCGGAGCGAACAGTCTTAACATGATTGTTGTTGTTATTGTGGTTGTTGTTGTTTTGAGTGTTTGTTTGATTGCTTTGTTTATTTACTTGTTGATGGCTTTAACAATGTTGCTCCTGATGACGATGATGATGGTGATAATGCTGCTGCTGACGACGACGACGATCATGATGAGTAGGATGAGGATGATGATGATGATGCTGCTGATGATGATCGTGATGGTGATGGTGATGGTGATGATGATCGTGATGATGATGATGATGATGATGATGATGATGATGATGATGATGACGATGCTGATGATCAAACTGATGATGATGATGATGATGCTAATCATGATGCTTATGCTGCTGCTGATGATGATGATGACGATGATGCTGATATTGATGATGATGGTAATGGTGATGGCGATGATAATGAAGATGATGATGATGCTGATGAGGAGGATGATCCTTATGATGTTGATGATGCTGATGATGATGCTGATTGTGATGAAGATGATGCTTACTCTTCTTATTCTTGTTGTCATTATTATCATTACTTTTATTTTTTTACTTTTCGTTATCATTTTTAGTATTCTTATTCTTACTTTCATTATGAGTATGAGGATTCGTCTTAGTCCTATCATCAACATCATAATTCTTATTATCACTCTTCTTTCTCATATTCTTCTAATTATCACTACGAGGAATAGTATTCGGATGATGACTATGATGATGCTGCTGCTGCTGATGATGATGATGATGATGATGATTGTGATGATGCTTACGATGATGATTATCATGATGCTGATGCTGATCCTGATGGCTGCTGCTGCTGATGCTGCTGCTGCTGATGATGATGATGATGATGGTGATGATGATGGGCGGTGGTGGTGGTGGGCGGCGGCGGCGGTTGCGGCGGCGAGCACGACAACGACGATGATGGATATTGGTGGTGATGCTGGTGGTAGTCAGAGGATGAGGTATGGAGGAACAGGAGAGCCTCCCTCCCGGCCTCTCCCGAGCTCCTCCCCCTGGGCCCGGGGCGGGGGCCCAGGCCTCCGATGCCGTGTTTTGTTCCGTGCGGGGCCCCCAGACCTCTGGACACGCTCCCCCAGGACCGGTTTTTTGTCCCGAGTCCCGTCCCGGCGAGGGCCCCCAGACGCTGAAAGCGACGAGAAACTTCTGGCCTGATTCTTCCAAGACGTTGGAGGTCTAGGTGCGGGGCCTCTCCCTAGCCATGCGGGGCCGGGCGGGAGTGCATGCTTGCTTCCAGCCTCGTGATTCCCCCCCCCCCCCCCCCACCCTGCGGGAGGGGGGTGCCGTCCGCGCGACTCCTCCGCCTCCCTCTCCTCCTCCTACTCCTCCCTCCTCCTCCTCCTCCTCCTTCCTTCCCCCCCCTCCTCCTACTCCTCCTCTCTCCTCTCTCCTCTTCTCCTCCTCATCCGCCTCCTCCTCCTCCTGCTGCTTTCTCCTCCTCCTCCTCTCTCCTCCTCCTGCCTCCTCCTCTATTCCTCTCCTCCTCCTCCTGCTCCTCCTCCTCCTCTCCTCCTCCTCCTCCTCCTCCCCCTCCTCCTCCTGCCTCCTCCTCCCCCCCCTCCCCCTCCTCTTCTCTCCCTCCTCTCCTGCTCCTCTTTCTCTCCTCTTCCTCCGCCTCCTCCTCCTCCTCCTCCTCCTCCCTCCTCCTCCTCCCCCTCTCCCTCCTCCTCCTCCTCTCCTCCTCCTCCTCCTCCTCCTCCTCCTCTCCTCCTCCTCCCTCCTCTCTCCTCCCTCCTCCTTCCTCCTCCTCTCCTCTCCTCCTCCTCCTCCTCCTCCTAGCCTTCCTCCTCCTCATTCTCCTCCTCCTCCTCCTCCTCCTCCTCCTCCTCTTCCTCGCCCCTCCTCTCCATCGCCTCCCCCCTCCTTCTCCCCCCCCTCCCCTCCAATGAGGTCCGGGCCCTGGGAAGCCCACAGTGAAAAACTCCCAACATCAAAGCCGCCGTACCCATGTCCAGACCTCGAGCGGCTCGAAAAAACCGGGACGGTGTTTTTTTGCTGTTTTTGGCCTCTTGGGGCCCTCGCCGGGCCTCGGGACCGTCAACAAAAAGACTCGGGACGAAAAACTGGTCCCGGGGAAGTGTTCGGGGGGTCGGGGGCCCGTGCCTGGAAGAAATTGGCGTCGGATGTCTGGGTTTCGATGATCCTCAGGACGTGTGTTAGCCCACTGCGTGTTCACCCCGTGCAGCTCCGCCGCTGGCGTGCGTCCTGTGTCCGCCTTCGCTGCGCCGCCCATGCCGCGTGGGAGGGCCTCAGTGGACAAGCGCGCGTTGGCGCCAACGCACGCTCTGAGGATCGTCGGCCACTCTTTCCTCAGGACGCCGCACGCCTGGGCTTGGTTTTCGGGCCACAGCCCTGCTCTCTGGCGGCCGTTCGGGACGATCTGTGCACCCCCGGGGACGCCTTCGGCGAGGCGTGGAGCCGCTGGAAGGCACCCCGAGGGCGGGAAGCCGCTGAGGGCCGACGAAGTTGCCCGGAAACCTCGAACCTCGAACCTCCTCTCCTCCTCGTCCTCCTCCTCCTCCTCCTCCTCCTCCTCCACTCCTTGTCCTCTTTTTTCTCATCTCGCCCTGCCCCTTCTCCTGCTCCTCATCTTGTTCCTTTGCCTCCTCCACTCCTCCTCCTCCTCCTCCCTCCTCCTCTCCCTCCTCCTCCTCCTCCTCCTCCTCCTCCTTCTCCTTCTCCTCCTCCTCCTCCTCCTCCTTTCCCCTCCTTCTCCTTACCTCACCCCCCCTGGCCCAGCTGGAAGGCACCCGAGGTCGGAACACAGTTGAGAACCGACGATGGCGCCCGAAAGTCTCGAGCCTCGACTCTCCGATCGGCGGCCCCCACAAAGGGGTGGCGCCAGGGTGGATGGTCTTCTGAGAAGGCGGTTTTTTAATGAAGGCGGGGCTTTCTTAGAAGGGCCCGGGGGCTTCCAAGAACGCTCCCTAGCAGCTTCGTGGCGCTTCTACGAAACCCCCTGCCCTCTCAAAAGCCCCCCCTACCTTCTTTGAAGGCCATTCCCCCTCGCGCCACCCCTTTGTGCGCGCAGCCACTCCGATCCTCCTGGAAAACCGCCGAGAACCGACGAGGGCCCTCGGAAACCTCGAACCTCGACCCTCCGAATCTTGGACCTCGCACCTCCTCCCCCGATCCCGAGCCTTCCCGCCCCAGGTCCACGTGGTCGCCCACGGCGCGGTCCCCCGCCTCGCCCGCGATGGCACGGTCGCCTCTGGCGAGGGCCCCGTCGCCAGCGGCCCCGCCGCTGTCGCCGAGGGCGCAGTCGCCCACGGAGCCTTCGCCGGCCGCCGCCGCTCGTCGCCGCCACTGGTCAGCCGCCGCCGCCGCCGCCGCTCGTCGCCGTTGCCGTCGCCGCTCGTCGCCGTTGCCGTCGCCACCGTCGTCGTCGTCGTCGTCGTCGTCGTCGTCGTCGTCGTCGTCGTCGTCGTCGTCGTCTATTCCGTCGTCTGCCTCCCTGCTCCCCTTTTACCCGCTTCTCTCCTCTTTCGCCGTCCCCATCCCTATTCCCTCCTTGCCTCCTCACGTCTTGTGCTTCCCCCCTTCGCTGTCCTGGTGCAAGTCCTCATTTTTTTCCTTTCTGGGCAGCTCCATCTTCCGTGTCTCCGCCTCCCTCCGCTGTCCTCGGGCGCCCTGCCCCGCCCTCCTCCCTCCTCCCTCCTCCCTTACTCGAGCGGTATGCACTCTTTCCTCGCCTGCGTACCGCCCTGTCCTTGCCGGTGCCGCATTGGATCGCAAGGATCGTGTACCGCGCCCGTGTGTATTTACTAACACCTGCTTCAGACGCTTTGCATCCGTTTAGGGGAAAACGCATCCTTATATCTAGAACCTAGTTGGTAGTGGACCAGGTTCACTCCGGCTCCAAAACCACGGCCACCATCTGCCGCTTCGCTTCGTTGGCTATGGCTACCACCCTCCGTCGCTCCACATTGCGACGCCTGCAGGAGACGTTATTCAACGGCACGTCAGGGCTGGGCCAACCCATCCGCAAAGACACTACGTCGTGCCGTTCTGCGTGTCGTTCTACATCACGCTCTGCATCTGCCTTCAGCATCATCGCCTTCGTGCATGTCTTCCCGCTCATTGTGACAGGAAGCGTTACTGTAGGGTTCCGTCGGGGTATCCGCCCGTCCGCCAGGACCGGTGGACGACAACGTGCACAACCTGTATTTCAGTAAAGGCAACGCCAAAATTTACAAGGACCGCTCTACGACCCATCCCGGGCATGCTCGGACTGCGTCCTGTCAGTTCGCGGACCCCACGCTGCCAGTGCCCTTGCCCGTGGGGGTCCCGAGATAAGCAATCAAAGACGAGGGATCTGGCGAGTGTGTGGCTGGTACAGAGCGGGCATGCAGTGGGGAGTATGGGAAACGTGTTTTACCCCCCCGAGGTGCTGCTCTGGATAACATGAAGACTGGGAAGCCCTCGTTCCGAGGCACCGTACATCGCGACCCGATCCTTCGTTTTACCTACTCAGACCCGCAAGCCGGGCGGGACGGGATCCCGATGCGCATTCTTCCTATAGTCGATCGTGCAATTGGCGGTGCTCAGTACACTGACCTCACGACGTACGAAGAGTAATCCCGGTATTGTGGCGCGGGATGTTCCGAGTATGCGGTGCAGTGACACGACAGAAGCAGACGCCCAATGCGATGACGAGGAGGAACGCATTTGGGGCAGGTATCTTCGGCGACTCATGCAACGCCGCTTCAGGATTCCCGACCTCCATTACCTTTACGACATGTGGAGGGAGCTACAGTCGGGATGGAAGGACATCGGAGTCGGCATGTGCACCATTCCAAGCTGCATTGCCTGCATGGACGCAGGCTGTGGCAGCGGCAACGTGCGCCGCCTCTGTCCCTTGGGCCGCGAGCACTGGTCTCGAGTACATTTCCAGAAATGGGTTCGCGAGGAGATGATCAGGTCTAGGGCGAACTCGGACCTCGACGACTTTCGCCAGGCGGCCTATGTCCTGTCGCGCATTCCGGCATGGCGCGCGAGTGCGTGAGCGAATGGCCGCCAGGTGTCCCGATCCAGGGAGGTCTGATAAACGGCGACCCAGTGGCACCGAACATTTTCGTTGTGCGCAGCGTGGCCGAGCGATGGGGCCAGCCCGGGCGAGGAGGCGCGCGCCTCGGCTGCGTCGGCCCTGATAAACTTCAACCCGCTGCCGCAGGGGCGCATCGATAAACTCCTAACGACTTTCGACTCTCCGCCACCGGGCGCAGCAAGCTGGTCAATTCATGATCGGTTGCGAGGGATTCAGCTTCATCCTGCTGCGCGCCGTTGGCGTGTTGACGCCATGCTCCTGCAGCATCGCGACGTGGCCTGCCCCGCGAGCGCTCAGCAGCTCGCCCGTGTGACGGGGCAGCTGAGACGCCTTGATGGAGGGGCCGCCAGACAATCGCGCCTCGGAGGGCCTCTGCCCAGCGCCGCTCTTTTTTCGCTGGTGCGTTCGCGCAGGGGCAGAGCTGGGGCGGCATGAGTCCTGCTGCTCTGGGGTCGGCACCAAGCCCCGCCTGTGCCGCCTGAGGCCGTGTCTGGTGGCTGTGCCGCCAGCGCGGCGCTGCCGGCGCAAGGGGCGTGCCCGGCGGTGGAGATCGATCGACTTAGGCACCGACGCCGACGCCGCCAGGTTACTCGGCGAGGAGATGGCCGCTGACGACCCCGAGCTACGCGACATTCCCGTAAGACAACGTGGTGCGCACCTCTCCTGGGCTTGAGAGCGCGCCGGAGCGCGACGGCGCAGCTTCGGCGGCCGCGGGCCCGCGCGCCGCGCTCGGGGGCAGTCGAACGGAAAGGCAAAACCGCCCTTGCGTTTTTTGGCCACCTTGTCCGAGAACGACTTCCGGGAGACCTTCGCGGGCTTCGGGGAGGGCAGAGGCGAGGGGGATTGGGAGTTCCGGACCGCGGGCGTGGGTTCGAGCCGCCCATGCGACTTTGTGGGCCCCGACGGGGTGCGTCTCCAATGCCGCGGGTGTGATTCCGAGGAGCACCTCGCGTGCGATTGCCCCCGTCGCCGCCGACGAGGGCGCGCTCGCTTCCTCGGCGCCGACGCCCTGTCGCCGCCATCGGCCCCGTCGCCCTCGCCGCTTGCCTTTCTGGGGCAGAGCCGCCAGGGCCGACCGGGCAGCGGTCCGTGCCGGGGGCGCGCGATTCGGATGACCAGGGACACTTCCGGGGCTCCCCGCTCGTGGCCAGGGGCGCCGGGAACGGCGACCCATTGCTGGGCGCTGACCCCTGGAACGGCGGTCGGCCGACTCCAGCAGCGTCCGCGCCGCAGCCGTCAGCGCCAGCCGCTTTTCCGAGTTCTTCGTCGGGCGGTTCGCGGCAATTCATTGGCCGGCACCGTGGTCAATTTGGGTAGGCGTCGTCATCGTCGTCGCCTTCGCCGCGCGAAGCCGAATTGCCGCGACTACGTTGGGGGATGGTTGGCTTCGTTGGCCGTGTGCAAGTTTCTGCAGCTCCGGCGGCTCTGGCGACCCTGTCGCCAGACTGTCAGGCAGTGGCGGGGGTGGCGCAGCTGGCCGCGCGGGCCTCAGGGGCGCCAACGGCGCCGGCGGCTCCAGCAGATTCAGCGGCGCTGCCGCCGCCAGCAACGCCGCAGTGGTGGACGAACGTTGGCGGGGCATTCCCATTGGGGCATGCCTGGGGTCGCGACTGGGGAGGCGACCATAGCGCGCGAGTCGCCGCGCCCCCATCCCAATTTGCCGACTGCAGTTGTCGAGCTGGGCATGCGTGTCTCAGTCTCAGTCCTCGGCATCGGCGCTCCGCGTTGATCGAGCTCCGTGTGTCCGCCGCTGTCCGCGCGGGCAGCTGCGTCGCCGCCCGTGCCCGTGTCCCCCCGGGTCTTGGCTCTGTTCGACCAGAACAGCGCCGTCGACGTCAGCGGCCGCCCGGGGGAGTGACCATGTGCTTCGCTTGCCGCGGTGCCTGGGGGTTTGGCGGCGGCCGATCCGAGCGCAGCTGGCGCGACGCTTTCGACCGCGATCAACGACTGCACCTCGACGAGTTCCACGGCGCGCAGCTGGCGCTTGAGCGCGCGCGGCAGCGAGATGAGCAACGGCGCAAGGGCACGCAGAGTTTGGCGGAGACACCTGTTAACCCTCCTGTTCCAGCTGCTGCGTCGACTGCTGCGCCCCCCTCAGTAACGGCGTTCAGCTGCGACGACAGAGGGTGTCATATGTGCCAAGAGTCCTTTCAGCACGGCGAGTGGGTGGTGCGTCTGCAGTGCCGCCGCGTCCCGCGTCGAGCATGTCACTTGCAACCTTTGCAGAGCGCGGGCGCCCGTGTGGTGCGCTGCCCGGCGCGCCGCGAACAGGCCGGCGTCGTCGCCGAGTTCCGCCTCGTTGGCGTGGATCGCGCCGACAGGCCAGTATCCTGGGGCGCCTGCCCGCGCGGCGGCAGACAGTGCGCCCGCGGTGCCGGCGAATGCGCGGCCGGCCCGCGCGGCGTCGGACGGGGGCGTGCCGGCGGGGATCTCGCCGCAGCGCGACCTTGTGCAGTCTCCCCGACCATTTTGTGCAGTCTCCCCGGCCGGCCCCTGCCCCTGGGGCGGCTCGGCCAGACCTCGTGCGGTCGCTTGGCAGTGCGTCCAGCTTCTCGTCCGCAGCGAACACGGTGGTGCCCTGCGACGCCCCGCTGGATATGCGCGTGCCGCCCTGCAGGCAGGCCTTTCCGCGGTGGCCGACCCCGTCGTGCACGGGCTTGAGTCCGTCCAGTCGTTCGACGTGCTACCTGGCGAACGCCGACTTGCCGGGTGGCCAGATTGGCGTCGTCGTCGACGCCAGCGCCTGAACCAACCATTCGGGATTGCGTTTCGCCGTGGATCTGGCACGCGAGGCCCGACAGTCCAAATGGCAGCCCGCCGAGGAGAAGTTGTCGTCTCCCTTTCTCTTAGCAGGAGTCGGCAGCGGGTCGCAGGTAGCGGACTGCGGTGATCACTGCCGCGTCGCAGCGACTTCCCGCGACGGTGTGGCCTGTCAGCGCGGCGTGCGCGCCCCAGCCGTGGATGGCCGAGGTGCTGACCTTCCTGCCCTTCCTGCCTCCTTAGGTCTGCGGCCCGTGCGGTCCAGCGTCGCGGCGTTGGAAACAGGCGTTGACCGCGAGCGCCTCGCGTTTCCCAAACCATGCGGCTACGAGATCCCATGAGGCCCTGGCGCCATTCACTTCGACCTCGTGTCGGCGCCGAGTGGCCATGTGTGCGCCTTGCTCGACGACCGTGACGAGCTCGAGCCGCGCTCTGGGGGCCCGCCGCCCAAGCGGCTCGCGCAGCTGGCGGTGGGCAACGAGGGCCAGGATTCCGACGCTGCCGACGGCCGCGAGTTCCAGAGGCTGAATGTCCAGCTTTTCAGCCCCAACACGCGGGCACCCTCGCGGGGTGCGCCTGGGGCCGCGGGCTGCGACTTCCACGCGTGCGCGGGCGTCAGTATCGCGACCTGTGGTCGTGATCTGATGTCGACTGGCGTGGCACCCCTTGCGCCGACGAGGACTTACCAGCGCGTCGCCCCCCGCTCAGGACTCGCCCTCAGGGGGGTCGGCGTCGCGGGTGGCATAGTGGGCCGCGATTTCCGCGGCGAGATCAAGGTGATCTTGTCAGACGCAGGCCCGCGGACGTACGTGGTCGAGCAGGGCCATCGCATCGCCCGGCTCATCCTGGGGGGCGTCGTCAGCGATGCCGAAATCGTGGTCTTCCCCAACCGTCCCTCGCAACTCGCGGATCCGGTGGCTTTGGGCGCGCTGGCATGGCGTTCCTCAGCCAAGACTCCATCGCGATAGAGCAAGTTAGCGCGTCTGTGGGGTCTCTCGGTGCCTGTGTCATCGAAGACTCGATGGAGCTGTCTCGCTGGGGCGCGGCTGGGCCGGCCCGCGTGGCTGGCGCCGCCGATCGGCATGCCCCTAACCAAAATGGACAGCAGTCTCAGGAAGCCCCTCCTGGGTCCTAACTCGGGGAGGGGGCGCTGCGCCAGCGCTGCAACATCGCGGCTTACACGTCGCCCGCGCATCCGACATCGAGGGTGCCATCGAGTCGCTCTCCGACAGCGTTCCCATTGCGCCAACTACTGCATGATGTGGCTTGCGCGCAGCGCGGGCACGGACGAGGTTCGCATCGTCGTCGATTCCTCCCCCCACTGGTGCGCCGACGTCAGGGGTGCCAGCGCTGGGCTAGTGGCCATTGGCCAGCATGGCCCAAAGTGCAAGCGGCAAGCAGTGTGACAGTTGATAGACGCTTAAGTGTTCCACGCGAGCCAGCATCGGGCTTGCCGCGTGCCGTGGATCTGAGCGGCCAAACGCAGCAGCGCCATCTTCACGGTGCTCACAGTGGCGCCCATCAACAACAGCTGTTTCGACGCAACGTCGAGCTTGAGGAGCACATCGGCGACTGGGCGATCATCAACCGACGAGTGTATGCGGCCCTGAAGTGCCGCGAGCTCGTGCGCCTTGCGTCTTTGCGAATTGGGCATCATTTCCATGTTGAGCTACTCGGGGCGTGTTTAGGAAGGTGCGCTCCGATCGAAGCACGACGGCAGTTGGCTCGGCAGACTCGGACACCTTCCTGCCCAATTGGCAGCCGCAATCACCGCAAGCACGACGCCCATGACCGCATGCACAACGACTTCGTGTACCATTCAGCTACAGGTGAGGACAGCGAAGAAACGCAGAGGGCGTCCGGCGACTATGTCGCTGGCGCCTATCCAAAGGACGAAAACGAGTTGCGCGCCGAGGACGACCTGGCCCGGCCCGCTCTCTGTCAGTCAGAACCAATCCGGCCGTTGAGTGACGAGCTCTCGGCAATTGCGTTGCTGGCGCCTGCCCCGCAGCAGAGCGCATGCGCCAGGAAGCGTAGGTAACATAGGCCCACGTGCCCCAAGCACGTAAACAGGTCGTGGGGGATCATTGCGACGACGGCGGCGCTGACCTCGCAGGTTTGGCCCCATATCTTCTGGGGGCTTTCCAGCCATTAGCGAGTCGGGTCGAATCGACTGTGCTACGACGACAGCGCCCAGGGCAATCTCGCCTCAGGCTTGCCCACCTGGCGGTTCCAAGGCTTGTCGGCCCCGGCATCAGATCGCCATCCGGCGAGTGCTCAAACGTCGCGGTCCACCGAGGTCGACCTCACCTACCCCGCTTAACTCGACTACGGCGCCGACGTGGAGGTATTCGGTGGGGAGGCGCGGGCCGGCAGACTGGCTATCCGACGCCTCCTCGGAGCTGGCGAGTGCTTCGACTTGGTCGCCGGCTGTGACCTCGACGACGAGAGCCAGCGGCGAGCCTTGGAGCGACGCGTTCGCCAACGTCGGCCCCGAGTTGCCATCGTGGCTCCCGCTGGCCAGCACTCCGGTCGTTGGGCTACGTGCGCGCCCCGGAGATCCTTGTGCTGTTCGCCGACCTCCGCTGCCCAGGCAAGCGCGCTCTCGTCTGCAGTGAACAACCGCTTCGACGCCCAGATTTGGCCATGGAAGATGGCCGAGCGACTCGTCCAGGGCATAGCGGACTCTCTCTGCCGTCTCCGGCGCCCGGGGCTCGCGAATTGTGTTCGCGAGTGCGCCTCCCAGCTGCGGCGACGGGCGCTACTGGGTCAGACGCGAAGTTGCCGCCGAGCGCGCGCGCAGCACATACAGGGCGACTCAGCGCAACATCTGGGCGGACTCGCCCATGCGCTCCATGTATCCAGCAGCGGGCCGCTATTCTCTCAGCGCGCCGATCCACTGAGAGTACCTTATCTGCCAAGGGGGCAGGGAACGCGATCACTCCGCGCACATTCACGAGTTGGACACGTGCAGGTTCGCGGCCGCCGCGCCTAGCCGCGCCCGCGCGCCGGCCGGCGCCCGCGAGCGCCGGCGCGACCTGGCGCAGCGAATCGCTCCAGCGATCAGCGAACTCAGCTACCCAGCGGCGCACACATTGTTTCAGCAGACAAGGCTGCTCTTCCACCCGCGCCCGGGGAAGGGTCAGGGGCCAGCTCGTCATCCAGCGCTGGAGCTCAGGGTAGTGGTTCGGGCGACTGTGTCGCTCGACCGGGGTTTCGAGCTAGCCCGGCATCGGGCGCAGAGTCTGGTCGAGCACCGCCGCTGGTTGCCGACGCAGCCGCAGGGGGGGCCCAACGCCCTCGGACCTGACTCGCTTCAACGTCACGACCTCCTTGCGAGCACTGTGCAGTGACTCGCATGAAACGCGCGTGTTGGAGCCGCGCAAGCGACGCCCCCGGCGGTGGCGTCCCGGACACACGGGGATGGCGCGAGCCTTGCGAGCAGCCCACTTTGCACAATACATGTTCAAACTCACCTCCATGGTGGTCAACACCTGTAGGAAGTGCCGCAAGTGGCTGCCGCCAGTCAACCAAACAATCCCTGCGCGCGCACGACCAGTGCGATATCTCGTTCTACAAGGGTCACATGCTTATCCACCTGATCTGTTGCGCCTCGCGGTGGCATAGTGGTCGGGGTTCACTTCCCAGCGCGACTCGACGCCGCGTGCCGCCGTCGACCGCTCGTGAACCCAAACGTTCGGCTCGATGGAGACTTTGATTATGGGCGGCGAGGGCGGGGTGACCTCAACGTACCTCGCGGAGGGATGGAGAGGAGAGTGGTGCAGGTTGGCGTGCGTGCTCCGCGCCAGCACGCTCGATTCGCCGAGCGGCGATGGGGCCGTGCTGCAACGGCGCATCGCGCCGTGGAGCAGCGGCTGGAGCGCGAAGGCATCGCGGCGAACTTCGATTTCATGCTTGCACATGCCGTTCTGGCTGGTGACGGCCTCGCCCGCGTGGGCGGCGCAGCGCCGTGCGCCGCCGTCTTCGGGCGGCGGCCGCCCATGCTGCCGCCGCTCGAAGCAGACGAACAGGGTGGGGCATCTGGCGACTGCGTCGCTGGCGCCGAGCCTCCTGCTGGTGGGGTAATGCGCCCTCTGCAGAGGCGCGTCCGAGAGATAGCCCGGTAGCGCGTGATCGAAGCCGCGTCGATCGCGCGCATCAGCCGTGCCCGGGGCCCGCGCCGCCGAGCCCGGGAAGGGCCGCTCCGACGTGGGTGACCAGGTTGAGGTCCACAGGCCGCGAAGCTCCATGGGCGTGTCTGGCTGGGCTGGCCCTGGGACAGTCGTGTCTGTTGACCCAGCTCGAGGCGAAGTGGTGGTCGAGGGCCGCCGAGCCGAGATGTTCTCTGGACTGCAGGACGCCTGGGTCTTCATCGGTGCCGTCGTCGACGAGATGGGCACCGGCATGGCGCGAGCAAGCTGGGCCCAGCACCGCGTGGGGGACTACTTGGAGCGCGTGGCGCCCGGCCCCAGTCACCGAGCGATTTCCACTACTCACAAAGTGCCTACTCGCAAACGTTGTGAACAATCATGTCTTCTTCTAAGTAATGGATCGTAGATCCCCCGCGGCGGATCCAGGCCATTTGCAAGTAGAGACTTTGCGAGTAGTGGGGCGCGCTTGTCTATCCAATGCCAGGATCTTCGGCCGCTGGCTGACGCCGAGGTCGTGCAGCTCACCGAGCGCGCGCGACAACGCCCAGACGTCCTCGAAGCCCTGTGCCATCTTTCTCGAAGATGTTGCAGCTGCCAGACGTTCGCGCTGTACGAGTCCGATAGAGATTCTGGGACAATCGGCTGGGTAGCGCCCGCAGCTTGGCCATTTGGCGGTGCCCTCGGAACCCTTGCGACGTCCAGCAGATCCACCTCGACGGCGTCGCTGTCGACGCCCGCCAGTTCATCGGCGAGCATTGGAAGGGGGCTCGCATCATTCAGTTTATCTTCGGTGAACGGTGACCGACGCCGGACAGGTCATCGGTGATCGTGTCATCGTGTCATCGGTTTTCCCAGGGACACCGCCACCACCTCCGAAGGTGGATCGCCATCGGCTTCGCCGGCCATGCCATAGGGGGCCGGCGGCGACTTCTCTGGCCACGCCCAACAGGTGATGATGGCGGCTTGGCGCGAAGTCGAGGGGGCAGAGGATCTGGCCCAGGCGCTGGATGAGCTCGTGATCGCCGACGGCCAGCATGAGATCTCCGCTGCCGTCGAGCATGCCTCGGCCGACCTAGTCCGCGGGCCGTGCGAATGGCTCCAGCGCTTCGAGACGCAGCGCCAGCGTCAGAGCATCCACGCGCAGTGCCACTACTGCCTGCGCGGGGCCTCCTTGGACGACTTCGCCGCGCTAGAGGAGGAGGGCGATGCAGGTCGACGTGTGGAGTTGTATCTTGACCCAGTGGTGCGCGAAGCGTTCCTGAGCTTCAGCGAGGCTGCGCCCGGCGACTGTGTCGCTGGCCCGCCTCAGATATCTGCGCTGAACATTGCTGCCGCCGTCGAGGCTGCGGTCATCAAGCGCGACGCCGACCTTCTACCCAGCGAGGAGGTGTCGAGGTTGTCGAAAGCGGTCGCAGCAGCCATCCTCGAGAAACTCACCATATGGGCCAGCTCGAAGTGCGTCGATAGGCGGCCGCTCAAAGGCGCCCGACATGTAATGCGCTCCAGACGTGTTTTCGAGTGGAAGCACCTGAAGGTATCTGGCGGCAAGACTGTCAGGATCATCCGGTGCTGCATGGCGCTGAGTGGCTTCCGCGACATGGGCGCCGGAGCCCTGGGGGCCCACTATCTTCAGAGGCGGCGCGCCGCCCGGACTGGTTGTACGTCGCCATTCACGTCGAGGAGGCATTCCTGCGAGGTATGACCTATGCGGAGATGCAGGAGCAAGGCGAAACACTTTGAAAGGTGCACTTCTCCCTGCCGCCTGGCAGTCCAGCCATCCAGAGGCGGGTGGCCGGCTACGAGAGCTTCGAGCAGACCGAGTGCCCGCGCTGCATCAAGCTGGGTTCGGGCGGCAGGGATGCGCTCCGAGCCCTCTCCGCGAAGCTCGCCCGGATCACGCGCTCATTGGAGTGCAGCGCCAAACCTGCTAGGTGGGACCTGGAGCTTGAGGTCAAGCGCGTGACGTCGGGCAGCCGTGCTGCCGGCGTTCGTCGCTAGTGCTCATGTTGTCCAGGCATGTTGACGATTTGAAGATCGCTGGGCACAAGGGGCGCGTCGCATGGCTGATCAGCCACATCGAGAGCGTCTTCGGCAAGATGAAGGGTGACTGCGACGACTTCACCAACTGCGGGGTGCGCCAGCACCGCAGTGCCGATGGCGCCGTGGCGCTTGACCAGGACGAGTACATCGACGCGATGATGCCGATCAGACACGTTGACCTGGTCCAGGCCCAGGCTGACGAGCGAGCCCAGTGTCGGCTTCCCGACCTCTTTGCTTCCTTCCCGGGAGCAGCGGCCTACGCCTTGCTCGCCCAGGTCCGCGTCGCAGTCTGCATCGTCGTCCTGCAGAGAGTCCAGACCAAGCTGCTCATCCGACGCATGATCAGCTCAACTCTGGTGTTCTGGCCATGCAGAAGATCAAGGCACGCGTCGCATGTCGAACAATGGAGTGTGCCGGCGACTCAGCGTGCGCAGCGACGGGGCCCTCAGAGAGGGAGGAGGAATCAGGGTATGGCATGACAGGGGCCCTGTATGTGCGTCTCGGCCAGCGCCGCCGCGCTGGCAAACGGGTGCGCCACCTGCTGGGCGCAGTGAGCTGATCACGCAAGCTTGCCGAGCTGCTCGCAGCATGCGGCGCAGCAGACAGTCTGCAGGCGCACCTCCTCGCACTGTGCGACCTGGTGCACCGCCCCACCTCTGCCAATGAGGTCAGGGGGCTGAGGGGGGAAGGAGGTTGCGCGGTCCCTGCGGACCTCGTCGTGGATGGCATGTCCGTCTTCAGCGCCCTGCTCGCGGGCCCGGTCTGGCCGCCGACTGAGAACAGCGCGGTTGGCCGCCCATGGTGCTTGGCCGACCAGCTGCGCGCCGATCAGCTCGAAGACTTGCGCTGGTGCGACGCTCGGGACACCCAGGCCGATCCTATGATTAAGGGCCGCATGGGCCGAGAGCTAGCTAATCTTCGGCGCGATGGGCGGCCAGATCAGCTATGGCCGCGCCGCGGTCGAGTTCAGCGACGGGAAGCTGAAGAAGGCCGCCCCGATCTTGCAGCATAGCTCACTCACGCAGAAATAAGGATCTGCCTCGTGTGACTGTGTCATGATAACGCGCGGAGCCTGGGGGCGGATCTGTTTCCAGGGGCCGCAGTGGCCAATTTGGGGGTGGGATGCCCGCTATAATGTGCGCGGGCGTCCATGTGCGAGATTGACGAGTAGAGCGCTAGAGTAAGTGGGCTCGCTCGGATTGCATCCGAGCAGCTCGCGGTCGCCTAGGAAATGCTCTTCAAAATTCTGGCAATTTGCCAGGTGGGTGGATCGATTGGCCTGCTTCGGCTAGTCCCGCGGGCTCTGGCGGGCGTGCTTCCATCCTTCCCACGGGTGCCGTGAAGAGTTTTTGTGGGTTGGCGCCGTGGGGGGCCACTGCCCGTGGGACAGAGTGGAGGCCGCCAACCCAGGGGCCTCTCGAACTCAGGAGAATCTGTCCTCTTGCGGCAAGGCATTTTTTTTCCATGAAAGCGGTCAGTAGAATTCTTTCGGTCGCTATCTGCTAGCCTGTACGCGGTGCGATACATTGGTCTGAGCACCAGACTCGAACGGTATATCCTTTTGCTTTGCCTGTTTCTCGCCCTGTCTTTACCGCTGCCGTATTGGGTATCAAGAATCCTTTTTCCGCGCCCGGCTTGCATCGTAAGGCTTGCTTTGCGCGCTATGCGCCCGTTTGTGGAACGCATTCTTTCGTTTTATATAATTATTGTAGTGGCCTTCGGCCAGTGCCGCCGATCCGGGTCGCTCGGGGTTATTCTCCAGACGCAGAAATTATGGGCGCACACTCAAACGCACACACACAGTCACACCACTTAACCTGCGCCGCAGACATGCGCACACAGCATCACCCACACACACATACTAGTTGGGAAACGCTCCTGTAGTACTAGTAGTAGTAGTAGTAGTAGTAGTAGTAGTAGTAGTAGTAGTAGTAGCAGTAGTAGTAGTAGTAGTAGTAGTAGTAGTGGTAGTAGTAGTAGTAGTAGTGGTTGTGGTAGTAGTGGTAGTAGTAGTAGAGGCCTCGTTCCGCGGCTTCTCTCGACTTCCCGCGGTCTCTCTCAAGTTTCGAGCACGCGGTGAGTTTCACGATATATGTGTGTGTATGTACGCGTGCATGCATGTATGCATGCATTGATCATGTGTGCCTGTGTGTAGGTACGTATGTATGTATGTATGCTTGTGCGCGTATGTATGTATTTAGTTTGTATGTATGTTTGTATGTGTGTATGATAATATGTGTGTATGTGTGTGAATGTAAGTATGTATGTCTGGAAGATTGTTTTTCTATGTATGCAAATGTGTTTAAATGTAGGTATGTATGCATGTGTGTATGGATGTGCGTTTGAAGAGCGAGGATGTTTCAAAGAAGAGGCACTCGGTGACGCGATCGTTGAGGGATAGGAGTGAGGTCGCAGAGGAGGAGGAGGAGAATGAGGAAGAGGCGATAACTTGAAGGAAAACGATGAGACGGAGGACATCCTGCCGGTGGCGCCCTGGGCGGTGCCGCGGAAGAAACCGGGGGCCTGCCGGAGGCAGTCTGGAGGCCTCTGGGGAGCTGTTTTGGGGCCTCTTGGAACCTCTTTTGGGCCTCTTGTGGGCTTCTTGGGGCCCCTTGGGGGTCTCTTGGGGCCTCCTGGGGGCCTCTTGGGGCGGAAAGCTCGGTTCTTTCGGTTCGTGGTCCCCCTCTTGGGCCCCTCTTGGGGCTCTCTTGGGGCCTTCTTGGGCTGTCCAGAGGCCCTCTTGGGCCGTCTTGGGGCCCTCTTGGGCCGTCTTGGGGCTCTCTTGGGCCGTGTTGGAAGCATCGTGGGCCGTCTTGGGACGGACTTGGGGGCCTCTTGGGCCGTCTTCGAGCGTCGGACGCCCGAAAAGGCAAGAACGCTAAAAACCCTGAGAAAACCAATGAAAATCAACGATTCTGGCCTCTTGGGGCCCTCTTGGGAGGCCTCTTGGAAGCTTCTTGGGGCGTCTTGGAGACACCTTGGGCCGTCTGGAGGCCATCTCGGGCGTCTTGGAGCGATTTTTCGGCGACTCGGGGCCCTCTTGGAACCCCTTGGGGGTCTCTTGGGCCCCCCCCCTCCTCCAAAGCGCCGGAAAAAGCGGAGCATGGCGCCCCCCCCCCCCCTATCTTCCACTCCCCCGGAGCGGCCCCGGGGTTCGCCGGAAACTCGCACCCCCCCCCCCCCCCCCCACCCCCCCTTCCCCGGCAGAGCCACCCCGGCGACCCCCCCAGAGGCTGAAGCTCAGCCTCGAGGCTGTAGCTGAGACTCCTTGAAACTCACACGCTGGATCGGCGGATTTATAGTCCTTTCTGCCTTCTTCACCTCCTCCTGTTCCTCCTCCTCCGTCTCCCTCCTTCCTTGTCATTCGGTATCGTCATCGTCATCGTCATCGTTATCGTCGTCGTTGTCGTCGTCTTCGTCGTCGTTGTCGTCGTCGTCGTCGTCGTCGCTGGTGGCCGCTCGTTTCTTCTTTGTACTCTCTGCAGGGTCGAGCCTCTCGAGCCTGGTTTTCCTTCCCTCCTCCACCTCGACCCTCCTCTTTTCCCTCTTCGTCCTGCCTTCTTCCCTTTTTTCCAACACGTCCTCCAGCTCCTTCTCTTCCTCCTCTTCCTCCTCCTCTTCCTCCTCTTCCTCCTCCACCGCAAAACTCAACAGTTGTGTCAGCACGCTGCCTCCTCCTCCTCCTCGTCCTCCTTTCCTCCTCCTTCTTCTCTTCCCTCTTCTTCCTCCGCCCCCTCCTCCCTTCCCGCCCCCTCCTTCCACGCCTCCTTCTCTTCCTCCTCCCTCCCCCCCTTCCATCCCTCCCTCCCCCTCCTCTCACCCGCCTCCTCCTCCTCCTTCTCCTCCTCCTTCTCCTCCTCCTCCTCCTTTTCCTCTTCCTCTTCTTCCTCCTCCTCCTCCTCCTCCTCCTCCTCCTCGTTCCCCTCCGCAGCCGTCCAGTGTCGGCGCGAACCGGCCAACAGCAGGCAGAGGCGGCGCGTCATTGGCGGCGGCACGCGGATGGGCGGCCCTTCGGCGCGCGTGCGCCAGTCCGCCGAGCGCAGCAGGCGCACCCATGGCCCGTCAGGAGGCGCCCCGGGCGGGTATTCGCCAGGGGGCGTCCCGGGCGGCAGCGGCCGCCGCTTGGTGGCAGCGGGGCTGGCCCGCTCGCCCCGGGGTCAGCTCCTTAGCGCACGGGCGCGCGCCAGGAAACGCTCTCGGCGGCGGCGGCCGCCGCCGCTCGAGGGCGGCGGGGCCGGCCCACTCCGCCCCGAGGTCAGCTCCTGCCTTGGCCGCGGCCTCCGCGGGGGAAGCTCAGAGAGGGGGCCGGTCGAGGCAGGGAGGCGGGCCTCCCCTGCGCGTTGCCGGCGCTTCTGTTGGGGGCCTCTCGTCGCCGCGGCCGGGCCCGGCTCGAAGAACGGGCCAGGATGGACCCCTCGAGCCTTTCAGGGAGCCCAGTCTCCTCCTCCTCCTCCTCCTCCTCCTCGGGCCAGGATCTCGAGGCAGATCCAGCCGCGGCGACAATGACTCGTCCTTCGGCCCTCTGGTCGGTTTTGGGCCGCGCGGGAAAGTGGTGTGGTGTAAAGGGGTGTGTTGCGACTGCTGACTCTGGTGATGTTGTCTATCGTCGATCGCATCGCCGTTTCCACGATTGGCACCACACCCCTCGATGCCACACCCCTTTTCCGACCTCCAGACTCAAGTGGACCCCCTCAGAGACTTGGGCCAGGCGCGACAGCCGCCGCTGTCTCAGCTGGACCTCCTCCGAGTTTCGGGCTTCGTCGCGGAGCCTGCGTTGCCTGCGGCGGAGTGCAGACCTGGGTGCAGCTGGGGGGTTTCTCCGAAGGGCTTAGGCTACCCGTTCTCCTCCTCCGTTTCCTCCTCCTCCTCCTCCTCCTCCTCCTCCTCCTCCTCCTCCATCTCCCCCTCCTCCCCCTCCTCCCCCTCCTCCTCCTCCTCCTCTTCCTCCTCGGGTCGTCTGCGGCCCCAGGGGAAGCCGTGCAGGTGCAGCGGGCGACGGGGGCCGCAGAGCGAGCCGGGCGGGCTGCCGCATCCGCTTCCAGGAGTGCCTCGGTCTCTGCGCTTGGGCAGCTCGCCCTGCAGGCTGTTCGGCGCCGCCGGCCCGCCGAGCGCCGGGCAGGTGGGCGGTTGCCCGCGCAGGAGGCTGCCGCGGAGAGTGAACTCGAGTCGGGTCTATCCCTCCACAGGAGGGATCTTCAAAAGTGGTCAACGAACAGTCTGTGCACGATTTTGCTCGGGAGAATGTCGGAGCATTTTTTTGAGCAGCTCATATGTTTCGCCCAAAAGCCGCCTGTCGGGGGACACGCCCGACCTGGGAGTGAGCCGAGGGCTCGAGCGGCAGCGGCGGTGGCTGCCACTTGGTCCTGCCGGCGCGACAGCAGCCGGTGGTGCCCCCCGCGAGCAGGCGATGGAGGGTCAGGATGTCAGCGGTAGAGTCGCGCGTCGCAGGCGCGCGCCTCGTGCTCCTCGTGAGAGTGCTGGGCCTCCGTCGCGGGGCGGGGTGCGTCCTCGAGCTCGACGAGCTTGCGGACGCGTGCTCACGGTGCGGGTCGGCGCCGCTGCCAGAAGGAGAAGGGGCTCGCAGCGGACCTGCTCGACCGCGGCGTCCACGTCGGGCGCAGCTGGGCTGCTTTTTTCTGCGCCGATCCGCCCGCGCCGCCCCCTCTCCCTCTCCCCCCTCGGCGCGCCGCTGAGGCTCCGCTCAAGGTCGGCCCCCCAGACCCCTCCTGGGGTCCATCCTGGCCTCCGCCCTGGCCCGCCCTTCGAGGCGGGTCCGCGCAGGCCGCGGAGGAGGGAGGAGGGAAGAGGGAGGAGGCAGGGAGGCAGAGGCGGAGGAGGAGGAGGAGGAGGAGGAGGAGGAGGAGGAGGAGGAGGAGGAAGAGGAGGAAGAGGATGAGGATGAGGATGAGGATGAGGATGAGGATGAGGATGAGGAGGAGGAAGAGGATGAGGAGGAGGAGGAGGAGGAGGAGGCGGGATCCGACCTCGGGGCAGGTATGCGACTCTCCGCTGCCGTCGAGCTGTGGCGGCCGCCGCCGCCCAGAGCGTTCCCTGGTGTGCGCCCGTGCGCGAAAGAGCTCTCGAGATCCAGATACGGCCGCAGGAAGCGGGGGACTCGTTCTCGCTATCTCATTCATTGTTTTGCCGTCCGGGCGCGGGCCCTCGCACCCCCTTCCCCCCCCCCTGGAGTAGATCTTTGCTGCTATTTGCGCCCGTTTCGAGCAGGTGGAGCCTCTCCCCATATGGGACGCACTGCTGCAAACCGCTGCACTGAGCAGAGGTCCGGAGTCAGACCCCCCGTCTCCCCTCCTCCCGCCCAATGACGTGACGCCGAATCATAAAACGTTCACCTCCGGCTACTCCAGATTTCGTAACAAAAGGGAGGGGGTCACAATCCTCCCAGACCACACGTTTTAGACCCCGCCAGACCATCCATGTAAGGGCGGCACTTTGCCCAGACCCCCCCTAACCCTTGAAGACAGCTCAAATCAGACCCCGCCGCCACATGTAACCCCCCCTACTTTATCACGAAGTATGGAGTACCGCGTCACGGACTCCTGCGTGCTCGTTCGCACGTGCCACGCCTCGACCCCCCATTGCTGGCGCCTCGGCGCCCGCCCGCTGCGCCCACGTACAGGAGGTGCTCTCCGTGCGGGGCCGTCCGTCTTCTGGGGCGTGGGCGAGGTGTCGGCAGGCACGAGGCAGGCTGTTATGCTGCCGAGGGTACTCCAGATTTCGTAA
>CAUYUJ010017940.1:138634-163634 GCA_963575745.1 Prorocentrum cordatum
GGCTTCTTGGCCTGTCTTGGAGCGTCGGGCAGCTGACAAGGCGAGAATGCCGAAGTCTTTCAAACATTTATGGGACATCTATGATTCTTGCCCCTTGGCACCCTCTTGGAAGTCCTCTTGGAGGCCTCTTGGGGTCTTTTGGAAACCAGTTGAGCTGTCTGGAAGCTACTTTGGCGACTTGGACCGATACTTCGGCGATTCGGGGCCCTCGAGGACCGTCTTGGGGCCATCTTGGGGCAGTTCTGCCGCGTCCTGCGGCTTTTTTTGGCCGCCCAACCGCCCCAAGGGGGAGTCCTATCTGCCCCGGGATCCCCCGGGACCCCTCCCCCCCGGGACCCCCTCGGGACCCCCCAGGGATCCCCCCGGGACCCCTCCCTGGGCCTTCCCCCGGGACTCACCCCTGGGACCCCCCCCCCCGCGGGGATGGGATCAAAGGGAATGGGCTTCCTTTCGACTCAACTACAACGTTGCTCGATTTCGCTGTGGCTGGCGCGCTCGAGGAGGAGAACCCGGTGAAAGTTGGTGGAACGGCGACGGGCCTGGGGAAAAGGGGGGAAGCGAGCGGCGAAGGCGACGACGACGACAACGACCACGACGACGACGACGACGAGTCAAATGGAACAGCCTCTTCCATACGCCGACAGGGTCGGCGGATTTGGCTGATGACGGCGACTTCGACTTCGACGACGACGACGACGACGACATTGATGATGACGAGGCTGCTACTTATGATGGTAATGATAGTGAGGATGACGAGATGGAACAGGAGCACGGTGATGATATGGAGGAGGAAGGGGAGGAATTGGAGGGAGGGGAGGGGGAGACGGGAGGAGAGCGGGGGGAGGGTATTGGATGGGGCGGGGGTCGTGAATTGGAGGAGGAGGTTTGGGGGGGAGGAAGAAGAGCTGGAGGGGAGGGGGAGAAGGGGAGGAGGGTGGAACTTGGTCATGCATGTGTTCGTAACACCCGCTTGACCAAGCCCGTCGAGCCTAGGGACATTACCCCAGTTCTCACGTTTGAACGTGCTGAGAAGATTGGCACGGGGAGGTCCCTAGGACGGTGCTGGTGAGCGAAAGCGGCAGTGAGAGGGACGCGAGGGGAGAGACAACGGTTGAATTGTCTCTGACTCGTTTTCCTAAGTGCGAGTGGCCTCGGGAGTTTCTGAGCAGTGGAGCCGCGTCCGTCTCGTTCGCTGCTCCTGCTGCTGCTCTCTCCCTCTGCTCCGAAACCGCTCCTGCTCAAGCTCTATCAATCGAGGGGCCCCCGGCAGTGCATGGGCGTGCCGTGGGCCGCAGCCGGCCCGTGGGCGGCCTCCATCGCGACTGCGTGGCTCTCGCGCTGCCCCGCCTGCCCAGAAGCCCGCGTGACGTGCGGGGCCTGCCCCGCGTGCCCTGCGGCGGCGGCCGCCGCCCCCTGCCCGGGCTGCCCGAGCTGCCCGGACTGCAGTCTGACCTGCGGGTCCGGGCCAGGTTGGTGGGCGGTCCTTGCCGCCTTGGTCGCCGGGCTCGCGGCTGGTGGCGGCCTCCGCGTGACGCTGGGCTGGGCTGCCCGAGTCGCCTCGCTCTTCGTCGGCGCGACCGACCCGCCGCCTGTGACCCTGCTCGTCGAGGACGACGGAGCTGGCCAAGACGGCGGTGCGCATCGCCGCTTTCGGGCGGTGCGGGCATAGCCTGATCGTCCGCCGTTGGCCAGATGGCGGCGATGCGGACGCTCGACGTGCCCGAGGCGCAGGTGTGCGTGAACTACGACGACGACGACAACTTTCGGTGGCACCACAGGGTGCTCCTCGAGCAGCTCAGCCCTGGCGTCTGGGTGGCGGCGACGCCCGACGGCGAGGTGCTGACGCTGGACCTCAGCAAGCACCTGGTCGTCCCGTTGCGTCGGGGGTCCGCGTTCCCGGTGCGGGTTCGTGGGCAGGTCTATGCGTTCGGCGACCAGTCGGACGAGGACATCGAGGCGCTGCGGGTGGAGGCGCGAGGCCTCGCCCTGGTCATGGGCGTCTCGGCCCCAGCTGGGATTGCTGGGGGCATCGTGCCGCGCTGGATCGTCTCGGACCCAGGCTCGCCCGAGTTTGGGCGCGAGCTGGACCTCCAGCTCATCGGCAACCCGGAGCGGCTGATCAGCCGCGACGCGGTGGGCATCGCGATGCTCAGCGAGGAGGAGGGCTGGGTCTCGGTCGAGAACGTGCAGCAGGCCGACGAGGAGGACTGGCGCGCCGAGAAGCGCCGAGGCCCAGGACGCGACCCGCGGATCCTCCCGCTGGCGCGCCGGGGTCGGGGGGTCCAGGTGACGCTCGGGGAGGCGCTCGCGAAGATGAACGCGGTCGACTTCGACGACTGGCCCTTTCGGGGGCCGAGGGCCCTGCCCGAGCTGCTGGCCGCCATCCTGGCCACCGGGCTGACCCTCACGTCCTACTGGGGGTACTGGGTCTCGGAGTCGGGGGTGTCCCGGAACGCCGCGGTGGCCCAGGAGGTGCGGCACGCGCTGAATCAGCTGCACCACGCCGTGACGTACGACCTCGTGGACCCGTCGAACTTGGCGTCTCTGGAGCTCCTGGGGCGCCGAGTGCTGCAGATCCAGCGTGCTGTGAAGAGGTGCCCGCGCCACCCGAGTTTCGAGGGCCTCGGCTTGATGTTGAGCAGCTCTCTGGACGAGAGCGGAGGCATCGTGACGTCGCGGTTCGACGCGTTCGTGGCCGAGGAGCAGAAGTCGCAGGGCATCATTCTGAAGCAGGGGCGGATGTACCGGGAGGAGCAGGAGTCGGAGGCGAAGAAGTACGAGAGGCAGGGCGACGACAGGGAGAGGGGCTCCAGGGCGGATCCGAAGGGCAAGGCGAAGCCGAAGCCCAAGGCCGCCGCGAAGGATCAGGGCTGACGGCGCCATGTCGGCGCCATCATGGCTGGGCCCTCCGCCCGGCCTCACTGGGCCTGGCCCTGACTCCGCAGCCGCGGATGCGAGTCGGGCCGGGCTGCTCTCCGAGGGGGTCTCCTCCGAGGGTCGGACTTCGTCCACAGTTTTGTTTCCTCTGCCGCAGGGTGACGAGTTCTATCGGCACCCTCATCGCGGAGAACGTGCCGCTCTGCCTCGGTATCTGGCCCAGCGTGCTGCTCGTGCTGACGACCGTGATCGCAGGTCTCTCGAGACTCTGGGCGCGCTCAACGCGCTGGCAGGCGCGCGGGCTGGGGGGCGTCTCGAGCCTCGAGCGCCCGGCAAGCATCGGCCGACTACCGCCCAGGAGTCGGTCATCAAGCGAGTCCGACGTCGTATCCGCGGGTTCGGCGACCGGCCGAAGGACATGGACTGTGCTGGAGCCCTTCAGGAGCTCCTCAAGTGCAAGGATCTTTACTCGAACATGGGCGAGGCTTCTACTCGCCGCGACTATGATGCTGACAAGCTCAACGTGTTACGACGTGCGCCACAGGACCAGCCTCGTCAGCTTCGAGACGTTGCCCCTCGGCACGTCACCGAAGCGCTGGACCACTTCGACTCGGACGTCGTTCGCCCCGCGCCGAACATCCCCGAGGACGAGGTCATTGTCGAGCCGTGCTGGGACCCTCTCCTCAACCCGCGGGACCCCAGAACCGGCCACGTCTGGTCGACTTCCTTCGACGACTCGCTGCACGGGGCCTGGTGGATGGCCGGGCGCGTCGGAAGGCGTGCGTCAGTACCTTCTTCGTCGCCAAGAAGAACGGCGACATCCGCATGGTCGTGGACGCTCGCCAGCCCAACCAGCTGCACAAGCTTCCCCCTCGGACTGTGCTCGCATCGGGCGAGGCGCTGGGCTCGATCCACTTGCTCGACGCCGTCGGCGCGAGCCCTGAGGACTTGGCGGATTTCGACGGCTGCTATGAGTCGCTCTGCGCAGGCTCCGTGGACCTCATGGACGGGTTCTACCAGTTCGCCGACCCTTCGTGGGGCAGCTGGATGTGCTTCGACGTGGAGGTCACCGCTGACGAGCTCGGGATCGACTCGATCTACGACGAGAAGCTCGGGCGCCGCGTGGCCGTATCAGGCGACGACGTCATCTGGCCCTGCTTCGCGGCGCTGCCCATGGGCTGGAGCTGGGCGCTCTGGATCTGCCACGAGGTTCTCGTCGATGCGATGGTCGAGGCGGGCTCCCGAGCGACGGCTGGTGCCTTGACAAAGCCCGGGCGCCGACTCTCGTCGGACAGGCTGTCGTCAGGGCGCCGTACGTCGACAATGGGAATCTTGTGTCGCTCAGCGCGCCGGCGCTCAACGACCGGCTGGACAAGCTCACCGCTGAACTGGACCGTCGTGGGCTTCGCTGGCACGAGCTCGAGCGCGCGCAGCCCGGCCTTGTCATCTTGGGGCTGGTGCTCGACGGGCGCGAGGGCCGACTTCGGCACACCGCCAAGCGCGCCTGGAGGCTCTACCTGGCTCTGCACCACGTGCTTCGGATACCATGGCTCGCCCGCTGGCAGCTGCGACGGATCGTCGGCCATCTGGTGCACCACTTCTCCGTCGTGCGCCCCGGGCTCAGCGTGCTGGGGGCCTGCTACACGTTCATCGGAGACGGCGACCTGTCCACTGTCGTGCGCTTGCCTGGAGATGTTCTCGGTGAGCTCGCAGTCGCTGCGGGGCTCGTCTTCCTCGGCGAAGTGGACTTGTGCCGCGTGCCGTCCGACGTCGCCTTCACGACCGACAGCTCGCTGCGAGGCTACGCCGTCTGCGAAGCCCGGCTGGAGCCCTGGGAGGTGCTGGCGGCCACCAGATGGCGGGAGCGCCAGCGGTTCGTTGCCACCGAGCCCGAGGTTGCGCCTGACGACGAGCAGTACGAAGGACGGGCCGCCGGCTTCTGTGACATCTCCGAGCCACTGCCCGTCGAGCTGCCGCCCCGGCTGCGGCACGCCGTGGCCGAGAGGCGCCGGGTCGAGTTGGAGATCGGCGTCCCGCCCGAGCCGTTGGCGGACGCTCTGCTGGATGCTGGCCGCTGGGTGGAGCGCCGCCGTGGCGCGTGGCGCCGGCCAGGGCGTATCCACGCCCTCGAGGCGCGCGCCGCCGTCGCACCGCTATGGAGAGCGGCAGCCGATGTCAACTTCCACGGGAAGGAGATCCTCAGCCTGTGCGACAACATGTCGTCGGTCCTCGCCTTCGAGAAGGGCAGGGCCACCAATTTTGAGCTCCTGGCACAGTGTCGCCGGGCTGCGGCCGTCTGCTTCGGGTGCGAGATCCGCTGGCGCCCGAGGCACGTGCCTGGCATCTACAACGTCGCGGACCACGGGAGCCGGGCGGCTGACCGGGGTGAGCTCCTCCCCGGACGCTACCGCGGGCGTGGCGCCCTGTCGGCGCCCACCAGCGGCAGCCGCCGAATGCCCGTGGTCCCGCCAGCCGCGGGCAAGGCCGAGGCCTCGCCGACCACGGCTGTCGAGTTTGAGATCGGACGAGAGCAGGCCGAGCTGCTGGGGCCTGAAAACATCGAAAGAGACCGTTGCATTCCTTTACCTTTGTCACCTCAGCCCGTCTCTGACACGGATTCCCTTTCTTCCCAGAGTAGAAGGCATCAAGATGAAGTCTCGAAAGTACTCCCCAACGAGCGACCCCGACGAGATCGACATGAGCATGCTCGAAACCTACCTGTTGCACTCGAGCCTCCTGGAGTTCCTCTACGGGGCCCACGTGTACACCTTGGGGCACGCGAAGATCCTCAACAGGACCCTCCTGAGCGCCCTCGGCCTCTTGCGGTTCTACGACGGGGCCCACCTGTACGTCTTGGGCCACACGAAGAGCCTCAACGGGCACTGGCTAAGCGCCCTCGGCCTCCCGAAGTTCTCCGACGGGGTCCCCCTCGTAAAGCCTTCCTCGAGATCTTCGCGGGTACTGCAAATCTCAGTGGTGCGATGCATGAGCGAGGTTTCCGGATCATGCCCCCAATGGACTCCAAGTATGGGCCCCACTGTGACCTCACAAGCCGACGTGTCCAGCATCTCGTTGAACATTGGCTCAAATCGCGAGAAGTCTGGTGGGTCCACCTTGGCCTGCCCTGCACGAGGTGGGTGCCAGTCGGGGGCACGCGCGATCCAGCGCCGGCGGACCGCACGCTTGTGGCGTTCACAGTCCGTGTCGTGCGACTCTGCCGGTCCCTGGGGATCTTCGTCACTTTCGAGAACCCGCCTGCGAGCCGTGTCTGGAGGTGGCCCGCGTTGGAGCGAGAGCTGCAGCGCCTTGCCTGGCCGAAGGTGCTGTTCGACTCGTGCAGGTTCGGCGCGCCCTTCAAGAAGCCAGGTGCGATCGCCGGGAGCCTTCCCGGGCTGGGCCATCTTGCACTGCGCTGCTGTTGCGCTTGCCGCCATAGGGTTGAGCTGCAAGGCAAGGTCCGGCATCCGACGCGGGGCTGGACGTGGCGGACGACTCTGGCCGGGGCTTACCTACCCAGCTGGTGCCGCCTGCTGGTCTCGTTGGCCGGCCCAGACGCCCCTCAGGGTGCTTTCGGGCGCTCAACCCAGGATGACCTCCAGGCTCGGGCTCACGCGCTGGCAAGCGCGGCCGGGGTCGCCGAGCTCCGCGGAGTCACGGCGCCGATCTGCCCGCAGCGCTTTCGGCTCCCCTGGAGGCCAGGGTGGGCCACCGCGCTCGACCCGCGGCCGCGCAGCCGCTGACGCGGCCGCTGCACCAGTGCCGGCGCAGCCGCGGTCGCGCTGGCAGCCGCGGGCAACGGCTGGCGTCGACGTCCGCGAGGCAGACGTCGATGCAGGCGCCGACTCAGCCGTGCTGACGCCCAGGCGGGCAGGCCGGAGCCAACGTGACCCTGTCCCTCGTCCAGTGGCCGTGGCCGCCCGGCGCCGCCGGGCGCAGGCTGCCGCGCGTGGAGACGTCGCTGCTGGTCAGCGGCAGGCCGCCCCCGGAGAGTACCTCCGCCTGGCCTCGCTGCGGCCAGCCACGGTCGACAGCTACACGTCCGCCGTGATCGAGCTGACCGACTACGCCAACCGCCGGGGCCTGCTGCTGACCACGCCGGAGCAGGCCGACGAGACGCTCAACTTGTACTTCGAAGACTTGTTCTTTGCAGGTGAGCCCCAGTACCTGGCTCGTAACGCGTTGTATGGGCTCTGCAAAGTTCGAGGATGGTCTGCTAGCCGACCTCGCTTCCATAAGGCCAAAGATGCTCTAACTGGTTGGTCGGCAAAACTGCCGACTACGCCGCGAGAGCCGCCGCCGTTCGAAGCCGTCCAGCTGACCTGTGCCGTGCTCGACAACGGGACCACGTCCGACCTACTGGCGTGCCTGGCCTCCGTGACTGGGTTTGACATGTACTTCCGGCCAGGCGAGTTGCTCGCCATCAAACCAGAGCACGTCTTGGGCTCTCGTACGTCGGGCAGGGCTTCTGACATCACCGTCGTCGTGGCACCGCTAGGCGACGACAAGCCAGCCAAGAACAAAGATTTTGACTGTACGGTGAAAGCCGGCACTGACTTGCCAGTTCGCCGAGTCGTTCCCGAGATTCTCTCTAGGCTGCGAGCCCGTGCCAGACGTCAGAAGCTGCCAACTCTGTTCCACCCTCTGTCCCTTCCTCTCTTTGAAAAGACTTTGAAGCAGGCCGCCCACTCAGCAGGAGTTGGTGATCTCCTGTCAGTTCCTCACCAGTTGCGCCACGGAGGGCCCTCGCACGACGCTCTGAACAAAATTCGACCGATCGAGGCCATCCAGCAGCGCGGGCGCTGGCGCGCCCGAGAGAGTGTTCGTATCTATGAAAAGCACGGGTCGGCCCTTCGTCAGAGGTCAAAGCTCACTGAACTGCAGATCTCGTCAGCCGCCCGTTTTACTGACTCGACAGTTCGTGACATCCTCAGGCGCGTGTGCGCCACCTAGTCTTGTCTCTTCGCCCCAGCCTCAGACCTAACAGTGATAATGATTTATACCCACCCGCCCTCCCGAAGGGCATTTGACGATGGGGATGGGACGCAAATGTGCTGTGTGTGTGTGTGTGTGTGGCAATTTTTGGTGATTGCACTTAGCCGCTGAAGTTGTGCCACTTCCACGGCTCGTGTTTTTAGAGTACCACCGTGTGCCCCACGGCGCTTGCCTGATGAAAAAGGTTGATGACCCCTCGTCTCTCGGTTTAATCTGTGCGCTGTCGCTGTTTCCGCAGACCCCATGGGGTGGCCACGCCCTTATGATAGGAATGAATTGTCTCTGACTCGTTTTCCTAAGTGCGAGTGGCCTCGGGAGTTTCTGAGCAGTGGAGCCGCGTCCGTCTCGTTCGCTGCTCCTGCTGCTGCTCTCTCCCTCTGCTCCGAAACCGCTCCTGCTCAAGCTCCCACCCACCGTCCCCCACACACCACGCAAATGTACTGTGTGTGTGTGTGTGTGGCAATTTTTGGTGATTGCACTTAGCCGCTGAAGTTGTACCACTTCCACGGCTCGTGTTTTTAGAGTACCACCGTGTGCCCCACGGCGCTTGCCTGATGAAAAAGGTTGATGACCCCTCGTCTCTCGGTTTAATCTGTGCGCTGTCGCTGTTTCCGCAGACCCCATGGGGTGGCCACGCCCTTATGATAGGAACATGGATTGATCACATGCTGCAAGGGCATGCGGAGAGGCAGGAGGGGACACGATGACAAAAGAGCACATACGGAAATGTGAGGAAAGCGATGATGAGGGACAAGGGAGGAGACAAGTGACATTACCCCAGTGCGACCCTACCTAGAAGTTGGAGCCCCTAGGAAATCAGCATTAGTTGCTATGCTATGCTATGCTATGCTATGCTATGCCATGCTATGCTGCGCTATGCTATGTTATGCTATGCAATGCCATGCTGCGCTATGCTATGCTAGGCTATGCTATGCTATGCTATGCTATACTATGCTGAGCTATGCTATATCATGCTGCGCTGTGCTATGCTAGGCTATGCAATGCTATGCTATGCTATGCTAAACTGCGCTCTGCTATGCTATGCTATGCTATGCTATGCTATGCTATGCTGCGCTATGCTGCGCTATGCTATGCTATGCTATGATTGGCTATGCTATGCTATGCTATGCTAATGCAGCGCTGCGCTATGCTAAACTAAGCCAAGCTAAGCTCAGCTAGCCCTCTAGGCAGAGCCTAGGTAGGGAATTACACCCATGCTAATGCTATGCTGCGCTATGCTATGCTACGCTATGCTATGCTATGCTATGCTGTGCTCTGCTATGCTAAAGCTCAGCGAAGCTAAGATGAAGGTAAGCTAAGCTGAGATAAACCTGAGCTAAGATGACGCTAAGCTAAGCTAAGATGAAATAAGCTAAGCTAAGATGAGATAAGCAACGCTAAGCTAAGGGGACGTAACTGGGGGAACCGCGGGGCGGATACTGGGGGAACCGCCCGGGCCGGTTCCCACTGCCCGGCCCTTTAAGCCAAGAGAGTAAGAACCCTTCTAGGCGGAGCCTAGGCAGGGAAAGAGGGGACAAGACAGGGGACACGGCATTGGACAAGGTATAGAACAAGGCAAGGGACAAGGCAGGGGACAAGGAGAAAGAGGAGACAAAGAAGGGGACACGGTGGCAGGAAGACAAGAGACGGCAGACAAGAAGAAAACAGAGGAGACGGAAAGATCGGGGGACGCATACGGGCAGTGGTGGGGACGATGGCCAGCAACGACATTGATATCATGATTTGTGTTCTACCCACTCCTTCCTATATCTTTACATCTATGTATGTATGTATGTATGTATGTATGTATGTATGTATGTATGTATGTACGCATGCATGCATGCATGCATGCATGCATGCATGCATGTATGTATGTATGTATGTATGTATGTATGTATGTATGTGTGCATGTATATATGCATGTATGTATGCATGCATGCATATATGTATGTATGTAGCTAGGTAGGTAGGGATGTACACATGTATGTATGCATGTATGCATGTATGCATGTATGCATACATGCATGCATTTATGTATGTATGCATGTATGCATGTATGCATGTCTGCATGTATGAATGCATGCATGTATGCATGCATGCATGCATGTACGCATGCATGCATGTATGCATGCATGTATGCATGCATGCCTGCATGTATGTATGTATGTATGCATGCATGCATGCATGCATGCATGTATGTATGTATGTATGTATGTAGGTCTGTCTGCCTGCCTGCCTGCCTGTCTGTCTGTCTGTCTGTCTGTCTGTCTGTGTACCTGGGTGTATGTATGTATGTATGTATGTATGTATGTATGTATGCATACATGCATGCATGCATGTATGTATGTATGTATGTATGTATGTATGTATGTATGTATGTATGTATGTACGGATGTCTGTGTGTGTGTGTGTACATATGTCCCTTTTCTTATCCTCTTGCTCCTCTCCTCTTCCCGCTTCTTCTCCTACTCCCCTTTTTTGTTCGTGTTCCTCCCCCACACCTCCTCCCTCCTTCTCCCGATCCCGCTCTCCATTGTCATTCCCCCACCCCCTCCTTGATTGTCTTGCTCCTGCTTCTTCTCCCTTTTCACTTCTCCCTTCTCCTCCTCCTCCTTCTTCTCCGCTCCTGCTCCTGCTCTCGTTCTCCTCCTCCTCCTCCACCTCCTCCTCCCCCTCCTCCTCCTCCTCCTCCTCCTTCTCCTCCTCCTGCTCCTCCTCCTCCCTCCTCCCTCTTGTCTTCTTCCTCCTTCCTCTTTCCTCCTCCGTCCTCTCTCCTCTCTCCTCCCTCCTCCTCCTGTTTCCTTCCCCCTTCTCCTCCTCTTTCATGCTCTGTCCTCCTCTTCCCTTCTCTTCCTCCTCTGTTCTCCTTCCCCCTGGTACTTCCTTTCTCTTCCTCCCTCCTTCCTCTGCCTTCTCCTCCTCTTTCCTCCTCCTATTCTTGTCTCCTCCTCTTTCCTCCTCCTCCTCCCTCTTTCTCCCTCCTCCTTCCTCCTTCCGCCTTCTTCCCTCCTCCTCCCTCCTTTCTCCTTCCTCCTTCCTTCTTCTCCGCCTCCTCCTCCTCCTCCTCCTCGCTTCCTCCTTCTCCCCCTCTTTCCTTTGCCTCCTCCCCCTCCACTTCAGATATGCAGTGCCCGTGGATTCCAGGCGGCCGAAGAGCAGGCCCAGTTGCCTGGGGTCAGCTGGCCGGCGGCGGCTCTGAGCGCCGAAGCGCCGAAGCGCCGCCCACCACGGCCGCCACAGGGCGCGCGCGCGGCCCAGCCGGCGCACGCCTGCGGTGATGCCGCACGAGTGCTCGGTGGCGCGCCGGAGGGAGCGGGCCGGCCCAGAATCGGGAGCCTCGAGACGGGGGTCAGTGCAAACGGGGGTCAGCCAGAGCGCCCCGACCTTGCAGGATCCGGCAGGGCCAGGGTCGCATTGACCCGGGTTTGGGTGCAGGATCCTGCAGGATCTTGCAGGATCCTTCGCACTGACCCGGGTTTGGGTGCAGGATTTTGCAGGATTTTGCGGGACTCTGCAAGGCCTGACTGACCCGGGTTTGGATTGACCCCGGTCAGCAGGTCCCCGACAGAAGGCTCAGAAGGTCCCGGGGCCTTCTGGGCAGCTCTCCGCGCCGTGCCCGGAGCTGGAGGCCCAGTCCCCCTCGGGGACTGAACAAAAATCATGACGGGAGGTTCTGCCCAACTTTCGACCTCTGGGGGCCCGTGTTGGGCCTCGGGACCGTCAAAAGTTCGACTCAGGATGAGGAACGGGTCCTGGGGAATGGGTCGAGACCTCTGGGGGTCGACGTCGTGCAAAACTCACGACGTCGGGGGTCTGGGGAGGGCTCCTCCGAAGGCCCGAGGGCTTCCGAGAAGCCCCGCCGCCTTCCGAGAAGGCCTGCCCCGCCCCCTCTCTCGCTTCCCCCCTCGGAGCCTCGCCGAAGCTCCGCTCCACATCGGTCCTGGGACCCCTGCTTGGGGATCCATCTCGGCTCCCTCTTCCGGGCGCGTCCAGCCGTGGCGACGAGGTCCCAGGGAGGCTCAGGAGCTAAGTCGTCGGGCGTGCCCTTCCACAGGAGGAATGCTCAAAAATAGGTTAAGAATCGTCGGTGGACAATTTTTCCCACTACTCCTCGGTATTTTCGAATATTTCTGGACTATTTTGAATCTTTCCTCCAAAACCCGCCTGCGCGAGGAGGGAACAGCGCCGGGGAGAGCCGCCGCGGTCTCGATGCGCCACGTGGTCGCTCGCTCCGCCGCCCCTCCCCGCGGCTCCCCCGCGGCGCGCGTGGCCGTGGGGTCTCCTCGGCGGTCGCAAGCTCCCTTGCGGTCCTCCGCGCGGTGGCAGGCGGGGCCACCGTGGTCCTCGAGAAGCCGCGCCCCGCGCCGAAGAAGGCGGCCCCGGGGGTGGGTGGGCGGTCACCGGTGGTGTGGGTGGGAGCGGGAGGAGCAGGGATGCTGCTGCTGCTGCTGCTGATGACGATGATGATGATGATGATGATGATGATGATGATGATGATGATGATGCTGATGCTGATGCTGATGCTGATGCTGATGCTGATGCTGATGCTGATGCTGATGCTGATGCTGATGATGATGACGATGACGATGACGATGATGACGATGATGATGATGATGATGATGATGATGATGATGATGATGATGATGATGATGACGATGACGATGACGATGACGATGACGATGACGATTACCATGATGCTGATGATGACGATGATGCTGATGATGCTGCTGCTTGCTGGCCCGCCTCTGTCCACTCCCTTCCTTTCGGCAGGGGGAGGAGGTAGAGGAGGAGGAGGAGGAGGATCCGGAGGAGGAGGAAGAAACTCATGACCTTTCAAGTCATTGAGAGTGCCATGAGCTAGGCGCGCTGCCAGCTTCCGCCCGCGGGAGGCCACGACAGCGCCAACGTAACGATACTCCCTTTCCTGGATTTGCACCATAGCCATTTCCAGAGAGACGTCCTCATGGCATGTTCTTGTCATTCCTATGCGTATGCAGGTGCTTCATCTGTCGCACGATTCCGCAAAGCTTGTAATTGCCTCGGCTTCGCTGCTCGCAAACATCGTGTTTCACCATCTCTCTCTGGCGACATCCTCCTGCTCCTCACAGATGCGGGCCGTGGCTGCGACCAACTCAAAATGCATGGCACTTGTGCATGCAGTGGTGGACTCAACACATGTGCCGAAGTGTTTGTTCCGAGCGCGAAATCGCTGCAACTGCCGCAACACAAACAACAACTATCGCCACTCGCCCGTCTTTCAGTCACCGTGGACTTTTTCAGTCGGCCGCCATTTCCTCCGCCTCTCGTTCTACGACTACCAGGACCCCGACCACCGCCATCAATTTCGGTGGAAGACCAGACAGTTGCAGACAGCGCAATCGTCGACGCAGGTAGCGTTGAAAGTAACTGCAAACTTAGTGGACAGCGTGGCATGGTGACTTCTGGCAGCGCGCATACTTGTGTATAGCAGGAACACTGTATGTATATACATATATATATATATACAGATGTCAACGAGCGCGCCTTCTCCCAGTAATGCAAATACTTCAGCGCATCCGTCACCAGCGCCACCAATCAGCACGGACGAAGGCGATCAAACGGCCACACGGAGATGCATTAATGGATAGCTCTACTACTTCTACACGCGTTTCGGTTGGATGCGTGTAGACTTATCGGTACTCTTATTGTTGGAGTTCCTTTCTGTCATTGCAAGAGTAGGAAGAAAAACGCCTGTTCGACAACCCAAGCAATACACATACACCGCGCCTGTTGAGACACACGCGCATGCGGCAGGAGCAGCTGATTCAGATGGTAAGCCCACACATGCAAACAATGCGATACCGGCAATCCAATAGCTGAAGCTTCATCAAGAAACAAATGTAGTATTTCAACCAACCTCGACAATTTCAGTGTACATGTCAAAGTGAAGTGCTTGGTGCAGCTCATACGAAAGCATGAAGAGTAGGCTAAAGTTGCGCTCCGCACACGACTTTTTTTCTTTCTCGAAAGCCGTTAACGGCGAAAGGTATTGTTTTCGATGGTTGTTCGACACATGATGCCCTCCGACATTGTTCTCCGACGGCTAACGCGTTTGGTGTTGCTGGCATGCTTCTTCACGACGCCCTCAGGGCGATAGTGTATTCGGGATGAGGTGGAGGAGGTTGCGGGCTTGGTTCCATTGGAGGTGAGGAAGAGGTGTGTCGGTGACTGGTGGGTACCAGGCTACGCATCCCGCTTTGCAGCAGCACTTGGCTACCTTCTCTTCTCCACCCCTAGCTTTCTTTCCCCCCCTTCTGGTGGGACGGGCACGGGCGCGCGTGTGTGTGTGTGTGTGTGTGTGTGTGTGTGTGTGTGTGTGTGTGTGTACGTACGTGTACGTGCGTGCGTGCGTGCGTGCGTGCGTGCGTGCGTGCGTGCGTGCGTGCGTGCGTGCGTGCGCGCGTGTGTGTGTGTGTGTGTGTATGTGTGTGTGTGTGTTTTTGTGTGTGTGTGTGTGTGCCTGTGCGTTTTTTTTGGCGCGTGCGTGGGTGGGTGGCGGGTAGGGCGTGGGGCTTATAGATAGGCCGGCGCCGTCGGAAAACATCGGCCCGACTTTTCTTTGCGAAGGACTCCTGGCCGTCGGCATCTCAGTTGACTTGCATGTAGGGGAGGCCGTTTCTTTTTGCCACCAGTCTTGGTGCCTGAAGCGTAGATGGGCGGTATGTAGGTGGTGTTTGGGTTTTTGCTTGGGGGAGAAGTATTCGGCGGCCCTTCAGTCCCCCCACAGACAGGGTGAGGTCACTTATTTCCCGCAGCACTACCAGCACGCTGCCTCAGTGCCAGTACGGTCGATTATTTGCAGTCCCCTCCCAGTCAGTTCGCGCGCTCTCCCACACTTCTCTCTACGTTCTTTTATTTCCTTCTCCCGCCCGTCGACTGGACAACACGGTTCGTGCGAATCCTGTGAGTAGTTCTTATAAAGAACGATGGTCCTGCACCGAGGAGGTTTGGGATGAATTGATTAAGCCCTAGGTAGCAGACCGCGTGTTGCAATTTGCAAGCGGCGTTTCTCAGTGCACTCACTCTTTGCCAGCTTCCGCACCAGCCTGCTTGACATAGTGCTGGTGGGGGGACATCCACGAGAGGAGTAGGTGGAGGATGGAGGTAGTCCTGTCGTAACGGCGCGTCGGCCAAACGCAGTGTGCGCCAAGCCGTCAGCTCCGCTAGAGGCGGGCATGTTCATTCCTGGCCGTCGGCACCTCAGCCAAACTGCGTGTGTAGGAGGCCGTTTCTTTCTGCCACCGGTCGTGGTGCCTGAGGCGCGGAAAGGGGGTGTCTTGGTGCAGTGGGGAGCGGAGGTAAATCAATTCGGATGCTTGCCTCCTTGCCAGCCCGCCGCCTAGAGCGCCCGCCAGAGAAATAGTCCCATCTCACGGTTGGTCCCCTCGGCAGCAGAGGTGAGTGTGTCGACCTCTTTGCCAGCATTATTCGGCGCCAGTCATAATGCCGTTTCAGCCATACAGCACCTCCCTCTCGCCAGCCGGCCTGACCAACCAGACTGGTGATGCCAGAATACGCACTCCGCTTTGCAGCAGGACTTGGCTACCTCTTTTTCGTCTCCACTCCTTCCGAGTGGCCTCCCGTTTGCTCCATGCTCTGCGTGGTATCCACGCCGCTTGGCACACGCATGCCATACCAGGGCAATTTTTTCATTGGCCCTTTTTGGGTATCGTTACATACGCCCCGAGGTGCACCAGTAGGCAGGCTGATTAAATATACCTGCCTAAGCCGCTTTGAGCGGCGCAGCGGTGCAATTAGAGGGGTGGTGGGGATTCGCGGTTAAGGAGGAGGGGGAGGCGGAGGAGGAATCTCACGCTCATACCAAGGCCAGGCAATGCCGGACCAACAGCGTGATCGTGCTCCAGCATCGGCAGAGCGCTATCACTGTCAATTTCTCTTGCTATCCACTCTTCCTCATGGTCTACCGCATGCGTCGTCTGTTCTATGTTTGTTCACGCTAAGTTCGCTGCCGTCCTTGACTTCAGGGAGGGGTCGGGTAGAGGACTTAGGTTGTGGAGGGAGGGGGCTTCTGGCGGCATCGTCGACGATATGCCTGTACGTGACGCCGCCCACTGCGGGCGTAGTTGTCTCCTACTCAATTTTTCTGGTTTCATCGGGAGGTGTAGCATGAGGTTTTTCTCTTGTGGTTCTCTGGTATCTGCCTCCATCTGTCGCTTCGGACTGGGTTACTCGCGTCCTTGATGCCCAGTATTTTTTGTTTCTCCTCTTTGAAGTACCCTTGGTGCACCCGTCCGCGGCCTACTTTGTTCGTTGTTTCGCCTGAGTCGGCGATTATTTTGCTCATCGCATAACGCAGCAGGCCCCGCTTCATGTTTGCCTAACGAAAAAGGAGGAGGAATAGGACATATGATGATGATGATGGTGATGATGATGATGATGATGACGACGACGATGATGATGATGATGATGATGATGATGATGATGATGATGATGATGATGATGGTAATGATGGGCTGTTGATGATGCTGATGATGGTGATGAGGGTGGTGATGATGATGATGGTGATTCTGATAATGAGGAGGAGGAAAATGAGGAGGATGAGGAGGATGAGAAAGATTTTCCTCGACAGGACGAATTCGTATTTCGGATGGACGATGTGGCAAAATCGTAATACGAACAGGGGACCCGTTAAGTCGGGGGGGGGGAAGGGGGTGGGTCCCATTACTTGTTGTTGGGAAAAGAAAGTCTATGTGGCGGCGACGGGGTGGCGACAGGGCGGCGACGGCGACAACATAACCACATAACCGCCAGATCGTCACACCGTCCCAGACGACGGGCGGCGACGGGGCGGCGACGGGGCGGCGACGGCGACGACACAACCGTTAATCAGTCACAAGAAAGAGTTCCCAACTTCCTCAATGCAAACACTGTTTGGGGAATCTCGATGTTATCTAGGACAGAGAGAAAGGGATACACATAATGACAACTATGCTACATCTATATATATATAGAAAGAGAGAGGGACATAGAGAAAAAGAGAGAGAGAGAGAGAAATAGAGAGAGAGAGAGAGCAAAAAGGAGAGAGAGATAGAGAATATGAGGGATAGAGAGGGAGATATATAATGATATATAGAGAGGGAGAGAAAGAGAGACAGAGAGAAAGAGAGAGAGAGAGAGACAGAGAGAAAGAAAGAGAGAGAGAGAGAGACAGACATACAAAACAACGAGGGAGACATATAGAGAAAGAGAGAAACGGACATTTTTTTTTATATATATATATATATATTACAGAGAGATAGAAGACACAATATAACGACATGGAGAGAGCGAGAGATAGAGATATATAGAGAGAGAGAGAGAGAGAAAGAGAGAACGAGAGAGGGAGAGAAAGAGAGAGAGAGAGGGATAGCGAGCGAGAGAGAGAGAGAGAGAGAAACAGAGAGCGAGAGAGAGAGAGAGAGACAGAGCGAGAGGACGAGGCGCGTCCTGCCGAGCCTTTGCTGCTCCGGGCAGACGCCCCCGGCGGGCAGCCCGCGAGGCTCGGGCGCGAGCGCCCCGATCGGGGGGCCGTCGGGCCGCCCCGCCCTGGACCCCGCCCCCCAAGAAACAAAAAAAAACAGAAAAATTAAACGAAGGATTGCCAAACAAACGAAGGATTATTGTGTGTTTTTTTGTGCAATCCTTCGTTTTTTTTGCCCTCCTGCCCTCCTGCCCTCCCCTGAACGAAGGATTGCAATACTTCGTTTTTTGGAAGGATTGCAGAAAAACCCTTCTTGCAAGAAAGGATTGCAAACAAAAACGAACCCCTTCGTTTTGAAGGCTTTTTTTGCAATCCTTGTTGCAATCCTTGGTTTTTTTTTTGCAATCCTTCGGTTTTTTAGCAATCCTTCTGACCCCCGCCCCGCGGGGGCAGCCCGGGGGCGCCCTGCGTGGCCCCCCCCCGGCTGCAGCGAGCCGCCGCCGCCGGAGCCCGCAGCCGCAGCTCCCGGCGCCTCTCCCGGCACGTCGGGGCACCTGCTGCAGGTGCCGAGAGCGGGCCGGCTCGCTCGGGAGGCCCTGGCGCTCCGTGCGGGGCGCGCCTCCGCCCCGTGCCGGGCCCCGTCGCCGTGCCGCCCGTGCCGCCCGCAGCCGCAGCTCCCGGCGCCTCTCCCGGCACGTCGGGGCACCTGCTGCAGGTTGGTGGTCCCCAAACGTGGTGGTGAGAACACCCGGTGGTGAGTTTTGGGCGATTTGGGTAATGGTTTTCGAGCGCTGGCTGGCCCGGGAGACGCAACACCTCGTGGCGACCCCGCGTGTCCCCAAACCCGGCGGTGACCCAGAATTACCTTTTGGGGGAATCGGGGTCACCACCGGGTGTCTCACCACCTGGTTTGGAGACCACCAAGCAGGTGCCGAGAGGGGGCCGGCGCTCTGGGGTGGTCCTGGCGCTCCGTGCGGGGCGCGCCTCCGCCCCGTGCCGGGCCCCGTCGCCGTGGCGCTGGTTGGGGAAGACCGCGCGGGTGGCGACGGCCGCCCCCTGGGCAGAGGGCGTGCGGCCGTGGAGCCGCAGCGCGGCCTCGGACACGCAGAGAAAATCGCCGACGCCGCCGACGACGTCTGGGCACCCTGCCCCAAGTGCTGGCGAGCGTGCGCTCGCTCACGCCGGGCGAGCCGCGCTGCGAGGCGCCCGTCCTCCAGTGCTTTCTGTTGCGTCGCGTCGGCTGCGGCATCCGCCGCTCGTGGGCGACGGCCGCGCGCGCGCGCCCTGGGCGGCCCCGCGTGGCCAGGCGCTGCCGCTCGCAGGGCGAGCGTCTGCCCGCGCCCGCCCCCGCCCCCCTCGCATCCGCCCCCCCGCCCTCGAAGCAACGCGGTTTGAACAGGTCCGGTGGACTGCCCCGGTGGAGGATGCTGCCGGCAAAGTTCCACTGCAGAGCATCGCGAAGTGAGTTCCAGCGCCCCAGCGTCCCCGCTGCGCTCTCAGAGGGCCGCGCTCCGGCGCGAACTGCGGCGTCCGTCTGTCCGTTCGTTCCCTCCCTCGAATGTCCCCTCTCTGCGCGCCCGGCCTCGGTCGGCATTTCCCCGCTGGGCCCTCCCCACTCTCCGCCCCGAAGGCTTCGCGACCGTCGTGTCGGGGCGCGGGTGCCGCTCCTAGGCGCGAGCGCCCTCGGCGACTCCAACGCGCCTCCTTGCCGCGCTCTCTGCGGAACTGTCGTGGATCAGCCAGTGCCCGCGCCGGGCGTCGCGTGGGTCCTGGGCAGAGGGGCCGCGAAGATCCCGTCCGAGGTGATGGTTGCTGCTCTCAGGGATGCGGGCGCGTGCCCCGCGCGCATCGCAAGGCTCTGAAGGCCCTGCCCCTCCTCCACATCGGGAATTCCTTAGGCTTCGCCCCAGTAGTTGCCTCGTTTCGTCCCGCTCTCTGGAATGCCGCTGCGTGCATTCGCATTTGTACTCCGGCGTTGGCTTTTGGCCCGCTGGCAATTATCTGGCGTGCTGCCCCATGCTCGATACGACCCGCTCTTTGGAATCGTCCTTGGAACCGCAGATCAAAAACCCAGTAGTTGCCTCCTCGCTTTCGCCTGCCTCCTCTCGTGTCGCCTCCACATCAGGCGCCCTCCTGCTTCCATCATCGGGTGCTTTCCCCTTCTCCCCTCCTCTTCAGTCCCTCCCCCCCCTTCCAGCGGGCATCCCGTCGGCGCTCGCTGCCGTCGACGTTGGCCTCGTAACCAGATGCCTGTTCCACGCACCAGCGTTCGGGGTGCTGTGCGACCGGGGCGGGGCGTGGGCGCGCGCGCTCCGCGTGCATCGGAAGGCTCTGCTGAAGGCCCTGCTCCTCCTCCACATCTGTCAAGGGCAGAAAAAACGCCCCTACCCTGCTTTACGAGGCGCTGTGCTCTGAACCTCCTGTGGGCTGACAGGGTGAACCCTGCGTGATGTGCCGCGTCCTGGCGGCTCTAGGCGTTGGGGGTTCCCAGGAGGTTTACAGACCACGCACTTGTAATCCAGGGTAGGGTCGTTTTTTCATCCCTCAAATCTGGAATTCCTCAGGCTTCGCCCCCTCCCCCCCCCCCTTCCAGCGGGCATCCCGTCGGCGCTCGCTGCCGTCGTCGTTGGCCTCGCAACCAGACGCTCGTTGCGCGCGCCAGCGCTCGGGGCGCTGGGCGGCCCGGGGGCAGGAGGTGGGCGCGTGTGTCGTGGGCCGCCGCGCGCCTGCCCCGCGAGGCCCTTCGCCCTCCCTCCACGCTCCTCCTCCTCCTCCTCCTCCTCCTCCTCTCCTCCTCCTCCTCCCTCCTCCTCCTCTCTCCTCCTCCTCCTCCTCCTCACTCCTCCTCCTCCTCCTCCTCCTCCTCCTCCTCCTCCTCCTCCTCCTCCCTCCTCCTCTTCCTCCCTCCTCCTCCTCCTCCTCCTCCTCCTCCTCCTCCCTCCTCCTCCTCCTCCTCCTCCTCCTCCCTCCTCCTCTCCCTCCTCTCCTCCTCCTCCTCCTCTCCTCCTCCTCCCCCTCCTGCTCCTCCTCCTCCTCCTCTCCTCCTCCTCCCTCCTCCTCCTCCTCCTCCTCCTCCTCCTCCTCTTCCTCCTCCTCCTCCTCCTCCTCCTCCTCCTCCTCCTCCCCTTCCTGCTCCTCCTCCTCCTCCTCCTCCTCCTCCTCCTCCTTGTCCCTTCGCGCCCGCCGCCCCCCCTTTCGCCGCCCCACCCCCCAGGGCTGTTCCAGTCTGCGGCGTCGAGCGAATGGGCGGGTCTCCGGTTCTCTTGGGGGGCGACTTCGGTTGCGTCGTTCCTCGGTAAGACGATGCGGGGAAGGCCTGAATTCTCTTCGTCGGCCTCCTCCGTCGCGTGCAATCTCTCGTCGGAATCCCGCCAACGTGGCCGGGGCCGTGTGGGAGCTGACAACAATGCATCGCGCGCCAAACGCTAGACTGCGCTGGCGCGCCTATCAGTGTGTCTGTCTTTCTGCGTGGATGGATGTGTATTTGCTTGCCCCTGTGCGTGTGTGTGTGTGTGACCTTGCCGCCACCTCGCTGCTGGAGGGAAAAGTGGCGTGTGTGTGCGTGTGTGTTTGTGTGTGTGTGGGTGTGTGTTCGGTGCTGCGCCGTCTTCCCTGGCCTGCCTTGCTCCTCGTGCTCGCCGGTCCTGCTGGTGGCAGTTTGCCTCGCCTTGTCTGCTCATGTGCTGTCGCACTGGCCCGTCGGCGGACTCCCTCGCCTCTCCGCCCGCCCGTCCTGCCCCATCTTCTGAGGGGCCATCCGCGCGTGTCTACTGCTTTGCTTCGCCCGACCTTCACGCCTCGACGCCGTGCGCGAGGCAGCGGCGCCAACACACATATATATATATATATTTATATACATCTCGTGTGTACACATTTTTATATGCGCACATCTTTAGATGTGTGTGTATATATATAGATACATTATACACCTCCGTGCGTGCGTGCGTGCGTGCGAATGTGCGCGTGTGTGAGAGAGACAGAGAGAGCGTCTATGTTTATTTTTGTAACTTTAGGTTGTATTGTTTGGTTTGATTTTTTTTGCTTGTGAACATTATTGCTATATTGTTGTTGTGGTTGTGGGTGTTGTTGTGGTTGTGGTTGTTGTTGTTGGTACAGTTGTTGTGATTACTATTGTTGTTGTTGTTGTAGTTGAATTCCCATTTCTAAAAAACAATTATTGCTGATCACCCCCTCTTGGGCACATGGTGTTTTTCAATTGAAGTGCCCTCCCTGGGGCTTGCCCCCTGCTTTGTATCAGGGAACGTCTTGAATGTCAGAACTGTGTTGTTGGCCCCCTGTTTACAAGAACAGCAGCTCCCTCCTGATACTTCCTCACAATTTGTTGAAGAATCTCGCTCTCGCGAGGGACTTTCTCACAATTTATGTAGGAATCGTGCTCTGGCGTGGGACTTCCTCGCAACTTATTCAGACGATGCGCCCTCGGCGCTCAGGAATCACGCTCTCGCTCTGGCCTTTCTCCCGGTTTGTTTGAGAATCGCGCTATCTTTCGAGACATCCTCGCGATTCATGCAGGACCCACGGCTGCAAAAAATACACGTGGCAGGTAAGGAAGATATACCCCCAAGGGGGTACGATCGAAGACGACGAGGGCGAGTACCGAGGGTTTGGAATATATGTATTGGATGGCACGTGAGCAGATAGGATCGAAGAGTCTTAGCATCATTGTTGTTGTTGCTGTTGTTGTTGGTGTCGCTGTTGTTATTATTATTGTTGTTGTTGTTGTTGTTGTTATTGTTGTTATTGTTGTCGGTCGTCGTCGTCGTCGTCGTCGTCGTCGTCGTCGTCGTCGTCGTCGTCGTCGTCGTTGTTGTTGTTGTTGTTGTTGTTGTTGTTGTTGTTGTTGTTGTTATTGTTGTTGTTCTCGTTATATTATCATTACTCGTGCCATTCTTCTTCGTCTGCCTATGATCAGCACTCGTATTCTCGTTATCCGTTTCGCTCTTTATATTGTTATTCGTGCTATTGCTGTTGTTGTCGCTACTGTTATTTTTGAATTAACCTGTGATATCAGTATCATTATCGTTATCGTTATCATCATCCATCATCGTATTTTGATACCATTATATGCATACGCATGTTAACACGAACGACGCAAGTCTGCTGGCCTGTACGTCGACCATCCCCAAATACGTCTTGATGCGGCATGTGCGGCTGAGGGGACTCCCAGAACAGCCCGGCCTTGGAATTCAGACCCTCGTCGACCCTCCTCCCTTCCCTTTTCCTCCCTCCCTCCCGCCCTCCCTCGCCCTCCCCCCGCGTCGGTCCTCGGTCCTCCATCTTCCCCCCTCTGCTCACTCTTCCTCCTGGGGCGCGTCTGGCTTCCGGCGGCCCCGCCCGCTCCCCCCCCCCCAAGGACGGGAGGAGGAGAAGGAGGAGGAGGAGGAGGAGGTAGGAAGGAGGAGGAGGGAGGAGGAGGAGGAGGAGACGAGGAGGAGGAGGGAGGAGGAGAGGAGGAGGATGCGGAGGATGCGGAGGAGGAGGCGGAGGAGGAGGAGGAGGAGGAAGGAGGAGGAGAGAGGAGGGAGGAGGAGGAGGAGGAGAGGAGGAGGAGGCGGGGAGGAGGAGGAGAGGGAGGAGGAGGAGGAGAGGAGGAGAGGAGGAGGAGGAGGAAGAGGAGGATGGGGGAGGGGGATGAGCCCCCCCCCCGAGGATGGGCAGGACGGCCGCTTCCAGCTCGCCCAGTGGCAGCAGCACCGCCCCTGGCGGGAGGGCCCAAGTCCCACGGACGCCCCGCGGCCCCCGCCCGCCGAGCGGGGGGGAGTGAGGGCGGGGGTGTCACGGGAGTGGAGGGGGGTGGGGGGCGAGGAGGAGAAGGGGGAGGGGGAGGGGGAGGAGGGAGTGGGAGGGCGGGGAGGAGGAGGAGGAGAACGAATAGGAGGAGGAGGCGGAGGAGGAGTGGGAGGAGGAGGAGGCGGAGGAGGAGGGTAGGGGGCGAGGAGGAGGAGGAGGAGGAGGAGGAGGAGGAGGAGGAGGATGCGGAGGATGCGGAGGAGGAGGAGGAGGAGGACGAGGAGGGCGAGGAGGACCTAAACCCATGACGCATCTACTAGAGTGCAATGAGCCCTCCTCGAAGTTCCCTCTTCATAGGCCCCTGTACAAGGGTCCGTTTTCGTTGAGGGAACTGCCGCGCTGGAAGACAACCGTTTGAAAATCCAGAACTGTGCCAGAACACCGTTCCTGGGACGGCAACGCCGCGAATCACCGTTACTGCTGCGTCTTGACGACACTGAATCCTGCCAGAGCAAATTTCCAGGGACCTCAAGACCACGAATCAACGTGACTGTTGCGCCCTGACATTCCGACATCGTGCCAACACATGCTTTCTGAGACGTTCACACTCCGAGTACTTGAACCCGTTGCAAGCTCTTGAGACGAACGTGCGCGGCGCTGAGGCGCGAGCCATGTTTTCGAAAAGAGGACCGCCCTTTGACAGAGAAGCTGTTACGAGCTTTCAGCACGGATGTGCGCTGAAGGTCGAGGCCCTGCGGCGCACGGACGGGGAGCGAGTTCACCGACTCCCACTTGCGAGGTAAACAGTGCGCCGGCAGCAGTAGCAGCAGCGTTGCTGATGTGCGCGACGCCAAGGCGAGCGCCATATTTTGGAAGCGGACCGCCCTCCACCCGTGCAGCCCTTGACATTTTGCAAGACGAATGTGCACGGCGCGGAGGCGAAAACCACATTCTGAAAACGGCCCGTCCTCCCCCCCCTACCCCACCTCCTCCTCCTCCTCCTCCTCCTCTCCTCCTCCTCCTCCTCCTCCTCCTCCTCCTCCTCCTCCTCCTCCCCCTCCCCCTCCTCCTCCTCCTCCTCCTCCTCCTCCTCCTCCTCCTCCGCCGTAAAGCCTTTTGCAGTTTTTTAGGCGAGTGCGTGCGGCGCTAAGGCGATGGCAACATTTTGAAACCACGCGCCCTCCATCCGTGAAGTTCTGGCAAGTTGTCAAGACGAATGTGCACGGAGCTAAGGCCAGAGCCTCTACTTTGAGAACCACCCGCTCTACTTTGAGAACCACCCGCCCTCCATCCTTGAAACCGTTGCAACGTTTAAGCTTCATGATCGTAAATGGCGGGGAAGTCTTAGGCGAAACGCCAGACCCGCCCTTTCGACCATCCTCGGGGTGCGAGAGGAAGAAGTGTTTCGTAAGGAAGAGGGACGGATGATGCTGCTGCTGCTGATGATGATGCTGATGATGCTGCTGCTGATGATGATGATGCTGCTGCTGCTGATGATGATGATGATGATGCTGATGATAGTGGTGGTGGTGGACATGGTGGTGGTGGTGATGATGATGAGGAGGAGGCGGAGGAGGAGAAGGAGGAAGAAGCGGAGGCGGAGGCTGAAGAGCAACAGGAGGAGGAGGAGGAGGAGGAGGAGGAGGAGGAGGAGGAGGAGGTGGACGAGGAGGAGGAAGAGGAAGAGGAATGGGAAGAAGAGGAGAGGAGGATGTTGTTGAGGAGGATGAGGATGAGGAGGAGGAGGAGGAGGAGAAGGAAGAGGATATTGTCCTAGTGAATCAGGTGACATCAGAAGAGATAACCTCTGGCGGACTCGGGGTTGGAATCCGCTCTGGACCCGTCGCGACGGGCTCTCTCCTCTCCAAACGCCTGGACACGCGGCAAAGCGCCTTCGAGCAAGCCGAAGGATTACAGTAC
>CAUYUJ010017940.1:168634-170706 GCA_963575745.1 Prorocentrum cordatum
ATTATTTTTGGATTTTTTTTTTTTTTTTTTTTTTTTTTTAAAATTTTTCGTCGAAAACCCCCCTGTAGGGGGACAGGCCCGACTTAAGTGTAATGCCCGCCCCTGGGCTATTCGCCCTTCTCATCGCCGCCGATCTGAAGGGGGGCGCCGCGCTGCCCTCGTCGGGCCTCGCCGGGGCGCGGTGGAGAGCGCCGCCGACGGGCCGGGCCCGTCCCCCCCCCGGGTGCGGGTTCCAAGGCGCACCCCTGCAGACCACACCCTTCGAAGTCGCCGGCCCCGATAGGGGGCCGCATGCGAACCCTACCCCTACCCCCCACGATTTCTGAGGGGGAGGGTGGGGTTCACTTCGCTCGGGAGCTCCCGAACGAGGTGAACCCCGCCCTCCCCCCGCAGAAATCGTGGGGGGTAGGGGTAGGGTTCGCATGCGGCCCCCTACCCGAGATGCTCCCCGAGGGCGCAGGGGCGGGAGCTCCAGCAGGTTCGGGCCGTGCCGCGCGGCCACGCGCAGAGGGGGTTGGGGGGAGGGGGGAGGGCTTCTCGGAAGCGCCCCTGCTTTTTTTAGAAGCCGCGGGCCTTCTCTATAGATGCAAGGCCGGCGCCTTCTAAGAAGCAGCCTCCTTCTAAGAAGCCCTCCCCCCTCCCTCCACCCCCTCGTGCGCACCGCCAGGCCGCGGCGGCGAACCTGGTGCGGGCGTTCCACGCGGAGCGCCGCCTCTGGCCCAGAGTCGGTCTGGCTCGAACGGTTGGCGCCGTCGGGGAGCGCCGCTCGTGTAGGGTTGTACGATCCCCGCAGCGTCGGAGGCCCATGCCGAACTCGTCACGACACGAGTTTGCCGCAGGGACCCAGCGTGGTTGAGATTTCCCGCGCAGCGCCAGTCCAGGGAGGCGCTGCAGAGTCGACGGCGGGGGCGCCAGGTCCTGAAAACAGCTTTCGAAAAGCTGGTTGTCTTCTGGGCGCTGGGGGGAGTTTATTTGGAAGCCGGGCCTGTCTCAGTGGAGTGGAGTTGAGCGGACTTGATCGCACGGGTACCCATCTGTCGTTGAAAGTAGTTTTTTTTTTTTTTTTCTTCCGTTTTTTTGTTTTTTCTTTCTGGATTTCCATATTTCAGTCTACGTTAAGCGCCTTCCTACTTCAACGATCGAGTGGCTTCACCTTTTCCCTCCTCCTCAGGGGGCAAACAGAACCCAATCCACTTTCAGCGCCTTCCTACTTCATGTTTCTGCCTCCTTCTTCCGACCGGTGGGTACTCCAGATTTCGTAACAAAAGGGAGGGGGTCTGGACCCTCCCAAGACAAGCCATTTCAGACCTCCCCCGTGGGAGAACCCTCCGAAACATCGTCCCAGACCCCCCAGGCCCTCCAAGATAGCCTGGAAGAGACCCCCCCCCGAAATGAGACCCCCCTCCCTTTATTACGAAATCTGGAGTAGGGTGGGCGGCGAGAGGAGCGAGGCAGCGCAGCAGAGCGCACACGGGCGGCGGACGGCACCCGGGCCCCACGGGAGAAGAGCTCCTGCAAGAGGCGCGCGCGCAGCATGGCGCCGTTCGTCGTCCGTCGTCCGTCGTCCGTCGTCGTCCGTCGTCGTCGTCGTCGTCGTCGTCGACGTCGTCGTCGTCGTGGTTGTCGTCGTCGTCGTCGGTCGTCGGTCGTCGTCGTCGTCCGTCGTCGGTCGTCCGTCGTCGTCGTCGTCGTCGTCGTCGTCGTCGTCGTCGTCGTCGTCGTCGTCGTCGTCGTCGTCGTCGTCGTCGATCGTCGGTCGTCCGTCGTCGGTCGTCCGTCGTCGGTCGTCCGTCGTCGGTCGTCGTCGTCATCGTCGTTGGCGTCGTCGTCGTCGTCGTCGTCGTTGTGCAGCCGCCCGCGAGTCTCCCCGAGCAGGAGGACGCCGCCGCGGCGGGCCCAGCCCGCGTGGCGTTCACCGACCGGAGCATGAGGCTGCTGCACCAGGACCCCGCGGGGAGGATCGAGGATCGAGGCCTCCCCTCCTCTTCTCGGCGGCGGGCGAGGGGGGGAAGCGCGAAGGAGAAGGCCTTTCTCAGAAGGCGAGCGACGGGGGCAAGTTTCGGGTTCGAAGT
>CAUYUJ010017940.1:178769-193769 GCA_963575745.1 Prorocentrum cordatum
AGAAGTGGAAGTTTATTGAATCGCTTCGCTCATTCCGCCAGCCCATTTCGCATAACTGAGCCTCTCGGGCCGCTGGGGGGCCTCTTCAGCGTCGCTTGGGGGCCTCCTGAGGGCCTCTTGGGGGCTTCCGGGGCCTCTCAGGGGCCTCTTGAGGCCTCCTGGGGGCTTCTTAAGGCCGAGGGCTCGAAGTTTTGTTTTGTGTTCCCCCTTTGGGGCATCGCTTGGGGCCCTCTTGGGCCCCTCTTGGGCCGTCTTGGATGCCCTGGGGCCGTCTTGGAGCCCTCTTGGGCCATCTTGGGGCCATCTTGGGAGCTTCTTGGGCCCTCTTGGGGCGGGCGATCTTGGGGGCCTCTTGGGCCGTCTTGGGGCGTCGGGAAGCCGAAAAGATGGACACGCCAAAATCTGCCCAAAACTTAAGGAAAAGTAATGCATTTTGCCTCTTGGGGCCCTCTGGGGAGTGCTCTTGGAGGCCTCTTGGGGCGTCTGGGGGCCATCTTGGGCGTCTTGGAACGATCGTGTGGCATCTCGGAGCACTCTTGAACCATCTTGGAGGGCGCTTGGCGGCCTCGTGGCCCTTCTTGGGGCTCTCTGGAGGGCCACGGGGGCAGCGCCCAGGAGGAAAACCATCTCTGACCCGAGTCTGCCGGGGATTGCCCGGGGTACTTTTCGTCCGGGGACCCCCAGGGGCCGCCCCGCGCGCGCGAAGTAGAAGTACTAGCCGGCCGCTCTGCGGTTGATCGGGAGTTTCTGTATATAGAAGAAGGTGCGTGCGCTTGTTGGCGAGGGTGAGGATGAGGTTCCTCCTCCTCCTCCTCCTCCTCCTCCTCCTCCTCCTCCTCCTCCTCCTCCTCCTCCATCCTTCTCTTGCCTCCGTCTGTCCTCCTCCACCCCGCAGCTCCATCATCTTCTCCTCCTCCTCCTCCTCCTCCTCCTCCTCCTCCTCCTCCTCCTCCTCCTCCTCCTCCTCCTCCTCCTCATTCCTCCTCTGGGCACCTCCCCCGGGGCGCGGGGAATCCACCGGAATCTGTTTCCGGGATCCTCGCGCCTGCGCCGGAAAAGGAAACGGGCCGGATGGCACCAGGCGCCCTCTCTGTGTGGGGCAACCTCACACGGAGGCCCCCGTTTGTCCCCGGTTCCGGTTTTGTAGGCCCGGTTTTGTAAGGAATGATCTCAAGCGTGGCCGCCGGTTTTTGTGAATAGTTCGGCGGAATCCAACGGATATGTCCGGGGAAAACGGTGCCGGAGGCCGCTCTGGGCTCCTCTGGGCACCTCCCCCGGGGCCGGTTTTGTGAGGATGTATCAAGCGAGGGCGCCGGTTTGGGATTCGTCACCGGATCCAGCGGATCCAGCGGATCCACCGGATCTGTCCGGAAACGGTGCCGGAGGCCGCTCTGGGATCCTCTGGGCACCTCCCCCGGGGCCGGTTTTGTGAGGATGTCTCAAGCGAGGGCGCCGGTTTGGGATTCGTCACCGGATCCAGCGGATCCACCGGATCTGTCCGGAAACGGTGCCGGAGGCCGCTCTGGGCTCCTCTGGGCACCTCCCCCGGGGCCAGTTTTGTGAGGATGTTTCAAGCGAGGGCGCCGGTTTGGGATTCGTCACCGGATCCAGCGGATCCAGCGGATCTGTCCGGAAACGGTGCCGGAGGCCGCTCTGGGCTCCTCTGGGCACCTCCCCCGGGGCCGGTTTTGTGAGGATGTCTCAAGCGAGGGCGCCGGTTTTGGATTCGTCGGCGGATCCACCGGATCCAGCGGATCTGTCCGGAAACGGTGCCGGAGGCCGCTTGGGCTCCTTATGGGCACACCTCCCCCCAGGGTGCTCACGGTTTGTTGAAGGATGTCTCAAGGCGAGGGCGCCGGTTTGGGATTTCGTCGGCGATTCCACCGGAATTCTGTCCGGAAACGGTTTGCCCAGAGGACGCCTCTGGGGGGCTCCTCTGGGACCTCCCCCCGGAGGGCCCCGGTTGTGAGGATGTCTCAAAGCGAGGGGCGCCGCGTTGGGATTCGTCGGCGGCGGATCAACGGATATTCTGTTACGGAGGGAAACGGTTTTGCTCCCGGGAGGGCCGCTCTGGGCTCCTCTGGGCACCTCCCCCGGGGCCGGTTTTGTGAGGATGTCTCAAGCGAGGGCGCCGGTTTGGGATTAGTCGGCGGATCCACCGGATCCACCGGATCTGTCCGGAAACGGTGCCGGAGGCCGCTCTGGGCTCCTCTGGGCACCTCCCCCGGGGCCGGTTTTGTGAGGATGTCTCAGCGAGGGCGCCGGTTTGGGATTCGTCACCGGATCCACCGGATCTGTCCGGAAACGGTGCCGGAGGCCGCTCTGGGCTCCTCTGGGCACCGCCCCCGGGGCCGGTTTTGTGAGGATGTCTCAAGCGAGGGCGCCGGTTTGGGATTCGTCGGCGGATCCAGCGGATCTGTCCGGAAACGGTGCCGGAGGCCGCTCTGGGCTCCTCTGGGCACCTCCCCCGGGGCCGGTTTTGTGAGGATGTCTCAAGCGAGGGCGCCGGTTTGGGATTCGTCGGCGGATCCACCAGATCCACCGGATCTGTCCGGAAACGGTGCCGGAGGCCGCTCTGGGCTCCTCTGGGCACCTCCCCCGGGGCCGGTTTTGTGAGGATGTCTCAAGCGAGGGCGCCGGTTTGGGATTCGTCGGCGGATCCACCGGATCCGTCCGGATCTGTCCGGAAACGGTGCCGGAGGCCGCTCTGGGCTCCTCTGGGCACCTCCCCCGGGGCCGGTTTTGTGAGGATGTCTCAAGCGAGGGCGCCGGTTTGGGATTCGTCGGATCCACCGGATCCACCGGATCTGTCCGGAAACGGTGCCGGAGGCCGCTCTGGGCTCCTCTGGGCACCTCCCCCGGGGCCGGTTTTGTGAGGATGTCTCAAGCGAGGGCGCCGGTTTGGGATTCGTCACCGGATCCGGATCCAGCGGATCCACCGGATCTGTCCGGAAACGGTGCCGGAGGCCGCTCTGGGCTCCTCTGGGCACCTCCCCCGGGGCCGGTTTTGTGAGGATGTCTCAAGCGAGGGCGCCGGTTTGGGATTCGTCGGATCCACCGGATCCACCGGATCCACCGGATCTGTCCGGAAACGGTGCCGGAGGCCGCTCTGGGCTCCTCTGGGCACCTCCCCCGGGGCCGGTATTGTGAGGATGTCTCAAGCGAGGGCGCCGGTTTGGGATTCGTCGGTCGGATCCAGCGGATCCACCGGATCTGTCCGGAAACGGTGCCGGAGGCCGCTCTGGGCTCCTCTGGGCACCGCCCCCGGGGCCGGTTTTGTGAGGATGTCTCAAGCGAGGGCGCCGGTTTGGGATTCATCGGCGGATCCACCAGATCTGTCCGGAAACGGTGCCGGAGGCCGCTCTGGGCTCCTCTGCTCCCCGCGCCGGGGGTGAGGATGACGGTAGTTCCACAGAAACTCCCTCAAATTATTTAGCAGTTGCCGGAGATCTTAGCACGCCTCTGGCCCGTTGGGCCGGCGAATTTCGCAACACGTCGCGTTCCCTTTTGGTGCACTCGTTGGCCAACATTGAGATACAGGGCGCGGGGGCCGGGCTCTCTGGCCTTTTACAAGTGCACGCTTACTTTGCAAACGACGGTACTTCTTACAGGCTTGCCGCCCGGCCGCTCCAGTCGGAGTCCTTCGCGCTGTGAGTGTCCTCCCTCCTGTTCCTCCCTCCGCGGCCGCGCTCCGCCCTTGTCCACCCTTCTGGCAGCCGGACAACCAGTGCCTACCATCGCCTGGCCCACTCGAGCGCGCGCGCGCGGACTGCTTCTGCCTCGCTGCGACGGGAGACGTGGAAGTGAAGATTGAGGCTTATAGGCTAAGGCAAAGGACCTGAGGACACGCCCACTCCGTGCCCAGAGGCACGGTAGTGGATATTTGAGTTGAGTAGAGTAGAGCAGAGTAGCGCATAGTAGGGAAAAGTCGGTGGCTTGAGTAGATCTGGGTAGATTAGAGTAGAGCAGAGCAGCATAGAGTAGAGTCGAGGAGGGAAGAGGAGGGCATCGCAGAGTAGAGTTAACATACTTCTGTGTAGGAGTGAAGTAGCGCAGGGTAGGATAGCATACAAGGGAAGGTTCTGGTAGGGTAGGGTCGAATGGAGCCGGGTACAGTAATACATGATTCAGTAGATAACGGTAGGTCGTAGAGAAGAGTCGGGTTTAACACAGTAGAGTGTATTTGAGTAGAGTTGAGTAGAGCAGAGTAGAGTAGAGTATGAGCAGGAGTAAGACCATAAGTAGAGCACCCTAGAGCGTGTTAGAGTAGAATCGACTCGGTTGGGGTCGGGTAGGGTGTATTTGGGTAAGTTTGTGAAGAGTAGAACACATTTGAGTATACGGTAGACGGTAGGGTCGAGTGGGCTACGTTAGAGTAGAGTAAAATGGAACAGACTGGACTAGGGCAGAGGAGAGGATCGTATACTAGTGCGGATTAGCAGTATTGTCGAGCAGAGTAGGAGTAGAACAGAGTAGTGTAGAGTAAAGTAGTGTAGAATAGAGTAACGTCGAGTAAAGCAGAGTAGAGCAGAGTCAAGTCGAACATGTAAGAGTAGTGTAGTGTAGAACAGTTTAGGGTAGGGTAGGGTAGAGTAGAATACGGCAACAGCGAACATCGAGCATGACCCCCGGGGTCCCGCCAGCTTCGGCCGAAGTCGTGGCTGGGACGGCAGGCACCGGGCGCGTCCGGACTGGCCAGCGCGGGTCTTCACGTCTTCGATGAGCGGGGGATTCGATCGGGTGATCCCGAACCGGACCAGCTGAGTTGGGAGGGCCTCCGCCAGGTGGGCGTCCCCCTCGCAGCCGCGCACCCTCCTCCCGTTTTCCGTGAACAGGTAGAGGCCTTTGGGTACCTTTTGGAAGCCTTCAGGAAGCCTCATGGTGGTCTTCTAAGGGCCTCTTATGGCCCCTTGGGGGTCTTCCAGGCCGTCGTAAGGCTCTTTCGTCTCGTCCGACGCCTTCGAAGGCCGTCTCGGGGGCACCTGGCAGCTCCTTGGTGTTGCTGGGGTGCCTCGGGGCCGTCTTGGATGTCTCCTGGGCCCCTCCTGTTGACCACCTCCGCTGGCAGCGGCCCCCCACCCCCCTGGGCCCCTCTTGCAGAGCGGGCCGCCGCGCGAGGGGTCATGCTGACCGTCTCCGTCATAGAGATGTTCCTGCCGCAGCTGCGCCGTCCCGAGCGCTGGCTCGAGGGCGCCCTGGCAGCTGGCGCCTCCCCGCGCGCCGCCGCCGTGCGGTATCCTCCTCATCTTTCTATTTCCCCTCCTCCATTTCTGCTCCTCCTCCCCTCCTCCTCTATTCCTTCTCCTCCTCTCTCCCGCCTCCCGCCTCCCCCTCCTCGCTCTCCCCCTCTTCCCTGTCGTCTTCTGATCGTCCTCCACCTCGTCCTCCTCGTAATCTTTTTGTTCGTCCTTGTGATCTTCGTTTTCGTCCTCCTCGTATTTGTATTCCTGGTTGCCCTCGTCCCAGTCCTCCTCCCGTCTCGTCGCATTCGTCCCTCTCATACTCGTCCCCGCCCTCTCCTACTCTCCTCCTCCTCCTCCTCCTCCTCCTCCTCCTCCTCAATATCACCATTGTAATCCTCAACAACAACATCATCTCATCTTGCTCATGCTCCCTTTTTTCTGTTCTCCTGCCACTTCTGCTCCCTGCTCCTCCTTGCCCTCCTTGGTGTGCCACTGTTCGTTCTCCCTGCTGCAATCGCTCCACACCCATTTCTGCAATTGGCCCCTGCTGCCACTGCAGCTGCTTCCTACTCAGCCGGGCCACGATAATATGTCCCCATCCTCCCTTGGGAGGGGGGAGGTCCACGGCTGCAAGGCTTGCAGGATGTCCTCTTGCCTCGGCTGGGTCGGCCATTTTTTTTCCGGCATCCGAGGGGGGTCCGCGGAGAGGCTGGAGCTGCCGCCGCTGCCTCTCCAGGCTTGCGATCATCGGCCACGCCAGCGACGACGAGAAGGAGATACCGTGCAGGTGGATGTGCACAGTTTGGTGACCAGCGTGACGCCTGGCCATGGGAGTCTCAAGCGCCAGGACGCTCGCAATTTTGATCCGTGGCTTGATGTGCGACGGCGCTGTGCCGAGCGCCCCTAGTATTAAGTCTGGCTCTACAGGAGGAAAATGCACAAACAGTAAAAGATAGTCTGGGGACGATTTTCAAAGTATGTTTAACCTTTTGCTGTTGTTGTTGTTGTTGTTGTTGTTGTTGTTGTTGTTGTTCCCTACCTAGGCTCTGCCTAGAGGGTTCTTACTCGCTGGGCTTAAAGGGGCCGGGCAGTGGGCTTCGCCCCGGGCGGTTTCCCCGGTCCCCGCCCCGCGGTTCCCCCAGCTGCGCCCCCTTACCTTAGCTTTGCGTATCTCATCTTAGCTTAGCTTAACTTAGCTTAGCTTAGCTTAGCTTCATCTTAGCTTCGCTTAGCTGTAGCTTAGCTGTAGCTTAGCTTAGCTTAGCTTAGCTTAGCATATCATAGCATCGCCCAGCATAGCATAGCATAGCGCAGCATATCATAACATATTATAGCATAGCGCATCATAGCACAGCATAGCATAGCATAGCGCAGCATAGCATAACATACCATAGCCTAGCATACCATAGCGCAGCCTAGCGTAGCATAGCATAGCGCAGCATAGCGCAGCATAGCGCAGCATAGCATAGCATAGCATAGCATAGCATAGCATAGCATAGCATAGCAGCAACGCAAAGGCAACGCAACAGCAGCAACAGCAAAGAACAAGCACAAGCAACGCAAAGCAAAGCAGAGCAAACGCAAAAGCGAAGCGAATGAAAGGCAAAGCAAAAACAAGGTGCAACAGTACGATCAGATAGCCCACCCGGTGAGCGAATGCAAACACATGCGTCTGTGTGTGCGAAGGCAACGCAAAAGCAACACCAAGCAAAAGCAACAACAAGCAACAGCAAAGGCAACTACGACGATGAGGAGAAGGAGGAGGACGGGGTTTACCGTTACTACTAATGCTGCTTTCCTAGTTGCTCCAACTCCTAGGTAGGGTCGCACTGGGGTAATTGTTGAACATTATTTATTCTAAAGAATAATTATTGTTGGGCCCCCCTGGTGCGCGCCCCCCCTGCGCCGCCTAGGCCGCAGCTACATTTTCATCATTTTCGTGAGGAAGCCTCAGAAAAGAGGGTGTGTACAGGATCCGGTTGTTTTGTTGTAATCCGCTTTCCCTTGCAAAAAACAATAGAAAATGACATTTCTTGTTCTAATATAATCAAATTTCAAGAATCCCTTGCAAAAAATAAGGTAAAGTGGACATTCGCGCGCGCAAGACGAAATCCTTCCAAAACCTTAGTGTTCGCAGCGATTTTAACATAAAAACATCAAAAAACCAATGGTTTTTCAACAAAAAATTGTCAAAATCTCATCCCGCGCGCTCTTGCGGATTCGTAGGAAACCCAACACTTTTTAAACATTTCTGTCAAACGGGCTTTTGCGAGCAACTTTTTCGAACTTCTGCGACAACGGTTGCGCACCTGCCAGGGCCATCATCCCTGTCAAATAATACCATGCGGGACACTTGTGTATTCCCACATCCCTCAGGAATTTGCCCTAAAGATGTGATCAACTATCTTGTGAGTACGTATCATGTGTATCATGTGTATCATGTACCATATGCATCATATGCAACAGATGTTCTGTGGAAGGCTTAACAACTTCTGTGGGTTAACAAGGCTTAACAACTTCTGTGGGTGTACGAACGTAGGCTTAACAACTTCTGTGGGTGTGTACTCCACGCCAGTGTAGTAGCCACGGTCGTCCGCAGGCCACGAAGTGAAGTGTCCGAACGTCATAGGGCGGGAAGCTGGGTGTGGGTGGTGGCGAAGAGTCGTGTGGATATTTGGTAGAGCTTGCACTGCCCCCCCACAAAGTGGGGGTATTGGCTGGCGTCGCATGAAAACCCTGGCACTGGTGAGAACACTGAGCGTTCGGGTAAAGTGATTGTTGTTGTTGTTGTTGGTGGTGGTGGTGGTGTTGTTGTTGTTGTTGTTGTTTTGCTGTTGAGGTTGTTGTTGTTGTTGTTGTTGTTGTTGTGTGTGTGAGAGACTATGTTCGATTTTTCGTCCGAGGCCCGCCTTTAGGGGGACACGCCCGACCTAACCCTCGGACGATCTTCGTTGGTGCCAGGCGCTGCCCTTGGACGACCTGCCTGCCGCCCGGGGCCCAACCCTGATGCCACTGCCATGGTGTGGCGGCTTCTGTGTCGGTCCTCGGCGCGGTCGACTGGTCGGGGGCGGCCAAGAGGGGGGGGTGATGACCAGGGTGGGGGCGATATCATGGCGTGGGCCATGATGTCTCCCCAGATTCCATGGCGCCTCCTACTATTTCAATACGTCCCTGGCCCCCCCTCCCCTGGGCCGCGCACATGCCGCCGGCCATGATTTGCGCCCCCCCGTCTTGGACGCCCCCCTCTTGGACGCCCCCGAGTCGACTGGTGGCGTCCGATCTGCCAGCAGCTCGGAAACGTGGCCGAGGAACACACTCATATGGCTTACATCGGAGGCTGCCAGAAAGGTTGGTTGGACAAGGTTTGTTTCGATGGACTCGAGGTCCCCCCAGCCCGACCTTAGGCACTCCAGCGCGACCTGAGGCGCCCCAGCAGCCGTCTAAATCACCCTTCTTGAACCAGACCTTCTCGCCGTCTTTGATTACAGTTGGGGCCCATGCCAAGAAACACCCTGCTTGCCTTCAGGGCGCCCTGTGTTTCCTGGGCTTCGATGGCTTTGCAACGGGAAGCGTGCCGTCCCCACACCAAGGATCGATGGACGTCCTGGGGTCTCAGGGTTGGGTTGAAGGTTTCTTGTGGTCGGGCCCCTGCTGCAGTGGCTCATCCCTGGAGGGGACGGCTGCCTTTTGCCACTCCGGTGGAGCCACCGCGGGCCGGGTTTTCCGGGCTCGCGGCGGAGGCGTCGCCCGAGGTGTACGCCTGGCCCTGCCTGCTCGTGCCCTCCTGGATCGCCTCGCGCGCCCCTGCGGTACGGCAGCGCTTGCACGTGACTCTCTTGCCACTGGGGTCAAGAAAGTCGGGCATGTCCCTCTACAGGAGGAACATTCATTTTTTTGAAAGTAGTCAGGGGGCGATTGCTAGTATTTTTTTGACTACGTTTGAGCATTTTTGTTTTTTTGTTTCGCTCACAATCCACCTGTAGGATGACCTGAGACTGGGGTCGAGACTCAGTGCCAACCGAACTAGCGTGGATGTACGAATGAGGCGGAGTGAGTTGGGACGCGATGGCAGGGGTGCGTCGGAGAAGCCCACATTCCTGGAGGATCGCCGCGATTTGATCCTGGGCCAGATGGCGGGCTGTCGTCTCAAATGTCACAGTATGTCGAAGAGACTCCACATAAGGCTAACATAACGATTCGATTGTGTCAGCGCTGCCTTTGGCATCCATGTGCCTGGCACAGAGTCAGAGTGCACCGTGGGCGGCGCACTATCTCGCCAAATGTTTGAAACTGTTGCCCATTACTGGTTCCTGGCAGGACAGACAGTACTCATTTCAACGCCGCCCCTTGTGCACATATGTCTTCCATGATCTAGTCATGAATCTTGTGGATCCGTCGATCCATGCGACGGGCAGACCTGTCAATACATCTTTACTTATTTCATGTTCGAGGCTGGCTGGATAAGTCCACAACGTTTTCCCAGAAATTCGTTCATCCCTTCATTCACAGCGCGATTCATTTTCAGGGGCAGACGCATCGGCCGTTTAGTTAGCTTGAAACATACATGTCTGGGTACTGCGGGCAACAGTTAGTAATTAGTGTCAGCCAGAAGATGTTCGGGCCCCCACTTCTGCTCAATACGATAACGATGACTTGCCTGGGAGGGTGTGGGTCTGGGTCGCGGTCCACCAGACACATGCAGCCGCACTCAAATTATTTGAAAACCCACCTGGCCCAACATCAGGCCTTCAATGGCGTTGGCAGTGCCATGCGCTGAGACGTGTGTGGTAGATGTGCTCGATCTAAAGACCGCCTCAACGACTGCTCCAGTCAAGTGGAAACTGGAAGGAAGCGGCCTCGACGCGCTTAGGCTGAGCAGCTCCACTTGATTCTTTTACGTTCGCATTGGCCACAGCTTCAAGGTATAAGCCGTCCAAGTCATGATGCGTGTCACGTCAGCCAGCTCGATGCGCGGGCACTGTGTATCAGTGCCCTATCCGTTTTGTGATTATGAGAGGTGTTCCCCAGCACTTGCCATGCCGCTCGCAACAGGCTCCGCCATGACCTTCTCTGGTCGTGAAGGCGCTCCAGAGGGTCCATGTTGACCTGATGAGTAGTGGTGGTATGCAATTGTTGCACAGCCATGGGTCAGCATATTTTGGCAGGATATCCGTGCAACTGGAGTTATACGGCCCGAGTGATGCAAACAAGCGACCATCTTATGACACCTCCAGCGACAGAAAATTCCGAGCAGCTATTTCAAATACGAGAGAGAGAGAGAGAGCGAGAGAGAGAGAGAGCAGTGTATAGAGTAGTTGGAGTACGAATGAATTATACCTTTAGCGGCACTGCATCATTTGAGAGTTTGTCTGCCCGGCTCACCCTACCAGGCCCTATCTGGCCTTGCAATGTCTGGTATAGTTATTATGTATTATGGGCTTCTGGGGCCCATGCCCATCCGACATGTGACATAATGAAATTCGGTGATCCGCCGGATCCGCTGGATACACTGCGAAGCCATGAATGTGGTGGACATGCTTTAATCCATGCTGCTAATATTTCTGAATCTGTGCAATGTGGGCCACATGCGCGCGCTCGCGCGCGCGCGCAAGACAGCATGAGCAGGCAACCGCTTGTGTTCATAAGCGTCACCATATAGATCTTTTGAAAAGAAAGACTCGAGCCAATTGTTGAACAACACGTTCAGGCCTTGCAGCTCCTGTCAGATGTTCGGCGCGTCTGCAAATATTCATCAATGTTCATGACCAATATGCGAGCACGAGTTCATCGACTTGCACCGCCTTCTGAGAGTACCCAGCTAACAAGGGAATGAGATCCCTCACAATGTGACGTGAGGTATGTGCTGCGGTTTTCGTCAGAAATATTCGGTTGTTCGGACGCGAGGAGGCTAGACAGTGTACACTACGCTCTAATCGGATGTGCGGGTGGGTATGATCGCGCTCCGCAGCAAGCTTGGCTACATGATGCAAGCGGGGGTCGGCGGAGTTCAGTTTTACTTCTTCACTGTATCTGTTGTTTCCCATGACCGTGCCTGGCCGAGTTCGGCCGGGCAGCATTCCTACGTGTTTCTCATATGTGTTATGGGCCCACGTCTGTATTCTTTTGAGCTAGTGCCATGTTCCGCCGTGGACATTTTTGCCCATGCTGCGTTAGCATATGGGAAATGCGTTCGGGTTAAATGTGCGCGCTTGCGCGCTCTCAAGCGAAATCCATGTCGAAACCAGTTGCCAATATGTCTAGACCGATCTCTGCAAGACCGTTATGAACAGACGAATCGCCAAAGGAGTTCTAGAAACATTCGGCATTTGGCATTCGTTGTCGTCGTCGTCGTCGTCGTCGTTGCGTCGTTGTCGTCGTGGTCGTGATCGTGGTCGTGGCCGTCGTCATCGTGCTCGTCGTGGTCGTCGTCGTGGTCGTGGTCGTGGTCGTGGTCGTCGTCGTCGATGTCGTCGTCGTCGTGGTCGTCGTCGTGGTCGTCGTCGTCGTCGTCGTCGTCGTCGTCGTCGTCGTCGTGGTCGTCGTCGTGGTCGTGGTCGTCGTCGTCGTCGTCGTTGTTGTCATGGTCGTGGTCGTGGTCGTCGTCGTCGTCGTCGATGTTGCTGCCGTCGTCGTGGTCGTGGTCTTGGTCGTTTGCGTCGTCGTCGTGGTCTTGGTCGTTGGCGTGGTCGTCGTGGTCGTGGTCGTGGTCGTCGTCGTCATCGTCGTCGTCGTCGTCGTCGTCGTCGTGGTCGTGGTCGTGGTCGTGGTGTTGGTGGTGGTCGTCCTCGTCGCCGTCGTCGTGGCCGTCGTCGTCGTCGTCGTCGTCGTCGTCGGCGTGGTTGTCGTCGTCGCCCTGTTCCGTCCCCGCGGAGAGAGTGCGGCCGCGGCAGGCGCCGGGGCTGGCGCCTTCGCGGCCCTGAGGCGGGCGCCCCTTCCTGTCTCTTGTGTGCTGGCGACGGCTACTCATTCTCGTCGTGGTCGTCGTCTTCTTCGTCGTCGTCGTCGCTTTCGTCGTCGTCTTAGTTTCCACGTCCCATCCCCCTTCCCCGCGCCCTCCTCCGCCTCCGCGCCCTCCGCCTCCACTCTTCCACCTCATTCCGCCCCTCTTCCGCTTCCTCTTCCTCATAGTCCCCATCCCCATTCTCCCATTATCCTTCCTCCACTCCCTCAGTTTCCTTCCTCCGCTCCTCCGTATCCTGTCCTCCCCGTGCTCTCACAATGAGGGTGCACGAACCATAATCTGAGGGCACCAAACGTGTCAACCCGACATGCCAAGAGCGTGCTGCGGCGATGTCCGTCCGAAGCTGTCTGGGCCCGGGATGTCGAACATCTCGGGGCTCGGGATGTCGAACATCTGCCCATGCGCGCCCTGCCCGCCATGCGGCCCCCGAGGTGGACGACCCGGCAGAGCAACAAGCAGCAGCAGCAGCAGCAGCAGCAGCAGCAGCAGCAGCAGCAGCAGCAGCAGCAGCAGCAGCAGCAGGGGGCAGAGGAGGGAACGACACCCGGGGACCAGGACGAACCCGGAGCCGGGGGAGGGAGGGGAGTGAGCGACAGGGAACGACCGCGCCGACTGGGGGGAGAGAGGAGGGCTAAGCCCGGGCGACAGCCCGAGGGACGAGCAGGAGGGAGAGCAGGCAGAGGAGCGACGCAAGACGGCGGAAGGAGGGACGGCGACATCACCTGGAATGCAGGCGGGCGGGAGAGCAGCGCCAGCATTCAGGCTTCTGATATAGGTCTCCCTAAAACGCAGTATTGGAGAGGCCTGACGGCCGGTGCCTCCGACCCTGATCGACGACGACGACGAAGACGATGGAGGAGGAGGAGGAGGAGGAGGAGGAGGACGAGGAGGAGGAGGAGGAGGAGGAGGAGGAGGATGACAAGCAGGATGAGCAGAAGGATGAGCAGAATGAGAAAGAGGAGGCGGTGGGCGAGGTGGGGCAGCAGCAGGAGGACGCGGAGGACGAGCAGGAGGAGGAATGAGCAGTTGGAGGAGGCTCCGGAGGAGGGGCAGGAGGAGGGGCAGGAGGAGGAGGGGGAGGATGCGGCGAGGACGACGACGCTGACGTGGGTCTCTTCGGGGCGCTCTCGGGAACCTCTGGGGAGCAGCTTGGGGGCCTCTTGGTGCTTCCTGGGGGCTTCTTGGAAGCTTCTTGGGACCTCCTGGGGCCGCTTGAGCGCTCTTGGAGCTTCTTAGAGGCCTCTTGGGGCTTCCTGTCGGCCTCATGAGGCGGAAGTCTAGAATTCTCGGTTCCTCGTCCCCCTCTGGGCACTCTCTTGGGCCCGTCTTGGGGCCCTCTTGGGCCGTCTTCGGCGCCTCTTGGGCCGTCCTGCGTCCCTCTTGGGCCGTCTTGGAGCCCTCTTGGAGGCATCTTGGGTCGTCTTGGGGCGCTCTCGGGGGCCTTGGGCCGTCTTGGACCGTCGGAAAGCCGAAGAGGCGAGAAGGCTGAAATCATTCAAAAACCAAGTAAACTTTACAATTTTGGCTCCTGGGGCCCTCTTGGGAGTGCTCTTGGCGCTCTCTTGGGGCTTCTTGGGGGCCTCTTGGGCCGTTTTCGAGCAGTCTTGAACGTCTTGGGGCGATCGTTCGTCGATGCGTGGCGCTCTTCTACCGTCTTGGGGATGTCTTAGGGCGCTCTTGGCCCTTCTTGGCCTTGCTACCCCCCGGGAGGAAAACAAATCCGGGTGGCGACCCCCTCCCGGGACCCCCCCATCAGGACCCCATCAGGACCCCCCAGGACCCCCCTGGGACCCCCCCGGGACCCCCACGGGACCCCCTGGGACGGGATCAAGGGAAGGGGCTTCCCTTCGACTGAACTACGACGTTGTCCAATTGGTCTTAGGAAGAGGCCCAGGTGAGTGGAACTCAGGAAGACGGCGACGACGAGTCGAACGGGAAAGCCCGACCCGAACGGAAGAGCCCCTTACACACGCCGACAGGGTCGGCGGATGATAAAATCCCACATGGAAGCTCCCCTGCCGGGCAAAATGCCAGAACCAGGAAGAGAGGAGGGAGGCGAGGAAGGAGCAGAGGACTGGGGCTCCTCGTGTTCCACGGCCCACATCAGTCTGGCCGCTGACGCCCACGAGGCGCGAGCCCCGCTCACCTTCGCCCTCTGGTGCGCTATGCGCGCGGCGCTCCCTCTCGCCGCGATGACGGCGATGCGATGAAGCACCTCCCGTCGCACCGTGGCCTGCTCCCGGCCCTCTCTGCTCGCCACCGCCGTCGCCAGCGCACGGACCGCGGCGTCCGCGCCCTTCGACATGCCGCCCTGGGCCTCGAACGCGACCGGCCGAAACTGGAGGGCGTGCTCACGGCATCGCCTTTCCGTCCGGTTGCGTTGCCGCTCCTGCTCGTCGTACGCCTCGGCCGCGAGCCCTGGCGCCATGGCCGTGTCCGCCACGGTCCGAGGGCGATGATCAAGGCGAAGTCGAAGCAGACCTCGTCAGCCCTCACCGCGCGGCTGCCGCCAGGCAGAAGCCGTGCTGAGGTGCTGTGGGGGATATGTGGGGGATCACCGGCACGTCCGCCGTGCGGTGCTCGTCTGCAGCCTGTCGTGCCTCCCGTGCCCCAGGGTCATCCAGCAGCCCCGCCGCCTCCGGCGTGGGGCGCAGCCCGCCGCGAGCACAACAGTCACCGCCCACCAAGCCACCCCAGCCCAACCCGAAGGCCCCGATTTGCCCTCCATTTCCAGTTTGGGGGGGTCGGGGAACAGGGAGAAAACACACCTGAAGCCCGTACCACCCCAAACCCGAAATTCGGGTCTTCGGGTTGGGTTGGGGTGGTTTGGTAGGTAGTCGAATAGTCTTAGAGACG
>CAUYUJ010017940.1:198769-208769 GCA_963575745.1 Prorocentrum cordatum
TGCTGGGCATGCCAGAAGCTGCGAGGTATGCGAGACGTTCGATGTTCAAGAACGAGCCGAACACGCCCGCGACCCGACCCATCCTCCTCTGCTCCGTGGCTGGGGCTGCATGCGTGGGGTCCTCGCTCGTCGGCTGCTCAGATGGTTTTTGCGCGCGAGCATCTCTCTCTTGATCCTGAATGTCAGGTGGTTTCCTCGTTGCCTCCTTTCTTAATGCTGAAGCCCTCGGGGGGCGCTTGCAATATGATGACCTGCGGGTGCAGGCAGGAGCGCGTGGGCGACTTCGCCTGCTCGCTGAAAGAAGTCGGCTCTGGGTGCCTTTTGACCGCTCCGTCGAGCTCGTGGGCCCGCGCGCCGGCGGGTGCATCCTCGTCTCCTCCGCCTCGATCTCGCGGAAGATCACCAAGCGCTGGGGCAGGTCTTTGAAAAGAGGGACGTAGACCCTGCCGCTGCCGATGCGCGCCTCGCCCGCCTCGCCGACGCTTGCGACGTCGCCAATTTCCCGCCCCCCCCAAGCTCCAGGACATCTAGGAGTGCGTCGACGGACAGACTCACTCAGCCCCTGGTCCATATGCTTTCCCTTATGGTGTCTGACAGGCCTCTGCTTTGGGTGCTCAGGGTCTCTGCGACGTCCTCTGGTGGCAGCTCGAAGTGGGAGCCGTGCTTCTTGGATGCACCAGTATGCTACGCGTGTTTGCCCCTGGAGGAGATGACCCTGCAGATGCACCTCATGGAGTTGCCCGTCATGCTTCTCACTTGCGCACCCCGGGGCGTCAAGAACACAACTAATACGATAGTGACCGATGTGGGCCATATCCAACGTTGCGGGCCATGCCCAACTAAGTTTTGTGAGTGCCCGGAATTTCGCATATATTATCGTCGAGCTTGACGCACTCAGCCGCATCTATTCCATGCAGCAGGGTATTCCTGCAGCCATGCCTCTCCTTGTTGGATATGATTTCCCCAAGCCTTCCCCAGCTTAGCCTGCAGCTGGATCCTCGAAGTATCCGTGGCGATGGCCTTGCCGCAGCCTTTGCAGATGCTCGCGGCCTCCGTCCTCTCGCGTGTGCATGTTGCTACGGTGCGCTCTGCTCGGAGGTCGAGCTTCTCTGCTGGATATGTTGCGGGGGCATCCAAGGGTGCCCGAATTCGGGGTGCATCTTCGCGCTCGCGGCAGGTCCATTCATGGGCGTCTTCGACGTGTCCGCATGCTCGGCTGGCCGTAGCGCGGTCCGAGCGCGCGCCGACGACGTGGGCGCGGCGCTGAAGGACGCCCGCCCCCTCAGAACTATGCGCAGAGTGTTCAGAGCGGCGAAGAGAATCTCGGCTCTGACCCGGAAAATCTGCAAGTGCGTGGCAGTTTCCCTCAGCGACGGCTTCTCTCAGGACCTCGCTGATCGGCGCCTGTCCGAGCTCGCTGGGCACGTCCCCGACCGGGTCGACATCCCGACCCGTCCGTTCCTCAAATACCTTGGCACGTGGACGGGGCCAGGGGCGATCGACCACTGGCTGGCGTGCTCCGACGGCGAAAGTGGCGTGCCCGTTCGACTGCGCCAGCCATGACAGGCGCTCCACTCTGTATGCAGGCCTTCCTCTGCTCATCCCTTGTCTCCGCTTTTCTCTCGTTCGTCGGTCAGCTCCCGCCCCCAACCCTGTCCCCCCCCCCGCTCGTGCCGAAGCAGCGGTGCTATCGTCTTTGGCGAAGGCCTTACGGCCGGTGCTGCCGACCCTGAAGACGACGAAGATGAAACGAACGGGGGGGGCGTTAGGAGGCGGAGGAGGAGGCGGAGGAGGAGGGGGAGGAGGAGGAGGAGGAGTCGGTCGACTGGTTTACCCCTGGCTGCTCAAAACTAACCTCCAGCAGCGCGAGCCCTTGGGCTTTAAGTCTGGTGAGGTGGTTTTCTTCCATAAGGGGAAGGGTGCTGCGGATGTCATGCAGAACCGAAGAAACATCCTCTTGGGCAGCACGATCGGCAAACTCCATCACAAGTTATTGAGACAACAGTCTCTTAGTTTTGTTTACAAGGCTCTTCTTGCGACTCAGTGTGGAGGACTACCAGGCCGAGGCCTAGAAGGGGCCATCCTCATGGTGCGGCAGTTCTGGACCGCGACGGGGGTGGTCTCCTTGTCCGCTGGAGGAGTGTTCGTTGACCTTGATGCTGCGTTTTACTCGGCCCTCAAGCAGCTGTGCCTTTCCCTGCCCTCCGAGACCCATAGGCTCGAAGATGCGCTCCTGGATCTTGAAATGACCCCCTTCCTGACGGCAGGGTTAGAGGCTGAGCTTGCGTCTCAGGCCCCTCTGGATGACGTCGGCATGTCGCCGCACTTGCTTCAGATGGTGAGGGGAAGCCAGACGGGGAGTTTCTGGAGAGTGCGAGGGTCATCGTGCTTCGCTCTCTCGGGCAGGGGTTGCAGGCCAGGCACGGTACCAGCTACCGACGTTTTCAACACACTCTTCGCTAGGCTGCAGACCAAGATCGAAACCCAGATGAAGGGTGAACATCTAGTTTGGGAGCCCCCTGAGTCAGTAGCCAATTTCTGCTCACATGAAGATAGAATGAACACACACGCTTGCACATCTTTTGTTGATGATTTGACTGCGCTCACGGCCTGCCAGGCCACGGAGCTTCCAGCACACTTGCTTCGGACAGCTGAAGTCATTCACATTCATGCTTCGAGCCATGGTTTCAAAATCAACTGGAGCAAAACTGCGGCACTCATGACTTTTCGTGGACAGTATTCTCGTCGCATGGCCCAAACATATCATAAGAAAGATGGCGCTGTGCTTATTAGTTCAGAATTTGGTTTTTAGTTGCCAGTGGTAAGGACGCATAAAGTTCTTGGTGCCAGAGTCAACGACAAGGCCACCATGGCGGATGAGATTGCTGAAAGAGTGAGGTCTGCGCGCGCTGCACTCAGACCCATCGAGCGAGTTGTCGCATCCTGTAATGCCTTGGATTTCATACACAAGGTCAGGTATTCGGAGGCATATGCTGGTTCAAAGTTTCTATTTGCAGCTTGTGCGTGGGAAGATATGCCCAAGTATCTGGAGGCCAAAGCCTGTACTGGTTATCTTAGTATTTATAGGACGGCACTTAATATGGGGATCACAAACTCAAGTGAAATACATGCTGCCATGACTGACACACTCATTAAAGTAGATCGGCTGCCGTTGCAACAAGTTTTATCAATTGCGCGATTGCGGTTTTCGCCAAGGATTTTACATGCATCCTCGCCACTGTTACGCCAGATGCTCGACTTCACATGGGACATCGGTTGGTGTGCTCGGCTGAGGTGCGATTTAAAGTGGATGAGGAGATTTCACAACGCTGGTGAAGATGCGTATGGATCTGACGACACATCGCTTATAAGGTTAGCTCGAGAGTCGAAAGCAGAGTTTCTCTCATTGGTCACACAGGCTGCAGCAGCAGCCAAGCGGATCTGGAAGGTGAATGGCACTGTAGCCACGTGGAGACGCAAACTGATGCAGTCGCTCACCAAGATAGGCCTCGCGCACATCATTCAGCGAGAGATGCGGTTACGACGTAGCGACGATGACGTGCTGGTATACGCGCAGTACAGCGACATCAGTGACTCGCCCCACTTGGCAGGTTCACAGGACCGTGTTGGCGCACTCGATGCGGCCAACAGCCCTTCGGCAGGGGACTCTGTCGCTCTCGCCTTTGTGCGTGCACCGTTGGGCAGTCCTGATGAACCGTCAAGTGGTCAGGCTGCCGAGGCTGCGCATGCTCCGCCGTCCCCGTGCTTGGGCTTTGTGTGCTATGAGTGTGGGCACTTGGCGCGCAGCGCCAGATTGCTCAGGATTCACCACAAGAAATCGCACCGTCCCCCTGAGACTCCCGAGATGGTTGCTACGGGCACTATGTGCCCCTTCTGTTGCTGGCAGTTCTGGGATGAGAACAGGCTTGTGAAGCACTTGCATAGAGCCCAACCATGTTTCTCCACTTGGATTGCTTCACCGCTTCGTCCCACACAGACCGAGCTTGACCAAGCTATTGTGAATCGCAAGGCCGCTGCAGGTGCAAACCGCTGCAGAGGGAAAGGAGACACCTTTGCCGACGTGCCTGCGCAGCGTGTTTCGGGACCCCCCTTTCGCCCCCTGGTTCGAATCAGACCCGACATGCCCGTTGAACTTCCGAGTATTACCCTCCCTGCCGAGGATTTCCCGACTAGTGCGTCATGGTTGCCTAGGCCCGTGCCAGCGCGAAGCAATGCTCAGCTATGCTATTGGGGGCACCCTTGCACGGTTCAAGGGAGTATTGAACGTGCGGTCAAGAGGGCTGCTCTTCCCTCTGCCTCCTCTCGCCCCTTGTCCTGCCACTTTGATTGCACCCCCTCGTCTCTGGAGGATCTTGTGGAGGTGAGGAGGAGGATCTTTGCTGGCGAAGTGGCGGCCGTTCTCCTTGAACCCGAGGCCAGCTCATGGAGACCGCTGGTGGAAATCAGACAAGCCAGACAGGTTCGCACGCGCTCGGCGCCCTGGTGTGCTAGGGGAGTTCAGCAAAAGGACGTTGAGTGGGTCATGGATCAGAACTGCCAGGTGCAGGCTTCCGTGCAAATTGCCTTTGATTGTCTGCATTGCTGCTTACCTTTCCTCCTCTTCTTGCCCATCTCTCGTGATTTCTCTGATCCTTCCGTTCATGAGCTGCCTGAGGTGCGAGGCCTGACTAAGGCCCCTGGGGTTCAGCATTGCGATGTTGATATGTGCACCTTTGGATCACCCTATTTGTTCCCCACCCTCGTTGTCGCCTCGCCTGGGGTTTCCTTGGACGCGTTCCAGCCTGGGATTTGCAGGGGAGATGTCCCCACAGGTGCGGACACTCGGCTGCCCGCAGGAGTGATGCTGGCAGGCTCCCATGTTCGGCGTACGGTTTGGCCTCCAGTGTCCTGGCCCAGGCTTCGTCCAGGTCTGTGGATGGCGACGCTTGAGCTCTCCGTTTCACCCCGCTCCCCCCCTCTCCTGCATGTGCACGTTAGGGGGTGCTGTCTTCGCCTTCCTCTTTCCCCTGTATGCAAGGGCTTCGAACCCCTTTGGCCCTTAGGTAGCGAGCGAGCGAGCGAGGAGGAGGAGGAGGAGGAGGAGGAGCAGGAGGAGCAGGAGGAGGAGTAGGAACGGGGGGGAAGAGGAAGGGTGGAGGAAGCAGAGGGGGAGGCAGGAGGAGGAGGAGGAGGAGGAGGAGGAGGAGGAGGAGGAGGAGGGAGGAGGAGAGGAGGAGGGGGGGGAGGAGGAGGAGGAGGAGGAGGAGGAGGAGGAGGAGGAGGAGGAGGAGGAGGAGGAGGAGGAGGAGGAGGAGGAGGAGGAGTGGGGGAGCAGCGAGAGAAAGCGAGTAGGAGCAACCAATTCTGGAGGCTTCGGCCCTCGACGGAAGTGGGAGGGAAATGGCGGGGACCAAATTCTCCCGAACATCAAGGAATATGGCCTCTCCGGGCCTTCTTGAGAGTCCCTTTGGGGCTCTCTTGACCCGTCTGGGGCCCCCTTTGGCCGTCTTTAGGCGTTCTTGGGCTGTCTTGTGGGGCTTGGGCCGTCTAGGTGCGCTCTTGCGGATCCGTCGTGGCGACCCCCCCTCCTCCAGCGCATCTACAGAGGGCCCCTCTGTCAAAGCCGCAAACGATGGATGATATTCTGACCTGGGACTCGCCCCCGGGACCCCCCCTCCCGGGACCCCCCCCCTGCGGGGAAGGGATTCAACGGAAGGGGCTTCCCTTCGACTCAATGACAACGTTGTTAATTTCGCTTTGGCTGGGTTGCTTCATTTCGCTTTTGCTGGCGCGCTTGAGGACGAGGGCCCAGGGAAAGAGGGGGGGAGCGGCGACGGACCCAGAATAGAAGACGACGAGTACGTACGAGGACAACCACGACGAACAACCCGTTCCACACGCCGACAGGGTCGGCGGATCTATCGTGTTCCCTGCTGCGCGCCCCCCGCGAGCAGGCTGGTTTCTTGTAGCGGGCCAGGGGGGGCCCAATATCCCTGGCCTGGTTGCCCTCAATGCTGCGCAGATGGTGGGAGGGCCAGACTTCACCTCGCTGTCTGGGGTCTCTCATTCGCCAGCTCAGTGCTGCTGCCGACGCGCCCTCGTCCCTTCAGGAGCCCGCGGCCCACGAGTTGGCCCTGTGCTTTTGGATCCATCCCTCCTTTTGCAGAATTTCTGCAGTGTGTGCCGCCTTCGGTTTTCCGAAGACCCTCGGTGTGGAGCTCATCACCTCGTCTCCTGTCCTTCGCTCGCGACTTGTTACTGCCTCTGCCCTGTCCGCGCCAGCTCGCTCATCTTTAAAAATGCTCACATGCGCCGACTGATTATCCAGGATCTTTAGTACACTGTCCTCAGCAGCGCTCTACAGATGCTGGCGACTTGCATTGCGCCTTCGAGAAACGACTTGCGTCGTGGCTTCCGCTCTCCCTGCAGGTCCTTGCTTCGTCCCAGTGGACGCAGGCTCGTGAGGTTCTCTAACAGATGTCCCTCCCGACGGCCTTTGCTGTTCTAAGAGCCGGGCTAGGCGCTTGGACCGCTGTCCGCAGGTTCCAGCAGGTGGAACCGTGCATTCCCCGTGCTGATGGCGATGACAGCCTCAAGCACACGTGGCCATGCCCCTTCTTTCTCGAGCTCCTCTCTCTCTCTCTCTCTCTCGTCCTCCACGACCTCTTCCACGGGCGCCCCCCTCCTGCCCCCTCCACCACGTCCCGTTGCTCACCTTGGCCTCCCTGGCCCGTCCTCGCACCCTGTCATCATCACATGCGCTTGCAGCCGCCAGAGATTGTGTGCGGCATCCGCAGCGGCGCCTCCGTCTCCCCGCAGAGAGCGAGGCAGGCCATTCCCACAATACTATGGCGCATTCGGTTCGCCCGGGGCCGCTGATGGCCACGTGGCCTCCCTTCCGCAGGCCACGTGCGAGACGGATGAGGATGAGGAGGATGAGGAGGACCAAGACGAGGAGGAGGAGGAGGAGGAGGAGGAGGAGGAGGAGGAGGAGGAGGAGGAGGAGGAGGAGGAGGAGAAGGAGAAGGAGGACAAGCAGGATGAGCAGAAGGATGAGCAGAAGGACAAGGACAGAGCCTTCAAAACCGCCTCTTGGAGCCCCTTGGGGCTCTTGTGGGGATCTTGGGGTCCTCTTGGGGCTCTGTTGGGGAGTCTTGTGGCCTTCTTGGGGCCCTCTTGGAGCCCTCTTGGGGGTCCTTTGGGCCTCTTGGGGCCATCTGGGAGGCCATCGATCAAAACGGGGGCGGTCCCAAAATCCCCTCCCCTGGGGCCATCAACCTCGCCCTTCCGTCAGGGGGGGCCCCTTGGGCCCCTCTTGGGCCTCTCGGCCATCTTGTGGCCATCTAGAGGCTTCAAACATGCATCGGAAGCGAAAGGGCGAGCAGTTAAACATCACTGAGAGAACATAGAGCCGTCTTGTGTTTCTCGTCGGGCCCCTTGGAGGTATGCTGGAAGCTATCTGGAACCGCCGTCGGCTATCTTGAATCATCTTGGAGGCCATCTTGGAGCATCGGTCGCCCTCTTGGGGCCATCTTGGGCCAGCTCGGACGCCCTCAAAGTCCGCGTCCCTTCCCAAACATCCTCAGAGAGGGAAAGGGGGGGACCTCTCCCCGAAGGGAAGAGGGTTTTGGACATGGGAAGCGAGATATCGCCATACAATTTTAGCCCAAAGGGTTGGAGGGATAAGAGAGGAGGAGGGGGAGGAGGAGGAGGACGAGGACGTAGGAGGAGGAGGAGGAGGAGGAGGAGGAGGAGGAGGAGGAGGAGGAGTAGGAGGAGGAGGAGGAGGATGAGGATGAGGAGGAGGGAAGAGGAGGAGGAGGAGGAGGAGGAGGAAGAGGAGGAGTAGGATGAGGAGGAGGAGGAGGAGGATGAAGAAGAGAAGGAGGAGGAAGCCAGAAACCTACAGGGGTTCTCCAGGGCGGAGGAGGGGGAGGAGAATGAGAAAGAGGATCAGGAGGAGGAGGATGAGGAGGAGGAGGAGGGGGAGGAGGAAACGACATTGTGTACGAATGCCACGCCAGGCACGGACAGGTTCACCAGCATGAAGGAGCTATCCCCCTTCGCTTTCGCACGCGGCCAGCCACCACCTGCCAAGGATCACGGCGATGGCAGCACTGCGAGACAGCACAAGAAGGACGAACGTCCCCGAACATGCGGCACGGCGCGCGCGCGCTCGGGCGCTCACGCGCGCCTCTCTCGCTACCACGACGGGCAACCCACCAACAACACCGCCGCTTGAGGTAGCTGCAGCGACAAAAAGAGCAGAAGCCGGAGGAACCATACACTGTAGCCTGGCCAGCCTGGGCCAGACCACCTCTGGGCCCGTCGAGGTCGAGGGGCGGGGGCACGGGCTCCTCCTGGAGACGGGTCCGTCCGCAGCCGCTGGACGACACCCCGGCGGAGAGAGAGGGAGAGCTTCCTGTTGCGAGCGGCTCGGTCGGGGAATCTCAGCGGGCGAAGAACGGTATACCATAAACTTTTCTGTCGCTGGGGGCTCTGCCGCAGGGCGGCCAGGAAGTTCACGTCTACCTTGACGTGCCCCGTAAGGGTATCAATTTTTCAGCCGCCCTGGGAGAGGCGCCTCCGACGGCGAACAAGTTTATTTTGCGCCGTTCTTCGCCCGTTGAGAGTCAAGCAGCAGGCGCCCCGCGACGCCCGTGGAGTCGCGGCCACGCCTGGTGCACGTGACAACGAGGCCCTCGGAGACCCAACGCCTGTGCGCCTTCGGGCCGCTTCTCGGCACCCCGACGACGCCTCCCGATCGCGGCAGGAGAGCGGCAGCCAGCACCCCTGTGGCCTGCGACACAGACGGGCGGCCTCTTTGGACCGCGCGCCCCCTTTCCGCTTCGTCTTGTGGGCGACGATCAATGGAGAGGAAGCGCGTTGCCAAATCATTTCCAGATGCCAGACATGGTTCAAGCACGTCGTAAACATGTCACACACAGGTGTAGCCAATCTTAGCACATTTGTCCAACATTGAGAGCACACTTTCCGTTCAATGATAGGCCTGTTGGAGTGTCCATTATCATGGCGTCCGCAAGTTTCGTCGGTGGGCATGAAGAGGCGAGGCCGACCCGCGCGGGAATCACGACAACCGCGAGGGGCAGGTCATCATCCCGAGTCAGGGCGGACAGCGGCCTCAGCACGAGCCAGGGCAGCACTGTCGTCGGATCGGGCGTCCGTGGTGGCAGCGAAGGTCACGCGCGGTCCAGCCGACCTAGCAGGCCGGACATCGGTGGAGCGACCGCGCACAGAGACAGCCGAGATCGTGGATCGAACGGCACGGGCCCCAGAGGGCCCAAGGTCAGCAGCAACACGAGGAGGAGAAGGAGGAGGAGGAGGAGGAGGAATATCAAACAGCCCTGGCCCCCCTCAAGGACGACGAGGACGACCTCGAGATGGTCCACAGCACAAGCGCGGCGGACTCTGGCAGCGGGGTGAAGCGCAGGCAGAACGCTGAGAGGAGGGGCCTAGCTGGGTACATCACACTGACATACACAGTATCTTCTTCTTCTTCTTCTTCGGAGGAGGAGGAGCCAGGAGGAGAGGAGGGACGGGGATGAGGATGTTGCGTGGGAAGACGTGGCAGGAAACAGGAGGGGGCATGTGGGTGGAACATGTCTGAGTAAGGGAGAGTTCTGAGTAGAAGAGGCAGTATGGAAGAGGACGTGGATTTTGGGAAAGGGGAATGCAGGAAGCTTGCGAATGGAGGCAGGGGGATAATAAGGAAAAGAAGTAGGAACAGGAGGAGGGTCAAGGTGGGAGGGTGGGGATGGGGAGGATGAGAAGGCTCAGTTTGTTTGGCTCACCCGTCGTCCTCTCCTCGCGTCTCTTCCTCTCCCTGTTTGCTCTTGCGCTTTTTCTTCGCTTAAGAAGGTGCCCGATCGGCCCCAGTTGCAAATGGTTTGAGGCCCCCTCTTCGCCTCCCCCGCATCTGCAGGAGGCGCCCCGCCAGCCTCACTGGAAAACGTTGTTTGGGTCACGATCGCACCTCGAG